>OX422214.1:245894186-246264186 GCA_949130495.1 Sambucus nigra | reverse complement strand
GCATGTGATTCCTGAGATACCTCTTCAATGATGGCACATGGAACACATTATGAATTTGCTAAAAATCTTTCGGAAAGGTGAGCCTACATGCAACCGGTCCTACCCTCTCGATAATATGAAAAGGACCCACATACCTCTGTGTCAACTTCCCCTTCTTTTCGAACCGCATCACTCCCTTCATGGGAGATACCTGCAGCAACACTTGATCACCCACATCAAACTCTACAGATCTCTGATTTGCATTGGCATAACTCTTTTGCCTATCCTGAGCTACCCGAATATGACTCATAATCAACTCGATCTTTATTGACATCTCTTGAATCAAATTCGACCCGAGTAGCTTGTTGTCCCCCACCTCTAACCAATAAGAGGGAAAATGATAAGGTCTCCCCTACAAAGACTCAAATGGTGCAATGTCTATAATGAGCTTGTACGAGTTCTTATATGAAAACTCGATGAAAGTAAAATATTGCTCCCACATATAAGCACCCAAAAGTGTTTAATTTATGCCCCAAATATGTGCATTTGAGTCGCTCGTTCTTGATAAATTGGGCTCATGTTCGTATTTATCTATATTATAGTTCAATAGGAAATCGAGGTGTCATATAGTGTTAAATCAAATCAATTGCGATCAAAAGCGTTCAATGAAGAAAATCAAAGTGATCTTGAATCGTAATTTGTAAAAGGGGATCTATGCGATATCAATTAGAGAGTGCGCAAATTTTTAATGGATTGAACTTATTTAATTAGAGTCAATTTTCAAACCAATTTTAATTAAACCCTAAACATGCAACTAGTTGATTGAAAGCATTAAATCAACAAGCATGCAAAATTCAGGAAAAATCCCCGCAGGGAAAAATCACTATTTCACTAATAATTTGGAAATCACAACTTACAAACTTACAAGAGAAATACTAAAAATAATTCCTCCATGAACCCACAAAGAGCTGAACCTTAAATCAACAATGATTCCCTCAAGAATCACTAGAACCGCAGTCCTCCTCCTCCAGTAGTGAATACCCTCAAGTATCCCCAAGATCAGTAGTGAGGAAAGCTCTCTACAAGAATAACTTCATTACGGAAGTGTTTGGGTTTCAAAGAAGACCCAAAAAAGTAACTGGGATTTATTTATGTGAATCAAAAAGGTTTTTAGACCTAAAAAGTGAAGACCATTTTGCAGTTTTTCCGCAGTTTGCGTAAATCAAAAGTCTTAATCGAAAATATTCACGAAATTGGTTTTTATAGGCTAACATAAAATTTAAGGTGGCGGAACGTCGTTAGAACGACATCACAATGTCGTTTGAATGACCTTTCAAACGACCTATTAAAACATGAAACAATACGCCCTTGTTTAATCCATATGAGAACCTGGGCTTCAAACGACCTTTCAAACGACATGTCAATGTCGTCAGAATGACATATCAATGTGGTTTGAACAACTTAAACGATTTTTAAAACTCTGCCTACAGAAACTCAAAAAGCATTTTTAAGTTTGAAAACACCTCTTTCTGATGAAAAAATAGTTTAGAAACTTATCCCAATACTTAATAAAAAAATCAAAGTAACACAAAACTAAATACATACCAAAATATACTTCATGTCGCATAGGTGTTGAAGATACTTGATATTCGGATTCGTCTTCTTGAGCGTGTGAACTTAAATTGCTTTGACAGTTGTAACAAACTATGGCACACTCAATGTAAACTAGGGACTATGGAAACTATGTCCTTATAAATCTCCCCCTATGGCTATTCCAGTACAAAATAAAAAATCAAAATTATCAACAAATATCCTATACAAATCTCATACCCTCCCAAGAACCCAAAAATGGAAAAATAATAACTATGCAACAATTAAAAAATCTTCAACATTCAAATCTTCAAATCTCTTCGCCTTTGATCTTCTTTTTGTGTGCTTTCCAAATGATCATCAAATACCTGCACATAATGGACAAAGAAAATACCTTTGTGACGTGTCGAGTTTGAAATGAGATAAAACGTCAATAAAATCAAGTGAATCAATTCTCCCTCATAATTCAAACTCTCACTCCCTCATAATTCATAATTCGTTCTCCCCCTTTTTATTTGTCCGAAATTGACAAGGAAAAGAAGAAACAATACATAAACTGGAGTGGGTCATGACAAGCATATCAAATCATCACAAATATATCAAATAAGCTCATGCAAGGATAAAGTCAAAAGTCTCCACAAACTATTTTTTGTTTTTCAATTTTTTCAAGCAAAAATAATTTACTAAAACAACACACACCATGAACTCACACTAAGATAACCAAATTATGGAAACGGAATGAATGGGTGTGAACAAATTCGATAGAAAAATCAACTCAAACAATCATAGCATATGTGCATGATGAATATGGATACTCCTAACGAATGACCACAAAATCGTCCTTAGCTATAAAAATTGTTGAATTTATATGATATCGACTCAGTCTAGTCAACAAATCAAAGTCTAAAATGATTTCCACGCCAATAACGTCTAAAACTATGTAACATTTTTTCGAGACTTTTTAAGGACGTACAAACCCGTTGTTTTATATCCATCCAAACTCCCTCATAAATAATAATTCTTTAATTTTTTTTATTAAGGTTCTAACATCTCTTTAAGAGATTTCATATTGGCCCCTTTTTGGCAAAATATGACATTTTTAATGCCATAATTTTTTCTTGGGCTCTTTTCAAACAGTGGCTTCCACGACGAGTTCATTATACTCTCCCAAAGCTTTCCCGTGTTCACTCATAATTTTTTAATACTATACAAATTCCACACGGGCAACGGTTCTTACACATACTACTTTTATTATCTTCTTTTATCGCATTTGGTTCATTTTAAAGACATGATTGAGATGAAAACACTTTTACCAACACGTGATAGGCAAGTACAATAATAAAAAAAAAACTCGTGCATGTGTGCATTAAAGGAGACTAATAGTCAAACGTGTAGAAAATAATCGTTAATCACATCTCAATGACTCCAATCATTATACACCACATGGATGAAATGATGTAGCGTCTCAAAACACTATAAAAAAGTCACATGCATAATGGAATGATGTTGTGACTTGCCAAGCATAAATGTTCATCCATATATGGTGTAAAACAAACTAAAAAATCTTTTTGAGTTTTTCAATTTTCTTAACAACCGAAAATATTTTTGACTTTTTCTCTTTTCTTAAAGAAACCAAAAATGATTTTGTATTTTTCCAATGTTTCTAAAAGACCGAAATTTGTTTTGGATTTTTTTTCTTCTAAAATATGAATAAGAAAAAATAAAATACAAAGGTAGTACATACTAGCAACAAGCATGAATGATATAAGCATGAAAAACATCATATGATAGAATACAAGTCCAAACCTCAATCATTAGGTTTGAAGGATTTCTCCAAAGGTGATGATATCCTATGAAAAACATCCATCAAATCATGTGAAGTTTTGACCAAATACTCAAATTGCTCACAAAAATGCTCCAAATCTCTCATGTGATATGCCAGAGCATGTGAAGTATCATGTGTAGGAGTGCATGTGGGAACACATGTAGTGGTATAACGTGGTAAATACATATGTGTCACACTACTCAACTTAAAGCAAAATTCCCTATAGTGACCTCTTTTCTTGTAATGGGAACAAATATATACGGGCCTAGGAACACTTCTCTCAAAACTTCTAGGATGCGCTCTCCTATGGGGAAACGAACGCCTAGGTGGGTTAAGTT
Source organism: Sambucus nigra (assembly GCA_949130495.1). NCBI lineage: Eukaryota > Viridiplantae > Streptophyta > Magnoliopsida > Dipsacales > Adoxaceae > Sambucus > Sambucus nigra. Next base: position 246,260,454 of record OX422214.1, on the reverse strand, counting down.
AAGAGCCATATGGATCTATCACAAACTCGAGAACCGACTCGGGTGAAACATGGTAAGTGGACACACTGTTATGACATATTCCAAACCTCTCAACATTACCCAAATGGGGATCGAGGATCATCTTTCCTACTTTATTATATGTGTCCTCTATAGTGACATTGACATTCCTATCGCGCTCGATATCTCTCTCGAGTTGGGATACTAGAGCTTCGAGTTTCTCACAAGTATCCAATGAAGATTGAAGATCTCCCGTAAGACTAGCCATGGTGTTGGTCAATTCACTATTCTCACGCCCTAAGACAATCAACTGCTGATATAACGAAACTCTCACCTTCTCGAGTTAACTCATTAATGCCTCACACACCCTTAATACTTCTATCTCTCTCTCAAAATCTAACACCTTAAGACTTAATTCTTAATTCATATTTTTTGTCTTTAAAGTCTCGGCTTATAAATCACTATGCTTTTTGGAGATCACCCTCACTTGCATTTTCATCCTCACACTCACTATCTCTCGAATGACTCGAAACATCATTGAGGCTCTCATGTTTACATGCGTCCTCATCTTCGTGGGACAAAATCAGTGTACTCGCATGACTAGACATGATAATAAAGCACAGTCCATGTGATTATTCATCCCCGAAATCAATCAACTCGATGTCTCTATCGCTAAGAGTGGTCGTGTTAGCAGTTTTATTATCCTTTTTCTTTAGCATAGTGAGACACTCAAATGCTTTCTTCCCTTTTCACTGGCACTCAAAACACCTTATATCTTACTCATTCTCACCATTATACTTGAACTCATCTTTCTTTTTGTTTTTCTCAAAATTCTTTTTATTGGAAGAATTATCTTTTGAAAATTTGAGAAACTTTTTTTAAAAATTCAAAAATAAGGCCATGTCATTGAAATTATACTCTCCCTCAGAATCATACTCATAAACTCTCTCCTTTTTCTTTTTCTTAATTTGAGTCTTTAAAACTACCCCTCTATCCTTAGGCTTTATGAATTTGGGAAACATGTCGAGTTCATTAATTTGAAGGTCTCTTATGAGTTCTTCTAACCTAAGTGTATCTAATATCCCCAAAGAATTTGAAATAGTGAACTTAGGAATAAAACGGCAAGGTAGTGACCTCAAAATCTTTTTCACAACTCTATAATCATCACTTTTCTCACCCAAATTAAAACTGGTGTTAATAATGTCTGATAATCTAGCATAAAACTCATCAAAATACTCAGACTCTAACATAGTGATAGTCTCAAATTGGGTGGTTAAATTTTATAATTTCGATGCCTTAACAACATTGGTACGCTCATGTGTCAATTGGAGGATATCATATGACTCTTTAGACGTGTTTCACGTCATAATACGACGAAACTCGTCGTGTGTGACAGAGCCAGAAATAGCACTAAGTCCATGGGAATTATAGGTACTCCAGTTATAATCATAGTCATTCCAATCAGACACAAGTTTGGTATTAACAACATTATCAATGGTGACACTGGGAGGAGTCCACCCTCTTTCACATATGAGCTAAACTCTATCATCGGTAGCTCTTAAATAAGATCTTATGAGGGCTTTCCAATAGGCATAATTTGTGCCATCAAAGACGGGCATCCAATTATATAAGTTATCCATTAGAAAAATTGCGAATTTTCAAAAGCAATTTTTCAAAACGATTGATATCACAAAATTTTTGCAAAAAAATGATCTCATGATAATTTGGTGAAACCCGCTCTGATAGCAATTTGTAGAAGGGGATGTGTGCGATATCAATTAGAGAGTGCACAATTTTTTAATGGATTGAACTTATTTAATTAGAGTCAATCTTCAAACCAATTTTAATTAAACCCTAAACATGCAACTAGACGATTGAAAGCATTAAATCAACAAGCATGAAAAAAATTAGGAAAAATCCCCGCAGGGCAAAATGTTTATTTCACTAATAATTTAAAAAACGTAACTTACAAACTTACAAGTGAAATACTACAATGAATTCTCTCTAGAACCCCTAAAGACCACAACCTTCAGTCAACAATGATTCCCTCAAGAATCACTAGAATCGCAGTTCTTCTCCTTCAGCAGTGAATACCCTTGAGTATCCCCAATATCAATAGTGAAGAGAGTTATCCACAAGAATAACTTCATTACGGAAGTGTTTGGGTTCCAAACAAGATTCACAAAAGTAATTGGGATTGATTTGTGTGAATCAAAAAGGTTTTTATCCCTAAAGAGCGAAGACTATTTTGAAGTTGCTCTGCAGTTTATGTAAATGAAAAGTCTTAATAGGAAAGCTTCACGAAACAGGTTTTTATAAGTTAACAAAAAATTGAGGGGGAAGAACGTTGTTAGAACAACATCACAATGACAGTACACCCTCGTTTGATCCATATGAGAACCTGAGCTTCAAACGACCTTTCAAACAACATGCCAATGTCATTAGAACGACATGAAAATGTGGTTAAAACGACATCTCAATGTGGTTTGAATGACTTAAATTATTTTTAAAACTCCGCCTAAAGAAAGATCTGAAAATATTTTTAAGTTTGAAAATGCCTCTTTTTGATTAAAAAAAACAATTTAGAAACGTATCCCAATACTTAGCAAAAAATCTAAGTAACACAAAACTAAATCCATGCCAAAATATACCTCATGTCGCATAGATGTTGAAGATGCTTAATATTCAGATTCGTCTTCTTGAGCGTGTGAACTTGAATTGCTTTTACAGTTGTAATGGGATACGTCATACTCAATGTATACTAGGGACTATGGAAAATATGTCCTTACAGAAGTTCATCTTTTAGTGTGCCCAGATCAGTTTCGATGCCCTAAACCCTTTTCTGTACAAACCTAAGCCTAAACCGAGCTCAAGCCACCACTTGAGCCTCGTGTGTCTTTAGTTTGTACTTTTATATTTTTTTCGATTTTTATTTGAGGCGTGTATAATTTTTTTATAATTTTTATATTTTATTTCTGTATGTATAGCTATAAATATTAGGGTCCGTTATTGTACGTTGAGTGTTTTTTATATTTTTTTTGTAAATATAATAGGTGTGCATTTTATTAGACTATTAGTTATTTTATTTTATTTGTTTTTAATATATTTCATTTTATTTTATTAGTTTAGTTTTTATTTTATTTTAATCGAGTCTTTTATTAGTTATAGGTTAGGAATTTAATTCTTTTAATTTGAGTACATTTATTAGTTTTATTGATTTTATATTTTTATTTTGAGTTATAAATAATTAAATTGTTCTCATATTTCTTAGGTGCAAATTACACACACATCGTGGATTATAAAGAGTGTTCCAAATCTGTCTAGAAGAACCTTTGACTTAGCCATTGAAATCCCAAAAATCTCTCAACCAAAAATCAACTCGTGGATTATAATGAAGGTACAACTCACTTTTAAAGGGGAAGAACTCTGGCGGTATATTATTTACAGTACTATTTTTGCACAGAGAAAAAAAAGTCAGAAAATTACAAAAAAAAAAATAGTTTTGGTTTAGAATATTATAAAGAATTTTTTTATTTGATAGTAATCAAGTGAGCCTACTTGTGAGAATAACCTAGGACGCACTTTCAAGAATTCAATACAACATGGAGACTTTGTATATTGTATTTCTTTCCCTTATGTTTCAATTTATATCATTATTAATATTTTATTGACTGTTGTTTATGCACACATGAGAATGTTTTTCTAAACACCCCGTTCAAGGGGTGAGTGTAGGGAAATTATTAAATAAACCTTTGGTTTATATCCTTCCCCAAAACGTGGTCTTTATTAATCCATTTTTAATAAAGAATATATGTTATATCCTTTTTATTCTTTATTTCTTTTCTACAAATTATTATGCCTGCATTTGACATTTGTTGAGCTCTTAATAAAACTTCTACATCGACAATATTTTGTTTTCCATTGTGTACACATCTTATTATTGGATAAATTATAACAGAAAATCGTCTTTTACATGTGGTATCAGAGATGATGTTAAGAATATATGATTTTCCATTAAAATAGATAATGATGTTGTTGCTTATTGCTGTATAATAATAGTTTCATCTTAAACTATATTTTTTTTCCTGTTTTCATGAAAACTATAACAGTTATGTATAATGTTTCTTTCAAATTCTTTGAAACTATAACAGTTATTTTCATGATTTTTAAAACAATTTATGTTTTTTGTTTCTTCATAATTCGTTGAAACAGTATTGATTTATTTTCGGTTTATCATGACAATTAAAATCGTTTGTGTTTTCTGTTTTTCATAATTATTAAGTCAGTATCCTATTAGAATTCCTACTATTATTTCTATTAGAATTCCTGCTATTATGTCTATTAAAATTCCTGTTATTAAGTCTATTAGAATTCCTCTTATTAAGTCTATTAGAATTCATGTTACCATGACATTTGGATTTCATGCCACCATGCCTTTTAGAATTCTTTAAATTATGTGGTTTTTTGAAAATTTCAAAATTTATGACCTTTTGGAATTCTAGAAATTATGTCTTTTCAAATTCTTGAAATTTATGATTTTTGTTTTAAATTCTAAGCTTTGGGGATTCTAGACTTATGAAATTCTAGGTTGTACACCTTTTTCTATTCAAGAATTTTACAATTATGTAATTTTATGGCCTTTTGAATTTTATGATAGCATGTACACTAGTATTCATATGAAGTTGTTTGATGAATGCAATTGTATTATTAAGGTTAGGTATCACCAACGTGATACTTATTATTACTCATTCCAAATTTTCTCCTTATTACCATTATAATGTTCAAATCTGTTTATTTAACATATATCAATTAGTTGCCGAGAGGCACACTATAATCATATGTTGAATAAATAATTAAGGAGTGCTTGAACATGTGTAAAACAAGGATATCCAAAGATACCTTATTAAAATTAAATAGATACATCACTCAATTATGAATGTTGAATATTACGACCATTAATGGTATTAAGTTAGATTTGTGATGACTACCCATAGGAGCATCTTATTTTCATGTCGTAAATACTCAAATCTTATTATGTGTTAATTAAAGTTTCAAGGAAGCATTCCTGCGGACATTTTCACTCTATCTTTCCCATGATATGAGCTGAACGTGTCCTATCTCCATTATATATACACGCGCACACATTCCATTGAGAAATAAAGGAAAACAACAACACAAGCCCATGAGAGACCTCACGGGCGGGATAGGTGCCTAACACCTTCCCATTCAGTAACTTAGCCTCCGAACCCCCTCGAACTTTTGGTTTCGTATATATCAGTATGTCTTAGATACCGTCTCTTGGGGAGGATCCATCTTCTTTTATCTATTTTGAGTAAAATAGACTAGCGACTCCATCTTTTTACATTTCACCCCACATCGACGACGACCGAAAAGCTCTCGAGAGAGGGAATGCGGGACCAAAATCCCCTCGAAAGAAATTTTCGAGATCGAGATTGCCACAGTGGCGACTCCGTTGGGGACTATTTGAGGGATAGACTCTATATACATGAGTTTTGTTGTTTTCTTCCTTGTACATGCATACCATATTCTTATATCACCACTCACTCACTTATAGAAATTTCCTCATGTACACTTCACACCACGTGCACTTAGGATTACTTATATCTGCATGTTGCACGCACCTCATACTTGTCACACTTGTGAATATCCATGCTTAGTATAGATTTACTTATCCCCTGCTTAGCATTAATAAGGATACTCTCTCCATAAGATACTAATCAAGAATCATGCATTATGAACACCTCTTCACCAAAGAGCATTGTTATTGACCAAATTTTGTCCCGTAACTGGAGGGTCACTTCGTGATGGGCGCTGGACCTGCAGGTCGTAGTTAGTCTAAGCAATATGACTCTCACCTTCCATTGGCAAGTACCCTCTATGCATATCAAATGGTTCCCCCGCATCGTACCGTTTGTCCAAAGTCATGACAGGAGGTATATCACAGGGAATTTGTTCATGTACATCGAGTATATCGAATTTACCTCACATATACCGTCCCCATGAAGTATTTCTGAGGCAATCCACGTACACTCAGGTATATCAAATTTCTTGTCCACACGTACCAATTTCCCTCAAAAGCAAGACGTATAGCGTAGAAGCCATGCCAAAGAGAAGAACCCTTTCCAATTAACCCAACAAAACTTCATACCCGCATATAGGTGTCAGACCAAGGGCACTCATGTTAATTTTAAAGCACCTTATACTCTTGACTCACTTGAGTCTATATTGTATAAGTGCTCATCTAGTTTGGAAATAGAGACAAAATTGAGTCCCCGTCCTAGATACTAAAATACCCCAGACTCTTCAAAACAGTTCATTCCTCTTGTTTGATTGATCAAGGTATAACCACAAACACTCACACACTCTAGGACTACATACATTATTCTCATATTGCATAATTTGTTTGTGTGTGTTAATTTCCCTTAAAATAACTTTTAGTAAATTTTTGGGAATTTTTAAAACAATTTTTTCTTAATTAAAAATGGAACTAAAAAGTTATGGGGTCTTTCTATAAATTCTGGTTATTGGTTTTATCCCTGAAATATTCACTTGGGTAGGAACCGAAAGCGCTAGAGAAATCAAGGTGTCTATGTAATTATTTTTGGATACGCATTGGTTATCCATTATTTTCCTTACATCTGTTGCTTTCCTATTGCTTGTATGTGTGTTTCTTTTATGAGAGAAAACCAGCGTGTATTATCATCCCTTGGATTATGCTTATCAACGCTCTGCATGCGTTCCTGTATCAATCCATGTGAATATATTTCCTCCAATCAGAAGCCTCATAACCAACCGCTTACCTTTAACCGTTGGATGGGAATCAATGTGGCAAGACTTAATCTTAGCCCTTGATTTTGAACCCCCTTATCGATCATTCTCATCCCTGTATATAAGGAGTCTATCCCTCAGCCTTTCAGGAGCTTTTGCCACTTCGTCATTTAGAGAGAGAAGAGTGAAAAGAGAGAAGAGAGAGAGAAATCACAGAGTTAGAAACCCTAACCCTAAACCGTTCCAAACACTTCTTCAAACCCTAACCTTTTTACCAAAAACCAGTATATACCAAACACAAACCGTGAGTGTTTGAGAGTTTTTTAGTGTTGGTTTGAAAGTTGTTTCGTGATGTAACCTCTTTATTTTAAGATCTTGTGTCCAACTTAAACATTAGGTTAGATTTGTGTTTCTGTTTCATAGAAATCATAGATCTAGTCTTTTGTGTTATATTACACTTAGATCTGCATTTATAGTTTCTCGCCTTGAGAAATCCTTTGTTGATTATTTTCTGTAAATATTTTCATCTTCAAAATTAACAAAATCATATTCTGTTTCTAGTTCTTTTGAAACAAGACCTTTGACCTAGTTGGAATCACACTTGGTAGTTTTCAATTTCAAAAACATTTTTAAAACTCTGAAATTAATTAAGATCTTGATACATCTTCTGAGCAAGATAACCGTGGATTCTTGGTTAATCTTAAATGTCAAACAAGGTTCAAGTTTCCTAATAAGAGAGAAACTGAAAATCACAGCATATAGATCTGATTTGTAATTTCCTAGGTCTGTTTGTAAAAATAAGCGTGAGTGTGTGCATGCACGTGTTAGATCACCATCGCAAACACTTACACACTACGACATTGAAAGTGTTCGTAATAAGATCTTGAAACAAGAGTCGACGTAAAGACTGGAACTAAGTGAAAGTTAGCACACTGGGAGAACAACATCAACAATTAGAACTGCAGAAAAGTTAGAAGGATACCAGTGGGTCCATTCCTAAACTTGTATAGGATTAATTTGTGTGCATGTGTGTTATATAGTTTGTAACTGTTATATTTTGTTTTAGTGGATTTTTCTTTTTACTCCGTAGAGGGATTTGTGGATGTTTTCCTCAGTTGGGTGAGGTTTTACCACGTTCAAACTCTCTTGTCATTAATCTTTCTACATCTCCTCATCTCATTCTTACTGGTGTGCTGATTTAAAACTGTTTTAGTTTTGTTTTCCAAAACATGTTAACAAAGCTTGAACTGATCTCGTGCATATTTTTAAACACATCTTGTGATTAACTTGATTTTATTTTTAGAAAAGAGTTTCTTCAAAAAATAGTTCGGAGTTACTTAAATAGTTTAATCTTGTATTAAACGACTTTAGTAACAATTTTTCAATTGGTTTCAGAGCTTTGGAAATCTTTTTAAAAAGATCTTGTGTTTCTAAAATTGTTTAAAATCAAAATAATGGACGAGAAAAATGAAAGATTTGGTAACTTGACCGGACCCCCACTCTTTGATGGAAATAACTTTGCTTACTGGAAGGTAAGAATGGTTGCTTTCATACAAGGAACCTTGGGAGATGATGTCTAGGATATTGTTGAAAATGGATACACTTATCCTACTAAACCAGCCATTGAAGGAAATAATGAGAGGATTAAGAAAGCATTAAGTGAATTCACACAAGAAGAGAAGAAAACTTCTCAAAACAATAACAAAGGCAAGAATGCCATCTTTATCTCCATAAATGAACATGAGTTCAAAAGGATCTCATCCCGTGCCACTTCTAAGGAAGCTTAGGATACACTGATCACTGCACATGAAGGTGACACTAGAGTTAAGGCTGTTAAAACTCAAATGCTTGTTCAGTAGTATAACTCCCTAATTATGTTATATTCTGAAACCTTTGATGACTTCTACATGAAATTAACTGACATTGTGACCAAACTTCATGCTAATGGATAACATATGATAGACATGAAATTATATCTAAAATTCTAAGATCAGTACCACAGAAATTTGACAACAAAAGATAAGCTATTGAGGAAATTTGTGATCAAAATATCACTCCTGAATTACTCAGTAGTAAACTACGAACTGTGGAAATGGAATTAGAATTTAAGAAACAAATGACCTAGTCACATAGGAATTAGACTAGTTCCAACTTGAGTTTTTCCTCTAAGTTGATGAAACCCGAGTTTACTATTACCACTGATGATTCTGATGAGGAATGTGATATAGATAGTTTGGATAATCAAATTGCCTTAATGTCAAAACAATTTAAGAAAATTGTCAAATTTAAAAATAAATTGGCAATTAGACAAGGCAAGCCAAACTATCCAACTCATTCTAACTACAAACCTCATGAGAAAGGTCAAGACAAACATCATAAGGACATGAGACCTAACAAAGACTTCAAGAACATTGAGTGTTTTAGATGTGGAAAACTAGGACACATAGCACAAGACTATATAGTGAAATTGAACACTGCCAATAAACATACTAGGGCCAACATTTGCAAAACATGGGATGATTCAAGCAATTCTGAAAATGAGGAACCTGAATCTTCTGATTGTTTTGAACCTTGCATCTTTTTCTTTGCGAAAATAATCTATAATGATGATATGCCTATGTATGAGAATGATGCTAGTAACCCTACTTATGTTGTTATGAATCATGCTACTACTGGTTTATATGCTTTAATTTCTAAGGATATTGCTAGCTCTACCATGGGGTGTGTGATTCAAAGGAAATGCGATAATGACAATGTCAATGGGTGCGTGAGTTCAAGAATTGAATCCTTAGGGGTCACTTAGCACACTACACTTAGTGACTAGGACACTGAAGACCTCCCTAACATTCACATACTTTATGCGAAAACTCTTAAGAAAAGCACTAGACTAGAAAAGATAGTGAAAGATCTCACTAAGAAATTAGAAAATCTAATTCTGGTGGTTAAACTTAACGCTGAAGAGTATACAACCCAATGTCTAACTCATGAAAATGAAGTTAAAACTTTTGATCATAAATTGAAGAATTTAATTGAAGAAAATGAAACTCTGGAGAAAAAATATAAAGGGACATTATTAAAATTGGAACAATCTAAAGAAAAGACAACAACAGTTTTCAAAAAAGTTTAAAATAATTCAAAGTGTTTTGATGGTTTTGTTACTGATTCTAAAACCAATTCTGATGATGGAACTAGAATAGGATTTTGTTCCAATTTTAAGACCCAAACTAAAAACTTTGAACCAATCAAGTTTGTGTCAGGAGGCAAAAGACCTGTAGAAACTTATCCAAACTTTCATTCTCTGAAAAATAAGTTTGACAAAAAAGAATCAAAGTTTGATATTGGGGAATCTAGTTGCTCTAAGTGTGAAAGTCCACTTAAGACTAAATATGGCTGCCCCCCCCCCCCCCGATTAGGAAGAATGATTTTGCCTTTCAAACTATAATCCCTAGGAATAAGGTTCAACTCCAAAATGTCATGAAGCATATGTTTAGAGACTTTCCTAAGGAGATACCATCCTCGAGCAATCTATATTACTCTTACTGTGACTTATATGGTCATTCCTTGGAAGGATGCTACTCTAAACCTTTAGTGAACCCTGTCTATAGCACTCCTATTTTCCAAAACTTTAACCATTCTAGGAGAAGCCATAATAATTATGTTCTTCCTAGACAACTAGACAAAAAATCTAACTATAGAAAGAGAAAGACCAAACCTAAAAGACCATTTCCAAGAAGGATTCCTAAACACTTTTCTAAAACAAATTCTCACACTTTCCATAAAATTCAGCCTCATGCGGAAAACATTTTTCAACAGAAATCTAATGCTTGCAATTTTATCAATTAAGAGCAAATAAGCGCAAAATGAAAACAAGAGCTGTTTGGGTTAGAAAATATGAGCTATTACCCGAGATGAAGTGTAATATTGTTATTACTGCTTTAAAAGTTGAACACACTCCCCCTGGTTGGTATTTAGACTCTGGGTGTTCAAAGCACATGACTGGGGATGATACCAAACTCTTAAACAAAACCTACTTTGCTGGAGGAAAAGTCATTTTTGGTAATGGTGTATGTGGTGATAATTATTATTCAACACAAAGAGATAAGAGAAGCACAATCACCAAGTAGAATGAGGAGTATAAAATTCCAATCACAAAATAAGAGATATACATGGTTCAACAAAGGTACCTACGTCCACGGTGGTGCAGTCATTATTATTTCTATATACTCCTGAGAGTGATTATAGAGAATATAGTGTGTCCTTTGCCCCGAACCTAGGGTTTATTATATACATGTTCATTTCAGGTCCCCTAAGTTTTCCATCTTCTCCTAGAACCCCCCTTAACGGGATCATGGGAGGAGACTTAATCATAGTCAGTTAAGATATTGGGGGGTCTGGACTTTGGGCCACTATAATTGGGCTACTCGTCCAGGCCTATCATTCTAATTTCGGGTACCCACAATTTCCCCTAAGTTTGTTAGGCCATACTTTGGGCTCAATAAATTTAAATGATTTGTCATAATGGCTTATTTGTACACCGTGCAACTCTTCCCAAGGTTCGAGGATGTTTAGGCGGCACTTGCTTTGTGGTATGTGCATTATGATTAGTAGCACTCAAAATCTATCCTGAGCAGCCATTTCTCGACCGTCGTTTCAACCTTCTCAATAATTTCCCATTTTTTGTGAGCTTTAGCGATTCACGTTTTCTTCTTCCGGTCTCCATTATCATTGCCTTTGATCTTCTTTATCATTTGGGTTAGTGATTCTTCATCGTTCGAGTCTAACTTTCATTTTTTAAGTTTCCAGTGCCTTCTCTCTGTGTTTTCTCTTTGAATTTGTAGTTTTTTAGGGTTTCCCAATGGCAAAGATTGGTAATAGGTCGGTATTTGAGTTTAGGAAGTTTTATAATATCCCAGAATGGGTAGAGATTGAGTGTGTCCCTCCCCCTAGAAATGTTAGAGAGATAAAGGGTTCCCATTGGATTCATGTCTTGATGCTTTCCCAGGGGGACTTACTTTTCCTCCCAACAACCTATTCTTGCACTTCTTTGGTTATTTCAACATTGTTCCTGCATAGTGTTTTCCCAATGTGCGGAAGATAATCAATGGTGTTCATAGAATAAATCAATTATATGGTACCAAGTTAGGGCTCACCGAGGTCTGTTTTTGCAATTCTTTTTCTTGAAATAGTTCTGGTGTTCTCTATCTCAAAGCCAGGAGTCCTGATAGGGTATTGGTAGTAAACCTACCTGATTTCCATAAGGACTATTGGCAAGAGGGCTTTCTTGCTAGAAATTGGCAGTTTTCTCCCCAGTCTGAGGGGTCGAGGTCTGATAGGTTCTATGTTCCATTTTATAGGGAAGAATACATAGGTAGACTTTGCTCTGTTCCTTTAATTTTTTTACTGATTGGTGATCTTTTCTGATTTTTTCTATTTTTTCTTCAGCGAGGTCGAAAAACTTGGAACCTGCTCTCAGCGAGGTTCGTCTTTCTGAATTAATCAAGGCCTGAATATCAGGGAGCCTTTAGCCGATGGAGAGCATCCCCGGTCTGCTGCTTTCTTGCTCGAGTATAAAAATGTCAGTTCCAGCTTTATAGTGAGGCCGATAGATAGTATCCCTAAATTTGACACCTTTGAAGAGACTGCTGCTGATCCTATCCAGTTGGACGAGGAGGAGAGCAGTTCTGAGAGTGACATTATAGGTGGTGCTGAAGGAAATTTTGGTGAGGAGAGCTCCAGTGGTGATAGTTCTTCTGACTCAGAAGAGGCTTCTGAAGCCCGAGGATCTTTGAGCATGTCCAGCAGTTCAAGCGAGGAGATGGTTCCTCTAAGAAAAAATTTAATTCAGGACGATGATGATGATGATCATGTGCTCCTCTCTTAGAGGTCGAGGAAGCAGAAGTCCAGCTATTGGTCTGTAGCTACTGGCTCTCGGTCTTCTGCTCAGGAGAAGGAGAAGAAGAGGAAAGAAGAAGAAGAATATATGAGAGAGAGAGAGAGAAAAGGAAGAGGAAAGAAAGAAGGTGGAGGGGAAGAAAAGGATGGAGGAGAAGAGGAGGATGGAGAAAGATAGAGAGGAGGAGAGGAGAAAGATGGAGTCGAGGATGAAGGATGGGAAGGACTTAATCCCGGTGTCCGCATTGCTCGATGGGGCTTCAGTTGCCATTTCTCCTCAATTGGCCCCCGTGTTGCTCGAGAGGGCAGTTCTTCCTGCTGATCGCCAAAGGGCGCTGCTGTCTGATCAATTGGCCCTACAGGCTAGCCAGAGGCTAGCTTTGGTAAGGCCTTTTTTTCTCCAATGCTTTATTAAGCATTAGCTATTTCCTCTTCTTGATGTCTTATTTATTTTTACAATTTGTGACTGACTTCGCCATGCTCTATCGCTCTCGCGACGAGCTGATGAGAAGGAACAATTAGTTGGAGCAGTAGAGTGAGGCCTTGAAAGTGAAGGGCACTCAACTGGAGGCTGATCTAAAGACTGCTAATGCTTCCCGAACTTCTTCTAACTTGGCCCGCGTCAATTCCAATCGGGAGAGGGATGCGATAGTTAAAGAGATAATCAAGTTGAGGTAGGACTATGATCTGTTCTGCTCGAGTAAGTTAGCCGTCGTAGAGGAGAACAAGGTACTAGCCGAGTATCTGAAGGATAAAGAGTCACAGGAAACCACCATCAAGGAGGATTCATATAACTCTGGGTGGGCTGTTGTATATAAGGACGCCGAGGTTCAGATAGGCTACATCAGTCGTCTGAACTTCAAGAAGGGCTGGAATAAGGTCCTTTTAGCTATTGTGTCGATGCTGACTCTCTTCTTTTCAATGAGCATGATGCGGGCTCGAAGCCAACTGTAAATGAAGAAGCCCCTGCCCCAGCCATCGAAGGCGTTAATTCTTCCTCTCAGATAATTCCTGCCGATGCTCGCCCTACTCAGGCGACTGAGGTTATCCCTGCAGAGGGGGATGCCTCTACTGCTGCTGATAAGGGGAAGCAACCAACTACCTCTGAGCAGCCTAAGGTTGCCGATTAATTTACTTTTAGGAATACTTTTATTTTTTTTCTTGTAATTTTCCTTTGTGCTGCTCGATGTACTTTGACCCTTATTAATGAAATGAAAAGGTTTTTCGTTCCCTTTGTGTGCTGTATGTTTCTGTCTTTCCTTGCTCTTTTATGTCTTGTAGTCGATTGATATTGAATAGTATATTCCTGCTACATCTTAATTGGGCAGAACCCTTGGTCCCAATGCAAGTCCTCAGGTTCTCCAAGCCTTTGTCAGGCTTTGCAAATCTCTTAGATCAAGGAATTAGAAGTATAAGGATCAGTCTGAGCTTGTGTCTAAGATGAATGATAGGCTTCAAGAGATGGAAGAAGTTGGTGCTTTATTCCAAGAGGAGGTGAATACATTGAGATCAAGGCTCCTGGATGCCACTGAGATCAATCAGGTCGGGGAGATTCTTCAGCGGGAGAATGATGCTTTGAGGAGGGAAGTCTCACGACTCAGGGAACATGCATCGATCACTGTTACTGGGGTATTACGAGGTTCTTCCTATTCACGAGTTGGAGCAAGATCAAGCGATGTTCCTCCGGTGCTGCAAGGTTCTACCCCGTCAATTGTTCTACGAGCTGGTACAAGTGCTAGGGGCCCAACTAGGGAAATGGAAAATCTCTGTGATGATGTCCGATGAGCATACGTGACTGTTTTCGAGCTTCAATGGGACATTACTCGATTGCGTCACCTGTTTAAAAAAGGACCTCGACGAGTATGGGCCGACGGTTATGACTAGGGTTGGTTAGATGCTCCAACGAGGCTGACAGAGTTTGAGGAGCTCGCCTTCCTCAGGGGGTGGTTGAGTGCCTTGAGGGAGATGCAAGTTCCAAGGAACTCAATGCTCTGGTATCTCCATGAAATATCTCCTTCCACTCGGATGCCTAACCCCTTCCGGAGAGATGATCAGTGGATACCCATTGATTCCATTCCTCGGCAGCTATTGGAGTCGGATGTTAATGAAGTCGAGGAAGAGTTAGTTCCCCCTCCCGACGATGGTCGAAGAGCTCAGGTGGATGATTATCTTTCTCATAGGCCTCACCCTCACTAAGATTTTGCCAGTAGTAACTCTGTATATTTTGTATTAAAGTGATGTAATCTCGATGTTTTGGGCGAGCTGGCCGGCTAAACATGTATTGTATTTGTTGTAAATGTGATGAATTAATATAAAATTTATGCTTTAGGAAAATTTGCCGACTAAACAAGTGTCTTATATTTTCCACATTTTTGTTCAAAAATCTTGAGCCTATCTTGGCTGACTAGATTTGTATGTTTGCATTATCAAGTAAGTATCCTCCCAGTCCAGTATGCCAACGAGATACCATTGTGCCTCACTTTACCTTTTAGGTTGTGTCGTCACACTCCTTTAGGCCTAAGTGTGACAATGGGTGAGGACACACCTGGTGTTGGATGCTCTATCCAATCATTATTTTATTCAACCAAACATTGTTTAGTGACCAATCCTGACTTGGTCATAGTGCCTAAGGATCTCCTGTAGGGCTTCTTATATTGCCAAGGGAAATGCTTATGAGGTCTTTCATACTTCATAATGAAAACCTGAGGAGGGTCATTTCCCTGCTATAGTGTAATGATCAGTGTACCTGCTACTTGAAAAGGGTGTTTGGGTTGTAAAGTTTGTACATCGACACCTCGAAAAATGCAAATTAATTAACTGATACTTTCTAGAATGCAATTGCCAAACAACTTTTCATTAATGATAAGGAAATGAACTTTCGGTTTTATAATTTAAAGATCAAAGAGAGAATCTAGAAATAGAATTTCTTAGGGTTCTCTGCATTCCACTCTCGGGGTATCTCTCTGCCTTCCATCGTTTCCAAATGATAGGCTCCCTGCAGATCATCTCTAGTTATCTTGAATGATCCTTCCCAGTTTGGCCCTAGGGCTAGCTCTCGGCGCTCTAGAGCTGTTGATAATAGCTCGCTAGTTTTACTAGGGCTAGCTCTCGGCGCTCATCAGCTAGGTCGAGCTCAGCGAGCAATGTTGCATCATTATGGCCCTGGTTGACAAGGTTGGACCTCATTGTTTGTAAGCCTGCTTTTAATGGGATGACTGCTTCCATTTCATATGTTAGCGAAAATGGGGTTTCGCCTGTTGCTCACCGTGGAGTGGTTTGGTAGGCCCATAGAATATGTGGTAATTCATTTATCCATGCGCCTTTGGCTCGCTCTAATCGTTTCTTTAATCCGTCGATCACTGTCTTGTTAGAAGCCTCGGCTTGGACATTATTCTGAGGATAGGCCACCGAGCTAAAATGGTGTATGATTCCATGCTCGTCGCAGAAACTCTGAAAGGAGCCGTTCTCGAACTGCATTCCATTATCAGTGATGATGGTTCTGGGGATGCCAAAATGGGTGATTATATTTCTCCCTATGAACCTTATCATATCTTCATCTCGGATGTTCGCTAGGGGTTTCGACTCGATCCATTTGGTGAAGTAGTTAGTTGCGACCAACAGATATTTACGATTGTCGGTAGCGGTAGGAAGTGGTCCTACGATGTCCATTCCCCATGGGGAGAATGGCTATGGGCTAGACAGTGATTTTAGGTCATTAGCATGTTGGTGGACCATAGGATCCTGAAGTTGGCATTTTAGGCACTTGCGAACATACATTGCAGAGTCCTTTTGCATATATGGCCACCAATAGCCTTCCTTCATTGCTCGAAAAGTCAGGGACCTTCCTCTAATATGGCTTCCACAGATTCCTTCATGATGCTCATGTAGGACCTGCTCGACATTCCTTGGGTGAATGCATTGAAGGTATGGACCGAAAAAAGATCTCTTATATAGCTTGCCCTCTGGTGATAAGTGGAAGCTAGCAGCTTTGTCTCTTATCTGGTGGGAAATCTTTTTGTCGTCTAGGAGCGTTCCATCCTTCAAATAGTTTCTTAAAGGGTCCATCCAGCTGGGTACTAACTCCACTTGGAGCATGTGCTCCACGCCTAGCAGCTTGCTGCTACGGTTATTGCTCGGATGAACGAGGAAATCTATGGGGATTGTTCTCTTTATGTCGAAATCGACTGCTGAACTTAGGGCTGCTAAGGCGTCAGCATAGCTATTTTGTCCTCTGGGAAATTGCTGGACATTGATCTCTTCAAAGCTACCCATTAGTCTTTTCACTAAAGCGAGGTAAGCTGCCATTCTTTCATCTTTTGCATCGTAGTCTCCACTTATCTGATTGGAGACTAATTGAGAATCGCCGAACACCTATAAATGTTTTGCTCCCAAAGTGTGCACCTTCTGGAGGCCGGCTATCAAGGCTTCGTATTCTGCTTCGTTGTTGGAGGCTTCAAATCCAAGCCTGATTCCTTGTTCAAGGATTGTATCCTCTGGAGTAATGAGGACAATGCCTACTCCTGCCCCCTTTGAGTTGGAGGCTCCATCAATGAATAACTTCCAGGTTTCCTCCATCACGTCGTTCCCTTTTTGTCTTGCTGGTTGAGGTTGGTTGGAAGGTTGCTCGCCTGTGAATTCGACTATGAAATCAGTAAGTACCTACCCCTTAATTGCGTTCCTTGGTTGAAATTGGATGTCAAATCGTTCGAGCTCGACTAAGCATTTAGATAGTCTGCCCGACAAGTTCGCCTTCCTCAGGATTGCTTTAAGGGGGTGCGATGTAAGGATGATTATAGTGTGGGCTTCGAAATAGTTCTTCAGCTTCCTCGAAGCCATTACTAGTGCGAAGGAGAGCTTCTCCAATGGTAGGTACCTCTGCTCGGTGTCTAGTAAGGTCTTTCTCGCGTATTAAACGGGGTGCTAGATTTCTTCAACCTTGCACATTAATGCAAAACTGACAGTGTGGTTAGAAACGGAGAGGTACAAGTACAAGGAGTTTGTTTCCTGTGGTATGACGAGCAGTGGTGGGGAACTGAGGTAAGTCTTGAGCTCGTCCAATGCTCGCGAACAACCTTGGTTCCATTCTACCGTTTTGTTTCCCTTTAGAAGCTGGAAGAAAGGCTTGCACTTCTTGAAGTACTTAGAGATAAAGAGGTTTAAGGCAGCGAGCATACTGGTGAGTTTCTGTACGTCTCGAATTGTGCGAGGAGGTTGTACCCTGTTTATTGCATCGATCTGGTCTGGGTTAGCCTCGATGCCTCTATTACTGACCAAGTACCTAAGAAATTTTCCTAACTGGACACCGAAGGAACACTTGCTCGCGTTAAGTTTCATTCGGTACTTACTGAGGATTTCGAAGGTGTTTGACAGGTCTGAGAGGTGGTCTTCTTTCTTCTTGCTTTTAATGAGCATATCATCGATGTAGACCTCCATGGTGTCTCCTATTTGGTTCTTGAACATCTTGGTGACCAGTCGCTGGTAGGTTGCCCCTGCATTTTTTAGCCCGAAGGGCATGACCTTGTAGAAGTATAACCCAACCGTGGTGATGAATGTTGTTTTGTCCTAGTCTGGGGTATACAGAGGGATCTAATGATACCCTAAGTATGCGTCCAGAAAACCCATCCTCTCATGAGCTGTAATGGCGTCTACTAGTTGATTAATTTTTTGGAGGGGGAAACTGTCTTTAGGACACGCTTTATTGTGGTCAGTGAAGTCGATGCAAACTCTCCACCTCCCGTTGCTTTTTGGAACTACTACTAGGTTGGATAACCATTTGGGGAATTATACCTCCCTTATGGATCCTGTATCCATCAGTTTTTCCACTTCTTTTTACATGGCTGTTACCTTCTCGGGTGCAGTTCGTCGTGCCTTCTGCGCGATTGGTTTAAAGGTGGGATCGACGTGCAGCTGATGACAAGCCATACTAGGATCAATTCCATGCAGTTCGTATGGATCCCACGCAAAGACGTCTATATTGTTCCTTAGCAAAGTCGTCAATTCCTTCTTCTCCTGATCTATGAGAGAAGCTCCAATCAAGAAGATCCAGCTGGCGTCGCTATCTCCAGCTGCGACTTCCTCCAGATTCTCGATGCCCCGTTCGGAGGGGAGGAGCCTGGTCTCCTCTAATCTGGGTCTTTCATACTTTAATTGCTATTTCGAAGGTATCAAACGTTCTTGTTCTTCAACTCTTTCACTGGGCTTGTCGGCCTTCTTTTCTGGTTTTGGGCGAATGGCCTCTATAAAGCATCTTTTTGCCATCGCTTGATCGCCACGGATCTCCATTACTCCTCCCTCGGTCACATACTTGAGCTTCTGGTGGTAGGTTGAGGAAACTACCTTCATTACATGTAGCCATCCTCGGCCCAGGATAGCCTGGTATGTAGAGTTAATGTCGACCAACAGAAACTCGATCATTTTAGAAACATTTACTGTCCTTACTGGCAGCACGATCTTCCCCAAGGGCATAGTCACCTTTCCCGCGAAGCCAACCAAAGGTATAGTAGCTTCCTTTAGGTCGGCGAAGCTCAATTTTAATCTTCTGAACAGGTCAAGATACATGACCTCGGACGAGCTTCCTTGGTCAACAAGCAACTTGTCGACATCATAGTTCGCTATTCTTAGAGTAATGATCAAAGCATCGTGATGTGGGGTTCTCACTCCCACCAAATCTTCATCTGTAAACATGATATGCTTACTATAGTCGCCGTCGTCTTCTCGTCAACGCTTTCCTGAATGTGTTTTTGATGGATCAATTTAAAAAGCTTGCATCACTGCTGTAATCTTTTTCACCTCCATGCGAGCTGAATATCCCTGAATCTGTTTCACGTCGAATGCCCCATGAATTAATATGAATTCATGGCCGACATCATCGTCGAGTACGTTGTCAGGCCTTGCTTCTCTATGGGCAATAACTTTCTCTGCCTTTTTCTCCATGAATTTTTCCAGGTGCCCGGTCTGGGCCAGCTCTTCGAGGTGGGACTTAAGGGATTTGTTACACACCACCCGCCTGGGGAGAGCGAACGGAGTGCTAATGCGATAAAAATAAATCCAAATACACAAGTGACAAGGTATATAGCATCTAAATAAACCCACAATAATATAAATCCACTAATCTCAATCTCTATAATTGCAACAACTAACTCGAAAATAAAATACAAATCTCCAAATCTATATACATCAAAATAATACAAATCTTTCCCAAATAATCCTCGCTAAAATCAATCTCCATAGCGCCCCAAAATCCGCGCTAACCTGCCACTAAAAGAAAATATCGGGAAGTACACAATACGACAAGAAATATGCTCAACAAATATATGTTAGCGATGAATAAAATGTAACAACACGAGTACGAATATTCAGATCAAAATGCAAATCTCAATAGCATTTCATCATTATAATTTCTCAACAACACGTTAACCGGGTCACCAGGCCTCACCACATCCGTATATGCTTTATCAAGCCATAGCCCGGGAAACAGGAATTTTGGCAGGTGCCCAACATCCTGCCATATTAAAATCTCATGACAACGTGCTCATCAATAATATAATGATACGGCATGAATCAAAATAATTTCAACAATTATTTTTCTAGATTTTAATGAAATTAACAATTCAAATATGAGTTCAATTAAACAAGAATTCAAAGAGAATGACACTCGCGAGATTTAAGGAGAATATTGTGTAAAACCCCATACCTCAAACCATGATGAGAAACCAACGATCACATCCTCAAGATCAATTCAAAATATCTACAAAAGCTCCTCCAAGAACCTCCAACAAAATATCCCCAAGAACACCTCTAATCTAAGGTTGGAACTCACAAATCTCAAGGGCCAATGTGTATATAAAAAGAAGAGGAATATAAAATATATTTGCTGCCAAAATTTGTGCCAAAAGTATGTTAAAAGGGTTACCCACGACTTCCTTTTATAATGCAAAGAAATGAAGAGTTGGAATTCAAAAGACTCCGTTAAATAAGGCAAATAAATGAAGAGTTGGAAGTCAAAACAACTCTTGAAAATTACTTAATGTTCGCCGACTTAGAATTCCAAGAGTTAAAAACATTTAAAAATCATTTTAAAATCCGTTTTAACTCCGATTTCGAAACCGTTTGAAATTCTCTCCTTTAAAAATAATAACCAACATATTTGAGCAATAAAAATAATTTTATCAAAAACTTTATTTTCCTCCATTTGATAGAAATTAATTAAAATAGCCCAAAATTACGCGAGTTGTTACATGCTTTGCAATGCTCAGTCTTATGTCCTCACTCTTTGTGAAAAGCGCATCTCAGCGCATTGTTTCTCTTTGAGGGATCTTCTCCCATCTTTCTGGGCCACTTAATAAATGGCTCGTCTTTGATTTTTGCGAGAATTTTGTAAATTGGTTCTCCGAAGACGGTGTTGACCGCTTGAAATGCTTTTGACACATCATTGTTGCCTCCATTCTTGGAGCCATTTTTATCCCCTTTCTTTCCTCCTTTCTTATGGTTCTCAGTTTTGTCACTGCCCTTGGCAGCGAGCTTAGCTCGACCATTTTCCCCTGTGCTGAGGCAGGTGACATCTTCCACCTTGGCATACTTTTTGATGCAGGCCATTAGGTCATCGATGGTCATGGCATCCTTCTTCGTCAAGGACTGGTACAGAAGGGAAGAGCTGGGTAGCCCAATTTTGAAAAAGGTCACTGCCACTTGCTTCGAGCAGTCCTCAACCTCGTTGAATAACTCCCAGTACCTCTTCGCGTAGTCTTGGAGGGTCTCTTGAGGCGTCTTTTTCATTGTCATCAAGGCATCCATCCTTTTAGGATAGGATCTACTAGTAATGAACCGGGTCGTGAAGAGCTTGGCCAGGGACTTGAAACTCCTGATGGACCGTGGGGGAGCCTTTCGAACCATTTTTGCACCACGTCATGCAGGCTTGAGGGAAAAATTTGACACATTAGTGTGTCTCGATTATTCTAGAGAGTCATGGTCTGTCGGTATAGCCTGACGTGATCAATGGGATCAGTCTTACAATCATAAATCTTGAACCTTGGAATAACAAACTTCTTGGGGGCTTATTCTTCTTCAATTTCTCTCGAGAAGGGAAATTTCATCTGAGTTTTGAGAGCTCGCCTTGCGAGTTCTCGAGTTGATCTGGCACCGTGATGTGTAGGGTGTTGTCCATCTCCCTTCGGACCATACTTCGTATGTTCTCATTGCTACGATTTGGGCTCCTGTGATGGCGAGCTAGTCACAGTTGCTCGAGCAGGTCATCCTCTGACACATTTTCCTCAGCTTTTTGGGATCCGCGCCTGGGACTCTTTCCTCGGCTGCGAGACTTTCTCGCCTAAGGGCTAGGAGTACGGTATGGACGTCTCTTGGTACCATGATGGAGTTCTCTCTCCATTATTTCTAATATTCTTTTAAGGCAAGCATTATCAACTTCATGCCTGCAAGAAGACTCCCTCTGCTCGTGGAGCCTCGCCTCATATGCATCAATCAGCCAGGATATCTGTGTGGACCTCGCTGGTCCTTGGCTTTATTCTGAGGCTGGCCTTTCTATGAGAGTCCTTTGATCTGAACGCCGAACTTCAGATCTAACCCTGCGAGGAGCAGAAGGTTCTTGGATGTCTCATGCCTGGGGAGCATTACTACTGTGACTAGATATTTCGAACTCTTTTCTTGGTGTGGGCTTTCTTAGAGAAGATAAATGTTCCCACAGACGGTGCCAATTGTGGTGACAATTATTATTCAACACAAAGAGATAAGAGAAGCACAATCACCAACCTGAATGAGGAATACAAAATTCCAATCACACAACAAGAGATATACGTGGTTCAGCAAAGGTGCCTACGTCCATGGTGGTGCAGTCAGTATTATTTCTATATACTCTGGAGAGTGATTATAGAGAATACATTGTGTCCTTTTCCCCGGACCTAGAGTTTATCATATACATGTTCATTTCAGGGAGTGGGGGTGTTAGACTCCCCCACGTTTTCCATCTTCTCCTAGAACCCCCTTAATGGGATTATAGGAGGAGACTTAATCATAGTCGGTTAAGATATGGGGGGTCTGAACTTTGGGCCGCTACAATTGGTCTACTCGACCATGCCTATCATTCTAATTTTGGGTACCCACGGTGTATTATCTCAAATCATTGGTTAAGGAACACTCCAAGAAGAAGGATTACCTTTACTTGAAAATGTTCTTCTAGTAAAAGGTCTTAAGGCTAATATACTTAATATCTCGCAATTTTGTGACTCAAATCGTACTGTCACCTTTTCAAAGAATAATTGCAGAATTTTTAATGATAAAGGTGAGGGCATAATTACAGGACTCAAGACTCCAAAAAATTGTTATATTATTCAGAACATTACTAGGGTCTGTAACATTTCCAGAATGGATGACAATGAGATATGGCATAATTGAATGGGTCACATAAATTACGAAAACCTTAGTAGACTGTCTTCTCAAGAAATAGTTAGAGGTATTCCTAAAATCAAACCTATTTCTAATATTATCTGTGGATCATGTCAAGAAGGAAAAATTGTTAAGGCCCCTCATAAGAAAGTCAAATATATCCTTACCTCTAAACCCTTGGAGCTCATCCATATGGACCTAATGGGTCCTTCTCGAACTGTTAGTCTCTGTAGACACAATTACATTCTTGTTATGGTTGATGACTTCACCAGATTTACTTGGGTAGCTTCCTTAAAATAAAAGTTTGATACTTTCCAAACCTTTTTAAAAATTTTACTTGGAATTAAAAATGATAAAGATACTCAAGTAAGTAGGATTCGTAGTGATAGAGGTGGAGAATTTATAGATACTGGTGTTATTGAGTATTGTGACTATAACGGTTACAAACATGAATTTAGTTCTCCTAAGACTCCTCAACAAAACAGTATTACTGAGAGAAAGAATTGTACCCTTCAAGAGATGGCACGTGTTATGATTCATGCCAAAACTTTACCTAAGTATTTTTGGGTTGAAGTTATTCGTACTGTATGTCATATTATCAATAGGGTCTATCTTAGAAAGAATTCTAAACAAACTCCTTACGAACTATGTTATGGGAAGAATCCTTATCTTATGTACCTTAGAACCTTTGTTAGTACATGTTATGTCTGCAAAGATAGAGAACACTTATCCGAATTTGAGACTCATGGAGATAAAGCCATCTTTTAAGGATACTCTCTTAACAGTAGAGCATATCGTGTCTCCAATCTTCGCACTAAGACCTTAATGGAATCCATAAACGTTATTGTAAGTGACACTATTATAGAGAGTAAGACTGAAGAACCAACTATTGTGGAAGAGTCAAAAAATGTTTTAGAAAAACACTCTCCAGAAATAGATGATTTTTTACCAATTGAGACACCCGAAGTACCTAATTGGGTTTCTAAAGACCATCCCACAGATAACGTTGTTGGTAACCCTAGTGATCTTGTATGTACAAGATCTCAATTATGAAACTATGCTCATTATGAATGTTTTGTTTGCCTTGTGGAACCAAAGAATGTAAATAATGCATTGGATGATCCTCATTGGATTTCTACAATGCAGGAAGAACTTCTTCAATTTGTCATTCATGATGTTTGGTATCTTGTACCTAGGCCTGATCACAAAAAGGTTATTGGCACACGTTGGATATTTAAAAATAAATATGATGAAAGTAGGATAGTCATTAGAAATAAAGCCAGATTAGTTTCTCAAGGATACTCTCAAATTGAAGGAATAGATTTTAACGAGACTTTTGCTCCTGTTACTCGATTAGAATCTGTTCGTCTTCTCTTTGCCATAGCTTTCTACTTACATTCCACGCTTTACCAAATGGATGTAAAATATGTCTTCCTTAATGGAATATTGACTGAGGAGACCTATGTAGAACAACCAAAAGGGTTCATTGGCCCTAAATATCCAAATCATGTTTTTCGTCTTAAAATGGCTTTGTATGGCCTAAAACAAGTGCCAAGAGCCTAGTATGACCGCCTTTCCAACTTTCTCTTAGACAAAGGTTTTAAAAGAGGTGGAAATGATCAAACCCTTTTTTTCAAACATTTTGACAAACATATCATTATAGCTCAAGTTTACGTAGACGATATCATCTTTGGATCAACTTCCCCTACAGAAGTTAAATCTTGTTCTGAAATTATGCATAAAGAATTTCAAATGTCTCTTATGGGGGAGTTGCAATTTTTCTTAGGTCTTCAAGTCAAATAGAATTCAGAAGGATTATTTGTTTCGTGATCAAAATATGCATTAGAGATTGTTAAAAAATTCGGCCTTGAGAGTGCAAAAGATGCTAAAACTCCCATGAGTACTACGGTCAAACTGTCTAAGGATGAAACTGGGAAATCCATAGATCCAACTTTATATCGTAGTATGATAGGAACCTTGATATGCCTTACTACCTCGCATCCTGATATTATGTATTGTGTGTGTGCCCCTTATCAAAACAATCCTAAAGAGAGACATTTATCTTGTGTTAAAAGAATAATAAAATACATTAAAGGCACTCTAAATTTAGGACTTTGGTACACCAATGATACTCCTAGAACTGTAATAGGATACACTGATGCCGATTGGGCAGGGTGTACTGACGATAGTAAGAGAACATTAGGCGCGTGTTATTATATTGGTAATAATTTGGTAGGTTGGAGAAGTAAGAAACAAAACTGCACTTCTTTATCAACAAATGAATATGAATACATAGTCGCTGGAAGCTGTTGTGCTCAATTACTTTGGCTTAAGAAAATGCTAAATGATTATGGTATTAAAGAGGAACAAATACATCTCTATTGTGATAATCAGAGTGTGATCAATATCTTTAAAAATCCTATTCAACACTCGCGAACAAAGCACATAAAAATAAGACATCACTTTATACGCGAATTAGTTGAGACTAAGGAATTAGAAATCAATTATCTTCTTACTGATTTGCAACTCACAGATATGTTTACCAAACCTTTGGATTACAATAGATTTATTTCATTGCATAAATCGATAGGAATGGTTTGTGCTGAATAAACTCTTAGATTTGCATAGTTTTTCCCTTTGTCCATTTGAAACAAAATTGGGGAGAAATTTGAATCTTATGAGAATTCATTTATTTTGTACATATTATAAAAAGCTTGATCTTAGTGATTATTTGCAGGATTCTGTACAGTTATTCTCAACAGATTTGAGTCTTATGAGAATTCATTTATTTTGTAAATATTCTAAAAATCTTGATCCTAGTGATTATTTGCAAAATTCTGTACAGTTATTCTCAACAGTTGTAATATGGTATTGAATTGTAATTAGTTGAGTTATGTAATTTTCTTTTCTAGGAAATGGGTAGATAGAATTTTTGTATAGGAATAGGTTTTTCCTTTTTTTTTTGTTGCCCTACGAGTCTAAGATGACTCGAAGGAGATTTTGTCTCATATTTCTAAAGGGGGAGATTGAAGCACCTTATACTCTTGACTCACTTGAGTCTATATTGTATAAGTGCTCATCTAGTTTGGAAATAGAGACAAAATTGAGTCCCTATCCTAGATTCCAAAATGCCTCAGACTCTTCAAAACAATTCATTCCTCTTATTTGATTGATCAAGGTATAACCACAAACACTCACACACTCTAGGACTACATACATTGTTCTCATATTGCATAATTTGTTTGTGTGTGTGTTGTGTGTGTTAATTTCCCTTAAAATAACTTTTAGTAAATTTTTGGGAATTTTCAATTGTTTTTAAAACAGTTTTTTCTTAATTAAAAATGGAACTAAAAAGTTTTGGGGTCTTTCTATAAATTCTGGTTATTGGTTTTATCCCTGAAATGTTCACTTGGGTAGGAACCGAAAGTGCTAGAAAAATCAGGGTGTCTATGTAATTATTTTTGGATGCGCATTGGTTATCCGTTGTTTGCCTTACATATGTTTCTTTCCTATTGATTGTATGTGTGTTTCTTTTATGAGAGAAAACCAACGTGTATTATTAGCCTTTGCATTAAGCTTATCAACGCTCTGCATGCGTTCTTGTTCCAATCCCTCTGAATATCTTTCCTCCAATCAAAAGCCTCATAACAAACCTCTTACCTTTAACCGTTGGATGGGAGTCAATGTTGTAAGACTTAATTTTAGCCCTTGATTTCCATCCTCCTTCTCGATCTTTCTCAGCCCTGTATATAAGGAGGCTATCCCTCAGCCTTTCAAGATATTTTTCCACTTCGTCATTTAGAGAGAGAACGGAGAGAAGAGTGAGAAGAGTGAGAAGACAGAAGAGTGAGAAGACAGAAGAGAGAGAGAGAAATCACAGATTTAGAAACCCTAACCCTAAATCGTTCCAAATACTTATTCAAACTCTAACCCTTTTACCAAAAACCAGTATATACCAAACAGAATCCCTGAGTGTTTGAGAGTTTTTGAGTGTTGGTTTGAAAGTTGTTTCGTGTTCTCTTCGTTTTAAGTTCTTGTGTCCAACTTAAACATTACGTTAGATATGTGTTTCTATTTCTTAGAAATCATAGATCTAGTCTTTTTTATGTTATATTACACTTAGATCTGCATTTATAGTTTCTCGCCATGAGAAATACTTTGTTGATTATTTTCTGTAAATGTTTTCATCTTTAAAATCAACAAAATCATTTTATGTTTCAAGTTCTTTTGAAACAAGACCTTTGACCTAGTTCGAATCACACTTGGCAGTTTTCAATTTCAAAAACATTCTCAAAACTGTAAAATTGATTAAGATCTTGATACGTCTTCTGAGCAATATAGCCGTGGATTCTGGGTCAATCTTAAAGGTCAAACAAGGTACAAGTTTCCTAAGAATAAAGAAACTGAAAATCACAGCATATAGATCTGATTTGTAATTTGTTAGGTATGTTTGTAAAAATAAGTGTGAGTGGGTGCATGCATGTGTTACATCACCATCATAAACACTTACACACTAAAACACTGAAAGTGTTGGAAATAAGATCTTGAAACAAGAGTCGACGTAAAGACTGGAACAAAGTGAAAGTTAGCAAACTGGGAGAACAACATCAATAATCAGAACTGCAGAAAACTTAGAAGGATACCAGTGGGTACATTCCTAAACTTGTATAGGACTGATTTGTGTGCATGTGTGTTATATAGTTTGTAACTATTATATTTTGTTTTAGTGGATTTTTCTTTTTACTTCGTAGAGGGATTGGTGGATGTTTCCTCAGTTGGGTGAGGTTTTACAACATTAAAAATCTCTTGTCATTAATCTTTATACATCTCCTCATCCCATTCTTACTGGTGTGCTAATTTAAAACTGTTTTAGTTTTGTTTTCCAAAACTTGTTAACAAATCTTAAACTGATCTCGTGCATATTTTTAAACACATCTTGTGATTAAATTGATTTATTTTTTAGAAAATAGTTTCTTCAAAAAATAGTTCGGATTTACTTAAATAGTTTAATCTTGTATTAAACGACTTTCGTAATAGTTTTTCAAATTTTCCAATTTCAACTCGAAAATCTGCCGAAATGACGGGTTGGCATGCGGCCGAAAATTCTCGCGCGATTTTGTCTTTTTTAAAAATGGGATCCTGCCCACATGTTTGTTAACAAGTCCAACCACTTTTACATATTTTCTGAACCCAACTTTTCCAGGCTCGGGTCCCGTCCGACATTTCTCTTTTTGCATTTAGGAAAACCTAATAATATAATAAAGCAGGAAAACCTAATAATATAATAAAGCATCATAATAATATTCACGATGAGACCCGTCTCTCGTATTTTCCTTCTCTATAAAAAAAATAAAATACCAAAAACATTTTTCCTCCTTTATAAAAAAAATATATACAAAAAAAATATTTTGTCCTCCTATTTAAAAAAAATGTCAAAAACATTTTCATTCCTTCTTAAAAAATAAACTCATTTCACGCCTTCTCAGGTCGATTGCATACCCTTGCCCTATCTCCTTATTGGCTCCGGTCTTCAGTCAAATCACCCCGGAACTCCGTTGGTTCCCTAGATACTTTTTTTGAGTCCGGAATTCATCTGCTTTCCATAGAGAACACCGATCAAGTACCAGTTGTGCAACTCGATTTCATGACAGTCTTAGCTCAGCTCATGTCTAAGATTGAAAACCTCTAAACCGACGTCCACGAGATGCAACGAAATCTGGCCCTTGTTCCCAAAGAGCCTGAGGTCCTCTTTCCTCACGTCATGGGTCCACCCGAGCCTATCTAGGTTCCCAAAGAATATCATCACGCTCTATATGCCCCTCCTGCTAAGGGGCCGCCACCAGCCCAGTTTCCTATGTTGAACCTTGCCCAGCTAGGGGCTAACTTGCTCGCAACCATGATCCGAAGGAGGAAGAATTAAACAAGTTCAAGGAAGATCTCAAAATGTTGACTAAGAAGTTCGATCAAGTCCGAATCTCTGGGAATTACATGGACTACACCCACAAGTCTCCTTATCCTAAAGCAAGGTTAGCCGAAAGATTTAAGATGCCGAATATCAAGAAATTTGGAGGTAGTGGACCTATGATTATCCATCTTTGCAGTTACCACCGCTCTATGACTCTCCTAGGGGATTTCGAAGATATAATGGCACATATATTTCAACAGACTTTGAAGGATAGTGCCCTCCGATGGTTTTTATCTCTCGAGTAGTCCAGAATCCGTAACTGGGAGGATGTGCCCCGAGAATTCATGTCTCAATAAAAATATAACAAAGTTCTAGGAGTCACCCATTGTGATTTAGAGCTACTCAAATAGAACTCGGGGGAATCAGTCAGTAGCTTCATAGCCCAGTGGAGAGAAAAGGCAACCCCCATGACTAATCGGTCATCCGAGGAAGAACAAGTCAACATCGTGAAGAAGAACTTCTTACCCCATATCTGAGTGATAATGGGAATTCAATGCTATCTTTAATTCTAAGCTCTCAGAGAAGCAGGAGTAGAAATCGAGGAAGGCCTTGATAAAGCATAAATTCAACCAAAGAAAGTTTTTGGGCAATTCACTCCCAGAAAGTATGAGAAGCCTATCGGTACCTCAATCTGAACCATTAAAAACATTTCTCAGCCAATCACTTCATGGGCACCAAAAAGCCTCCCCATCCCAGTCCGAAAGGAATACATTGAGTTTCACGCTCCTCTCTCCAAAGTTTACCAACCCCTCTTAAGTCGAAACCTTATCAAACCATTGGACCCTCGTCCATTGCCAAACCCACTACCCAAAAACTTCAAGGCAGATGCCCATTGTGACTTTCACCAAACTGCTGGCCATACCATCGACCAATGTTTTCACCTCAAAAATATCATCCAAGGTCTGATTGACCGGGGAACCATTGCCCCACCAACCAATACTAAGCCAAATACTACTCACAATCCACACCCAAATCATGTCAATGCCATCTTCTTGAAAGAGAACCCAGAATTCGATCCCTCAACCTAGATCACGCCCATATACTCTCCTAAACCTCTACAAACTTGCCCGTATTTCCTCCTGCAACCTATTTGCCTCACTGATGAGGCACTGTCACTCCTTACCCGAGCATACATCGATGTTTGCTCCTATTATCAAGATGGAAGTATGGAATTATCAGAAGTGTTGAATCAACTCCTCATATTCGGACTGAAATTTCCCTCACAGATGATCATTGATTACCAGAGATTCAATACACTATTATTGGAAGGATGAAAATGGGCTCGAGAAATAGATAATTGGGTAGTGCCAACTGATGAAATCAGCCAAGACGACGTTGTCCAGATCATGGCAGAGTTATTTCGATAGAGCGGAGATATTTGTAGAATGTTTGAGTTACTTGATAATCTAAAATAATAAGGGCACGTGGTCCCTTCACTCTTGCACCTCCCTACTGAATGGGAAGATCTGTACGAAGAAGCCATTGAAGTTGTAGAGTACACTGACTTTTCATGGGAAGATAATATTATTGCAGCAGGAAGGGGGAAGAGTTCGAAGATTCAGATGAAGAGAAAATTTCAAAAAAGACTAGCCCAGTAGTTGACATGTGTGGGATGATATCATTTGAGGAACTACTCAAAGAGATCAATAGGGTGGACGAATAACCCGAGATCGATGAGGAAATAGGGTTTATGTTTTTCACTTCTTTTATGAACCATATGACCAAATCAGGGAGACATTACCATATCCCAAGCTTACCATCAACTAATGACAAAGGGAAAGGCAATGCAAACCTTCCGATGCCAGAAATAACCTTTGAAGAAAGTAAGATTCTCGATCAATTGAAGAAACCCAAGCTAACATCACTCTATAGGGACTCTTTATGTCTTCCTTGCTACATAAAAATGCCTTGATCAAGCTACTCACGGGACCCACAGTCCCTCCGCCTACCACACCAAAAGAAACGATAAATCTGATCGGATCCTTGACCTATACCATAATTCTTTCATTTTCTGAAGAAGAAATTCCCAAAATTGGTCCAAACCACAATCATGCACTCAACATCTCCGTCAAAGTTGTGGGGAAAATTGTCCCACTCTCTCTTGTCGATAATGGATCAGCTTTGAATGTCTGCCCATTGAGAACCTTTAACTATTTGGGACTGAAAGTGAGCGACCTTGGTTCGACCTCTGTTGTTGTACGTGCCTATGATAATACCTATCGAGAAGTAATGGGATCCATAAAACTTGCGATAGGGGTTGGCCCTATTAATCCTATCGTTTAATTATAAGTCATTGACATCCCATCTTGCTTTAATCCGTTACTTGGGTGACCATGGCTCCATGATATCAAGGGTGTGTCTTCTACCCTCCATCAAAAATTAAAATTCTTTGCCAATGGTCAGGTCATCACCATCTTAGGCGACGATGTTGAGAACGCAAGAACCAGTCATCCAATACTTGAGATACAACGTGGGTCAAACGATATGCTTCTATCAGGCTTCCGAGCTGAACCACTTCTACTCCCAGTGGGGGACGACTTCAAAGATAAGGTTTTTCCATAATATTACCCTCATGGTAACATTAATGTAATCCAGATGTTCAAGAACATGATCTTCATGCCCGGACTGGGGTTGGGACGTAGACAATAAGAGATACTTGAACCGATTGTGTTAAAGAAAAAATTTCCTCCATGTGGTTTGGGCTATCAACCGTCAGAAGAATAACTCAGTATGATCCGTCAACCTCGACTGAAAATAAGACTCGAATGCATCTAGACTATCACAGGAGATTCTTTGAATGGACGATTCATCAAAGAGGGAGAATGTTTCCCCTTTTACGGCTTCCCTGAATCGTGGTATGACCATGAAGGAAAGAAGATGAAACCCGAAATGGAGATCTTTTTCCAAGACATCCACCCATGGGACGAAATTTCCCCACACCGTGTGTAACCGCTCATCAAATAAACCATAGACGATGCTAGAGATTCCGAGGAAAATGACTCTAAGGATTCATTCAACTTTCAGATGTTGGGGCTGACACTCTTCATAGTTCATTTAATCACTATATCACTGGATCCATCCCGCTTGATAAAAGCTACTAACACACCTCTCCTTAACTAGCATGTTGCGCCAGTCCCACCTGCTGAAATCCCACCTAACCCCGATGTTTATCCCATTCCTTCTTCTTATTTCTATCATCACTCAGATGTAATTGAGACCTCCTTTGATGAGGTTCTCAATGTTATTTTTCCTATCAGTCAATTGGCATCTATCTGCAAACCCATTTTGAAACTCCTCTAAAAGGATTCAGCCAAGGTTTGGAATAAAACATGTCAATAACCCTTTGATCAAATAAAGCAATACCTAACCCGACCCCTGATATTCATGCCATCGCAACCTGGTCTTCCCTTACTCCTATACCTAACTGTGACAGATACTGTAGCTAGGGCTTTTCTAGCCTAATATCTGGAAAAAACTCGCAAGGAATAATCCATCTATTATGCCAGTCGCAAGCTAGCTGGATATAAGGTTAACTATACAGCTTTGGAAAAACATGCATTGCCCTTGTCTGGATTACCTAAAAATTGAGGCACTACATGCTCACCTTTCCCATCAAACTTGTGTCCCGAATGGACCCCATCAAGTACCTTCTTGAAAAGCCTGTTTTGTCCATCCGAATGGCCCATTGGCTGATGCTTTTAGCTGAATTTGATATCGTATACGTCACGCAGAAAGCCATGAAATGAAGAGGCATCTCTGATTATCTCACCGACTACCCTTTGGAAGGAACCGATGTGTGGATTTCCAAGTTTCTAGATGTAAACATATTTTGTGCCTCTCAAGAGGATCTTCAATAGAAAATGTTTTTTGACTGTGCTGCCAACAAGAAAGGGTATGGCATCGGGATACTTATAATTGCCCCTGATGACTCTCACACTCCCATTGCCTTCAAGCTGGAATTTTCCTGCACCAACAACATGACTGAATATGAGGCGTGCACGGTTGGCCTCAAAGTTTCTCTCAAAAAAGGAATCCGATGCCTAGATGTCTACGGGGATTCAACCCTCATCATCGGCCAAATCCTAAGAAGATGTAAAGTCAAGGACGAGAAACTCCTAACCTTCCATGCCCACCTAGAATAACTAGCCTCCCAATTCAATATATCACCTTCCACTACCTACCTCGAGCAAAGAACAACCTAGTCGATGCCCTAGCTACCTTAGCCTCCATAGTCGACATCTCCTAGTCCAAAAGAAAGGTAAGCCAATCCACTGCTACCACATTGAGCTCATCACCGAAGAAGATATTGATCTAACTGATTCCTGGTACTATGATATTTGGTGCATCCTCCAGCATGGTAGGTATTCCTAAGGTGCTAACAAGAAAGATCGAGAAACCCTCGGCAAACTGGTCGCCTAGTATATCATATGTGACAAAGCATTATTCAAGAGAAATTTTGATGTAACCCATCTACTACATCGTAGGGGCTGGCATTGAAGAAATAATGTAGAAAATCCCTAGTGGGGAGTGCGGACCCCACATGAATGGCCATATGCTTGCCAAGAAAATCATCCGACAAAGCTACTACTAGACCACTATGGTTTAAGATTGAACCGCCCACGTCCAGAGATGTCTCAAATGCCAGTAATTTTCCAATTTACAACACTTACCTCCATGGGAATTGTATAACATGACCTCTCCCTAGCCGTTCTCCACCTCCCGCATCGACATCATAGGGAAAGTTACACCCAAGGCCTCCAATGGGAACGAATTCATCTTGGTTGCCATTGATTACTTCACCAAATGGCTCGAAGTTGAGTCATAAGCAGTCCTAAATGCCAAGAAGGTAGCTAAGTTCAAAAAGAAAAACATCATCTGCCGATATGGGATCCCACATGAGCTACTGTCAGATAACGGCTTGCATTTCGAAGTTGAAGTCTGTTCATCACAGCCCAAGAGGATGTCAAAGCCATCATCACGCTTAGGTCTACTAAGGAAGTAGAGAAAAATATTTCATCACCCATCGAGACTTAATCCGAGAAATGTAAGGCGAAGGAAGATCCACTTGTGGATCAAACTTCCTCCCCACCCTCATCTTTTGAACCATATGTAAAGACCTGTGTTCTAAAAGATCCATTTCCTCAATGTTTGGTGTCCCAAAAGAAAAAGGCGCAACTTGAAAAAATGTTGGAAGTATTCAAGCAAGTACAAATCAATTTCCCACTTCTTGACGCTAGTCAACAAGTCCTGTCCTACGCCAAATTTCTGAAGAACCTTCTCAGTGTAGAAAATATCCAAAACTTGGATTATTTCTCTTCCCTAGATCTCAAAATCAACTAATCCCCAGTGGAACCCCAAGATAATTTCCCCAGTAGAATCCAAAATCAAATGCTCCCCTAAAACCCCTGCGAAACTATAGGATATATATCCCCAGTGGAGTTTTCGAATTTCCCTAAGGAAACTTAATCCCTCAGAATAGGCTTTGACCGTGTATAGGGGGATTGAAGGTAATTCTAAGATTTGTAATAATTCCCTAATTGGCAATAGGGTTTGAAATTAAGCAACTGAGGCAGCTCAAGCGTGGCAACTCAACGAGGCAGCTTGGGGTGGCAACTCATACTTTAGCTTGTTGTATTAGTCATATTGTATTTCTGTTTATGTTGACTGTAAGCGATAACGGATGTAATGATTTAAAGAGAATAATAACGAGTTTTAGTGTGAGGTCAAATGGTACTCGCAAGAGACCAGGCTTGGCAGGGCCTGGGAGAGCTTTCATGCTCGATCGAATGACCTCGCCGTGGGAACTTTAGAGGGACTTGGTTTGGAGGATTGAGAAGTGAGGCACCATTGGGGCTTGTCCTGACCATCTTAGATACACCTATTAAAACACCGAAGGACCCTAGCCGTGGAACCACGGGCGAAGCATCTTGGAGTTCCATCATGCGTTGAGTTGTGAACCAAACAACCCTCTACTTAATGTCACATCTACTGTAGGTGATGTCACTAGCCAACTAAACAATGTCAGACCTGCACTTGAGTAAACCATGGTGGTATTTAGGGCTGTCAGGCGGTTGGTGAGACACCTCTACGATAACAGACCCCTGACACACAGTGGTTAGGCAAAAGGCATGTCTTGGCATTTAATGTTTATGATGTGGAGACAACTAGTGCATTAGGCATTTAATGTTGTGACATAAAGTATGAGGGAGGTCTTCCATAATCTTTAATGACTGAGTTGCCTCGGGGGTGGTGTGGGGGGTTATTTAAGGACCCCAACCACCTTTGAGGAGATGATGATCTTTTGAGAGTTCAGGAGTTATTACTAGCGAGAATACACATCAGAGAGAGTTTATTGCAAACCAGAGGGTTTACTCACTCACCATTGTTGTTTATTACGAAGCTTTTAATACTTGACAGAGATTCTTGAGGGTGTTTGGTGTGTTTCTACCTTCCTACCAAGGTGTATCTAGGGTGCTTACTTCTCTCTCCCTCTAGCTAAGTTACTTCTAAGTTCATTACTATCTTCTGAGTTATACACGAGAGATTTGTGAGTTTAAACTGATTCTTATCTTCATTAAGTTTGTGTTTTCATGCCTTATTATTAATCCAAGGTTTTGGCTAATCGACTTATCATTACCATACTCAAAAGAGGTTACGCCTCCATCTATATTCTAAAGTACCCTCTTAAATTTGGCGACTCTGTTGGGGAGGCATTTGTAACACCCCGCATTTTCCATGCATTAAATTTTTAATTAATTCGGGAATTGAAAATTACTCGTGAGTTGTAATTTTAATTGAATTAATTAGGGAAATTTCATTTAAACATTAATCGGTAAGTGAATGATTAATAACTAAGGAAAACTTATTTACTAAGTGAATAGTAATATTGTAATTATGTCATTTTGAGTATTAATGACATGGTATGCACTTATCCCAACCGGGAGTCGGTATAGACGAAAAGGGGTGGGGGGATAAGTATTTTTATAAATTAATTTGGATGTCAATTCTGAGTGTACAGTTGAGTCCGGATGGACCTAGATAGTCGGAAAAGGGTACCCAGGGGTAGTAAACGGGTCATGGGGTGTTTTAAGACATAGTCGGGCCCACACGGGGCAATTGGGTCACTTGGTCTTGGCCCATTAGGAAAAAAATGGGATTTAGGTTAATTGTTAAATTAGGAGAAGTAAGGAAACGACTGATAGAGTTTTAGAAAAAGGCTAAGTGTGTTAAGGAACCCTATTAGCAGTTAAAGGATGTTTGGGATCACTAGAGAGCCAAATGGAGTCATCTTCAACCTTAGAATTCATCTCCAAATCAGACACTACGAAACCTAAGGCAAGTGGATAACTTGCAATAGTATTGAATCTATTTTTTTTATTCATTTTCATGTGATGTGACTGATTAAAATTTGGTTTGGGTGTTCATGGCATAAACATGGGATTTTGAAAGACAATAATCTGATTTACGAATTTGGGTGAGGATTCATGTAAAACCTGATATTTATGAGTTGATACATATTTGTTAGGATGATATCTGGACAATTAGAAACAAATTTGATGAAGCAATTTGGGATGTAAATGGGTTAAGGGTTAAAGATGTATTTTTGTTCCAATTTCAGAAATCGTAGTTATTGGTCAAATTAATAATGTGTATGGACACTTTAGAGATCCCTAATAAGGTTTCTAACATGTATTAATGCTAAGAGGGCTTGAGGTTACTGGTAGAAGAAATTAGGGTCTGAGAAATTTCGTCCACGGTTGATTCTATCTTCGCGAAGAAGACGAACACATGCTCGATCGATCGATCGAAGGTCTGGGGTTAATCGATTGAAGGTCCGCAGAATCCGGCAGTTCGCCCAGTTTTGTATATAAGAGAGAATTTTATAAAAAATCTTTATGTAATTAATTATTGAGAAATTAATACATGAGTTTTAAATCTAATTAATCGTGAGTAAAGTTAATTAAGATTAGTTTTTGGGTGTCACGTTATGGTTATAAATTGGAGAGTCGGGCATTTAGACTCGGAGGAGGTTATTTCGGGCTACGAGAGTAAGTCCAGATTTACGGTGGGGACAACACCAAAGGAGACTAAATTAATTAATAATTAGGGTTGGACCATAAACTCTTATTATTAAATAGGCTTGTGTTACGGATTTAGTACATGGTGTAGCCGGGACATTATATATATATATATATATATATATATATATATATAGTGTGTGCATTAATATCAGTGATTGAATATTATTAGTGTATACTCTAGTGCTATAGGGGGAGGTTGTGCGTAGTGGATGAATCCCTTAGCTTGAGGAGTAGGGCGAGTATATTCCCAGGTCATAGCATCCGTTATATGGGGTGAGGGGCATCTCACTTTCAGGAAAGGAATATGACCGCCTCCAATCGTATACTAAACCAAGTTAGTGAGCGAATCTGACTTGGGTAACTAGGTTATGTGAATACACCTAGTGGGATAGCACTTTAGAGAAATTATATTATGTTAGTATTTTTTACTCGGTGGGATATTGGTATTAAATGTTGTTTCAAGTATGGTTGTGAATACGAAAATATGATTAAATAAATAATTAGGTAAATAATTATATATGGGATAATTAATACCTAGTGTGAAATGTATTATGTGAATAACATGTGTGAGTGTTATATGAAATTAAAAAGGGTAATGATTTAATTAAGTTGACGTTTATAATAACTTAAAATTATCATTTACGGCATACTCAGTTAGAGTAGGTTAATTTCAAGGGTTAACATGAGTATTGGGTCAGGAGCGTAGGACCTAGGTAAATTAAATGGAAGCGTTAGTAGTGCACATTAGAAGAGGGGTGAGGAAGTCCTCAAGAGAGTGCGGCACTAACTAAAATATGAAGAGCATGCATATTTATTTATTACTGCAAGTTAATCATTTGTTAAATGTTCTCAAATGTTTTTGGGTACTAACCCTTGCTATAAAAAAAAATTAAAAACCTTTTAGGTGTCCAGCCACAAGGACGCCAGGCTTGACTCTATTCCAGGTATCCGTTGCTTGTGGATGTTGCGGGGCTTTTGATAGACTCCTCCTTCTTTCATTAGTGTAGGGACTCTCTAGTACTTATTTGAGCATGTCACTCACAGTTCATTTTTTTGTATTAGACTTGTTGAGATTGTCTTCTTGTCTTTACTTGTATTGGATATTTGGACCGATGGTTTATTCGGTTAGGTATTTTATTTGTGAATGGTTATTTCAGTTAAATGTGATTGTGTATTATTTTATGTTCCACGTGAGTTTTATTTACTAAAATGAAAGATAAAAATTGACACCAGTCTGCTTTTCTCACTTAGGTTGTTAGTAATTAAAAAGACGACAGTGATGCTAAGAATGAACCAACTGAGAAACTTGTTCTAACTTGATTTAGGACTGATCACCCGGGATTAATTAGGCGGGGTGTCACAGATGGTATCAGAGCATCAAGTTCTAGTATCCTTAGGATCTGTGCAACTTTCTACGTTTCAGTGTAGCACTCGGTTGCTATAGAGCCCTATTATTAGGACTGTTGATTCATTTTTACACTTGTGAGATATCGTATTTCTGCTGTGAATATCTTTGTGTAAATTGTGTACTTATGCGATTCAATCTATTTCAGATGCCATCGAGGAGATTGAGAGCAGAGAGGGCTGAGGCTAGGTATGAGGTTAGGGAGGCTCACCAGGAGCCACAAGTACCGCCACCACCACCCCCACCCGAGTTGATTTCCACTAATCAGGTGGCAGTGATAGTGGCACAGGCGGTCGAAACAGCAATGCGAGCCATGGAAGCTCACTTTCCACAGCCCCAGGAACCGCCTCCAGTGGCACCAGCAGTTCAGGCCCCAGTGGGGCCACCATCTTGGCAGAGAGTTAGGGAGACCTTTCAGAAGGGTCACCCACCTAAGTTCCGGGGTAGCACAGATGTAGTAGAGGCTTGTGACTGGAAGAAGAACATTCAACACCATCTGCGCATGCTGGAGTGTACCGAGGTACAGAAATAGATGCTTGCTACTTTTCGTCTGTCGGGGGAAGCCTTACAGTGGTGGGAGTCAGTTACCACCGCCGAGGAGCAATACTTGATGCCGATAGAAGAGTTCTGGGTGCGGTTCAACCACAAATACTTCCCACCAGCAGTAGAGGCTGAGATGAGGAAGAAATTCAGTGATTTAGTACAGGGTGACCGATCAGTGGAAGACTATGAGGAAGAGTTCACCCATTTGGAAAACTTTGTGCCAAATGAGGTGAGCGATGAGGAGCGGAAGAAATCGAAGTTTATGGACGGTTTAGCCTGGAGGATCAGGCAACATTTGATTGGGAATCCGGCGTTAGTGATGTATACAGATGTCGTTAATGCCGCACTTGTACACTGCCAGGATCATCGCTTCCATGCGAAGGGAAGCAAGAGAACAGGGGAGCCGAGCCAATAGGGCAAGGCAGTTACTAGTGGTGACATAAGTGGTGCTCAGCAGCAGACGGACAGTCAGCTAGGGAATCAGGCTAAGAAGTTTAAGCCTGGTGGGTTTCGACAGGGAGGACAGGGGTTCAGGCAGGGGCAGCCGGGCCCAAATCAGCAGCAGCAGGTTCCTCATGGCCGTCAGGGCCAAGGGAACAATGGGGGAGGCCAGCAGGGCCAGGGCCATCCGCATCAGGGCCAACAGGGCCAACGACAGGGGGATGGTCAGAGACGTTGTTTTGTCTGTGGCCAGCCAGGGTATTTCAAGAGGGAGTGCCCACAAAAGGGCGGAGGTCAATAGCAGGAGGCCCAATAGGGGCAACGGGGGCAAATACCTCCAGTAGCACCAGTCCCACCCACCCCACCACAGTAGGGTAAGATGCACTACGGGCGTGTGTATAACGTCCGGGATGTTCCCAATCCCTCAGCGCAGCAAGCACCGCCAGCAGTTGAGGGTATGTTTCTCATTCATGGTTATGAAGGTAGTATTCTTTTTTATACAGGAGCATCACATTCATTCATTAAATTAAATTTTGCTAAACGAGTCGGACTACTAGAGACCGCGGGTAGTCTTCGGATGTGTGTAGAGTCGCTAGTAGGCAGGGGGCCTATGATTCCCTCGATTTGTCGGGGTGTGGACATTTTGATTGGGAGACTTAGTCTAGCAGCGGACCTCTTAGTGTTAGATATGGAGGGGTACGATGTCATCTTAGGTATGGATTGGTTGACAGGTTATCGAGCGACGGTGGATTACTACGAGAGGACCATAGTGTTCTCCATTCCAGGGAAGGAGATGTTTTTTATAGCAATGCCGCTACTTGAGGGAGGGTCACACACACACTTGTATTACATTGAGGAAGAGACCTCACAGGAGGCGGCAATTCCATTGGACTCAATCCTAGTGGTGAGAGACTTTGAGGATGTGTTTCAGCAAATACCAGGATTGCCACCTAGCAAGGAAATTGAATTTGTAATCGATTTAGCACTGGGGACGAGGCTGATTGCTCGGGCCCCATACTGTATGGCCCCTTCGAAGATGCGTGAGTTGAGAGAAAAAATTCAGCAACTTCTGGGTCAAGGTTTCATTCGACGGAGTACATCGCCGTGGGGTGCACCGGTGTTGTTTGTGAAGAAGAGAGATGGCTCAACTTCGATGACATCCAACACAATGAAGAATAAGCTAAGGGATGGGCTCCTCGAATAGAGGTATCTCCGGTTTAGGTGAGGACATGTGTTCCAGGAGTGACACGGGCCTCCACGAGTGCAGGGTTGGGACCCACTCAAGTGTCACTCCTCATGATTAAGTTTTATGAGTTTTTGCAAACTTCGGTGGCTTCAACGGTATTGGTAGGATTTGAAGCCAATTCCTTCATAACGCTAGGGGTAGCCCCACTAAGTGCAGGCACGACAGGAACTGTCCCAGTGGGCATACCCTCTGTTATGAATCCAGTAGTGGGAACATCAGGAGTATCAACGGCCCCAACTGTGACAACTGCTCCAGCTGCAGCGGGTACTCATCCCATGGTCCCGTTGGTTGTTGCCCCGGTAGCATCACCTATGGAGGAAATGAGGAAGGAAATGAAAAAGGAGATGTTGAAGTTCATGCAGGCTTCCTTGCAATCTGCTGGAGAGGTAGCTTCGGTTTATTATGAATTTCAAACACCGTATCCTCAGGAATACAATGATGAGCCCTATCCAAAGGAATATATTCCTCCTATTTTTAAAAAAAACAGGGGGAAAGGTGAGAACCCGAAGGAGCACATTAAGCGCTTCATCGAGCACTTGGGAGCACATTGCAATGATAAGAAGTTTAGGTTGAGAGAGTTTTCTAAATCCTTAACCGATAAAGCCTATACCTGGTATTCTCATCTAGCTCCCAAGAGTGTTTTTACGTGGGAAGAGATGCACGTATTATTTGTCCAGAAGTTCTTTCTGGCAGAAGATGAGTTTACTTTGACCCAACTGGGTAGAGAGAAGCAACGACCTGGGGAAGAAGTGGTGGCCTATGTACGAAGGTTCAGGGAAAGATCCATTGATGTGAGGGAGAAAGCCAGAGAGTCTAAGTTATTATAAATCTGCGTTGAGGGGCTGCTTCCTGAGTACATCTGCCAACTTATCAATGAGACGCGCGAGGGGACTTTTTCGGCATTATTGAAATAAGCGAGAAACATCTCCTTGGTGGTACGACCAAATCCGGTGGGAGTGCCGAAGATGTTTAGGCAACCGATACAACCTGTGGGGGGAGGTCTCAGCCCCCACGGGTAGGGTACACCGAGGGAGGAGATGGGGGCAAGGCACCGAAGAAGCATAATAAGAGGAAGTTAGAAAGAAACAGGGAAGACCCGCCACCATTGCCTTGTACAGTAGAGGAGGCTGTCAGCTATTACAATGCAATGGTCCGAGGCGGAATGGTTTACGAACTAAAAGATATTCCCGTAGGGGAACCCGATGCAGAAACAAAGGTGGATCCTAGGTTTTTCCAGGTTCATCAGAGGATCCAGCACCTAATAGAAAGTTGCTTCACACTGAGAAGAATCATTGACAAGTACGTGAAGGTAGGGACGTTGCAAATCCCTCCACAGAACGTTCATAAAAACCCACTACAAGCACATGGGGCTAATCTCGTGGTGGCCTCTGATGAAGAGGCGGAGAGAGGAGAAAGAGAAGAGTATGAAGAAGCTTTGAAGACCTGTACTGAGGGAATGGATAACATAGTTTTGGCCAACGATGAAGCAAGTGCCAAAGACATGGAGGATGCGTATAGAGTTGAAGGCGAGGAAGAAGATCTGTCCCTAGAGTACTATGCAGTTTCAAAATCCCCAAAATTCAGCTGGTTCTTCGACCAGGTGGGGATATCGAAAGAAAGTAGGATGGAAATAACCCAGGCGATACTTCACATCGCGATAAAGAATGCAGTCCCTTCGCTGAGATAGAATGGACCTATGGCCAGGTTGGTGAGGAGGTTTTTGTCAGAAGTGACCTTCAGCGATGCCGATAGGGCTGTGAGATTCCCTCATAACAGGCCATTGTATGTGACTGCCAGTGTCAACGGAGTTAGCTTTGCAAGGACTCTTATGGATAGAGGATCTACCATCAATAGCATGCCAATCATCTCTTTCCATACAGCCAATATTATGGAAGAGAGGTTGTTCCCCATGCCTTTGGTGATTTTGGGGTATGATAACCAATCTTCCAAATCTATTGGGTACGTTAGTGTTGGGATTGTAATGGGAAGTCTTAGTTCCCATATCAAGTTCCACATAATAGAGAGTGAAACTTCCTATCATCTGCTAATAGGAAGGGTGTGGATGCACAACCAAGGGTTAGTTCCTTATATGTACCACTAATGCGCTAAGGCGAATATTAAGGGGACAGAGGTGACCATTAAGGCTTCGAAGAGGCCCTTAGCTGTCGAGGAAGCTCACTTGGTAGACGCAGTGTTTTACACTGAGTTGGAGGAGGATGTCCGGGTCCTAGCGAGAAGAATGGAGGGCGCATGGGTTCCCTCGATGAGAGAAAGGATGGAGCCTTTGAACAAGCATAGTAAAGAGGTTGCAAGAAGTGCAAGGGTGATGACCGAAAAAGCTCACCAGGTGGTCCCTCATCCCCAAAACATCTCGAAGAAGCTCAAAGACAGGATGAGGCCCAAAGTGGATTCTATGGAGCATGAGGTACAACGAAAAGACTGTTGAGTCGGTTCTTATGAAAAAGAGTGGTCGAGGCTTCTAAAGAGAACAAGAGGAAGGCAGTCACCACCACCAGCACACAATGCAAGAAAGTCATTACCGAATAAGGAAAGGTTGTGTCTCGATTATAACGGTATGAGTAAGAGGACGAGGAAGCTAATGATGAGGTTGACCCGATATATGAATGCTTTCTGGTGGATCAATGTATGGTGATAGGCAATTCCATCATACAGGAATTTGTGGAAGAAGTTGCCGAGGAACTTAATTACATAGCAGATCAGTCGAAGCCCCAGGCACAAGAGTTGGAACAGCTAAACCTAGCGAAAGAAGGGGAGGATCTGAGGTCCATCTTCATCTTGAAGGATATCAGTAAGGAGAACTGGGGGGGCTTGGTTGAGTTGATTCGAGAGTTCATAGACATTTTTGCGTGGAAGTACATAGAGATGGAGGGGCTAGATGAGGAAGTGAGCTGCCACAAGGTGAATGTAATGCCTTCAGCTATTCCAGGGAAATCGGTAACGAGAACGTATAAGACTGGGCTATATTTAAAGATCAAGGAAGAGGTTCAATGCTTACTAATGGCAGGGTTCATCATACCGATACAGCACCCACTCTAGTTATCCAGCATTGTCCGAGTGGGAAAGAAAGATAAAAACCAAATAAGAATCTGTGTGGATTTCAGAGACTTAAATAGAGATTATCCCAAAGATGAGTTCCATCTGCCCTCCATTGATAGATTGATAGATGCAACGGCTGGTCATGAAATGTATAGCTTTATGGATGGGTATGTAGGTTACAACCAGATCAAGATGGATCCCTCAGATGCAGAGAAAACAGCATTCAGAACCCCTTTGGGTAACTTCATGTATAGAGTGATGTCATTTGGACTCAATAACGCTGGGGAGTCTTACCAAAGAACAATGATGGCCATTTTCCATAACTTCTTTC
The DNA here is from genome assembly GCA_949130495.1 of Sambucus nigra. Classification (NCBI taxonomy): domain Eukaryota; kingdom Viridiplantae; phylum Streptophyta; class Magnoliopsida; order Dipsacales; family Adoxaceae; genus Sambucus; species Sambucus nigra. The sequence goes on along the minus strand of OX422214.1, from coordinate 246,216,309 downwards.
ACAAATTTATGGAAGTTTATGTAGATGATTTGGTCATCAAGTCGTGAAAGGAGGAGTCCCATCTGAGCGATTTGAGGAAGGTGTTTTCCCGTTGCAGGAAGTATAAATTGAAGATGAATCCACTAAATTGTGTTTTTGGAGTGACAAGTGGAAAATTTCTAGGTTTCGTGATTGATCGACAAGGGGTGCAGATGGATCAAGACAAATAACAAGTTATTTTGGAAATGCCATGCCCAAGAACGGGGAAGGAGATAAAGAGTTTCCTCGGTAAAGTCTCCCACTTTAGGAGATTTGTGCCGGGGTTAGACGAGGTAACAAATCCATTGATGCACCTGTTACAAAAGAACATGGAATTCAAATGGGAGGCGATTCACCAGGAGTCTCTCGATGGGCTCAAGAAACTACTCATTTCACCACAGACTATGGTTCCCCCAAAGGCTGGAATACTGTTGCAGCTGTATCCCACGTCCACCACGAGGTTCGTGGAAGCTTTGCTGGCACAAGAGATCGATGGGAAAGAATGGCCAATTTACTACCTCAGTAGGATCATCTATGGGACAGAAGTCAAATATAGTATCTTAGAAAGGCATTGTTTAGCCTTAGTCTTTATAGCGCAAAAACTTAGACATTATATGTTGTCTTTTACAATTCATATTGTAACGAGATGTGATCCCATTAAGTATTTGCTTGTAAGAACGATTTTAATTGGTAGGGAAACTAGGTGGTTCCTCATCCTATCTGAATATGACTTGAAGTGCGTGGTTCCTCGCGTAATCAAAATCGAGGCATACGCTGATCTATTGGCCATATTCCCCTCAGGGACGTCTGAGCCACCCAAAGAAAATATTCCAGGAGACAATTTGCAGGCCAACCACCTAGATGCAATGGATGAGGAATGGACAATGCAGTTCGATGGATCTTCAATGAAAAGAAAAAGGGGAGCAGGGGTTAATCTTTCGAAAGGAATGGAGGAGATTTGCCTTTCCTACAAGTTAGACTTCCCTTATTCCAATAACGAGGCAGAATATGAAGCATTGGTATTGGGGTTGCTAGAGGCCCTTCGAAGGCGGATTCATTTACTTTGTATCAAAAGGGATTCAAACTTGGTGGTTCAGCAAGTGAATGTAGAGTACGCGTTGAAGCACATGAGCCTGGCACCCTACAGAATAATCATTTAGAGGCTCCTCTACCAGTTTGATCGAACCAAGATCAGGAGATAACCCAGAACGATGAATCGTCATCCAGACGCTTATGCCACCATTGCCTAGAAAATGGTCATAAGAAGTGATACAACTACCGTCGTGATCTAATGAAGAATATCTCCTTCGATGGTACAGTCGATTCTACCAATGGAAGAGGATGGGGATTGTAGGAGAGAGATTAAGAGGCAACTAGAGGCTGGTGAAGGAACGATGGGGCTCAGAGAATTGGCCCATTACTTTACAAACAAGGAAAACCTTTACTTCAGAAACGCAGGAGGATGGCTATCAAGATGCATCAACCCAGAGGAAGTAGGGCAAAGGTTGAAGAAAACACACGAAGAGCACTGTGAAATGACTAAGATACCCCTTTATAGGAGAATTCAAAGGGAAGGATATTTATGTCCTAGTATGAAGTAGGATACAGCCGAGCTACAACGAAAGTGTGAGAAATTTCGATTATTCTTCGAGGTAGATGAATGTCACTTCGTAGAGGCTCCACCTAACTGAAGACAACCCTATATTGACTTCATTAAAGATGGAGTTATCCCAATGGAGAAAATTGATGCGATGGGACTCAAGCAAAGGTCCCCGAGAATTTATGTTCATGATGCGATGGGACTCAAGCAAAGGTCCCCGATAATTTATGTTCATAAGGGACATCTTTATCGAAGGGGATACTTCAACATGCCATTGCATTGCATCATGAAGGAGGAGGCGACTGAGGTTCTCAAATAGATGCACGATCCAGCTCATATAGGAGGGGCCAAGTTATATGACCAGTTGATGACTCTGGGATACTATTGGCTAACGATGGAGAAAGATTCTGCTGAGTTCATTCAAAGATGCAAGGCTTTCCAACTTCATGGAAATATGTTCCATGCCCCATCGGTGGACTTACACTCCCTGGTAACACCTTATCCTTTTTCACACTTGGGGGTTTGACCTGATAGGGAAAATACACCATTTTTCGAGGGGGAAGATATGGATACTAGTGGCAACAGAATGTTTAACAAAGTGGGATGAGGTAATACCACTAAGAAGGGCAACAACGGGAGTAGTGAGCAACTTCATTAGAGAATACATCATTTGTCATTTCGAGATCCCAAAGGTTATCCTTTCAGATAATGGAACCCCTTTCGCCAATTCAGAAGTAACGATGCTCACAGATAAATACTCAATTGTCCATCACACTTCAACAGTGGCATACCTAAAGGGAAACGGTCAAGCCGAAGCGACTAACAAAACTTTGGTCAATATCTTGGCTAAAACGATGGAGGATTTCCTAGGATCGTAGGATAATAAGATACCAGTCGTTTTATGGGCCTATCGAACGATTAAGAGGAAGCCCACAGGGTATACACCGTTCTCTCTAATTTATGGCACCGAGGTGATTCTCCCAGTGGAATTGGAAGTTCCCTCTACTCGATATGCTCTGCGAAGTAGCATGCTCCCCCAGAGTAGACATGTGCAGTTAAAAGCATTGGATAAACACCGAGATAATGCAATACAACACTTTCAAATGTATACGAGATAACTCTCCAGGGCATATGATAACTTAGTAAGACTAGGGAAGTTCGTGGATGGAGATCCGGTATTAAAGGCAGCAGTGAAACATATTAGGGGGCTTCCTATACCTAAGTTTGCATCGAATTGGGAGGGACCTTTCATCATAAATGAGGCTCATGACTTAGGTTATTTCTTAATTTCAAAAATGGAAGAAGATAAGCCATTAAAGATTAACAATAGGTGGTTGAAAGTTTATCATGTGTAGGCAGTTATGTTTGACCACTGATGTATTTGGATGGTATTATGAATACACAAGTTCTTGTTATGATGAGTATACAAGTTCTTTTTATTATAACTCAAGTAGAGATGAAAGAATTATAGAACTTCACACTTCATAATCCATGCAATAATTTGTAACACAAAGGAATGGCATAAGAAAATAAATATCCTTTTCATTCATAAACTTTGGGGGTATTACAAAATTGGGAGCTATTGCCCAAGAATTACATGAGAAGACAAGAAAATACATATACAAGTTCATTCGCCAAGAAGGAACCACAGATCTGGAGAAGAGAAAAAATCTCTAGGGAGGCCCGAAGAAGTTGCTTGGAAAGACCGTTGAGTGTTGATAGAGACCACCAACCTTATCTGCGCCTGTGTGCGCTCAATCAGGAGTTTCTCTCGTTTTGACTTCGCTGCACGTAGAGCTTCTTTGATATCCCCCACCTCTTTATCAATAGTTTTAAGAAGAAGTTATAGCTCGTCCAACTTGGCTTCCTCAGTCCGCTGATCCTCCTGATGTTTTCTTAAGAGCTCCCTTTGGTTGTCCAACTGCTGGTTTTTCAAAGTCTTCAAATGTGCGATGAGCCAGTCAAAACGGAACCCATCATGACCCAACTCCCTTAGATAACCTAATATAGGTGGAGTTTATAGAAGAAAAAAAATTAACAAGTATTTTCCTTGTTAAGTCACCGATATAGGTGGAGTTTATAAAAAATAAAAAATAAAACTTAACAAGTGTTTTCGTTGTCAAGTCACCGATAAAGGTGGAGTTTTTGGAAAAATCTGAACAAATGTTTTCGTTGTTAAGTCACCGATATAGGTGGAGTTTTTGAAAAATTATTAACAAGAATTTTCGTTGTTAAGTCACCGATATAGGTGGAGTTTTTGGATAAATTTTAACAAGTGTTTTCGTTGTTAAGTCACTGATATAGGTGGAGTTTTTGGAAAAACCTTAACAAGTGTTTTCATTGTTAAATCACCAATATAGGTGGAGTTTTTGAAAAAAAGTCTTAATAAGTGTTTTCATTATTAAGTCACCCACATAGGTGAAGTTTGAGAAACTGATAAGTACAGAGAAATGAGCAAGGTACCTCAGCAGCAGTAGGAGCAAGAATGGGAGTCACCACAGGGGCAATGATGGTAGGAACCGTTGGAGGCGGGCTCCTTATCATAGCAGATTCAGCGGGGGCCTTCGCTGAAAAAGCTTCAACGATAGGTAAACTTCCATCGCCAACATAAGGTACTAAATCTAGCATGGGCGAATCATCGGAAGGAGCCACTGAACCCTCAAGAGATGACCAAACGAGAGCAGCATCACCAACCTGGGCCTGGGAAAGGAAAAGGCCACTCAGAACAAAGGGTGGAGAGAGACTTGGAGAAAGCTACAAATGCGAAGACAAGTGTTAGACATAACGATTAAACACAAAAGAATGAGAGGAAAAAATGCACCTAACTTACCCCCGTTATGGCACCAAAAATTGGAACTGTAGTAAGAGGTCTTGACATTGCAGGAGGCACGAGAATGTTAGTTATTAGTGATGCCACTTCCACCTAAAACGTCCCAATATATTAGAAATAATAAATAGTACAAGGGGAAAAATAAAAGATGCCAGACTTGGCAAGAAATTTACCTGCGGGACACTCTCTTCGACCACAAAGAGGGGTAGAGACACCTCTTGCTCCGATGGCAACTCAGAGGAGGTAGCAGTAGTTCCCTCTGGTTGCCCAAGCACTTCAGCAGACTCAACGGTGGCAGCCTCCGTCGCAGTTTCTTTAGCCCTTTGTGAGGATGAAGGGCGAGATTAAGTAAGACTTATCAAGGGGGAATGGGGATGAGTAGTGTCTGCTAGAGAAACACTGCATCGTCCCCCCACGAAGTGACTTACAAGGGGACTGGGGGGACAAGGCGTTTCTTCTTCAACTCCCTACACCAAAACATTTTCTTATTAAGAAATGAGCCGATGCAACACACCTTAAGAGAAGAGGAATACAAAAAAAAATAAAGAATGCACACATACCTCAGATCCAGAGGGAGAACGAGAAGGTATAATTATCGGTGAAGGCAGTGAAGAGGCAGCAGTAGAAGGAACTGGTGATGGAGGTTTCTCGAGTGTTTGTTTCTTCCGGGTCTTGGTACCTACCGTTTTCTTCCAAGAACTCGTTACACCACAAGCTTCAGGTACCCTCATCCTTCTTATCCTTTTTACCATTGGCTCCATGGGATCAACCATGATCGCATTAAATGCACCCGAAGGAGGAATGGTGATAGTGCACCGTGAAATTTAGCATGTATTCTGCCAACTTCAGCTTGCACCCACATCCTCTACTCTTCAGCCATCTTTGGAGACATATGAGGGGAAACGGAGGCAATAGGGAATGCCTCCAAAGGAGTTTGCATTTGAACTTGGGCCTTAGACTTCTTGGGCTTCTTGTCCTTCTTAGGAGGGGATTGAGAAGGCCCTTCTCCCGTAGCAACTTCGATGGAGGGGGCAAATGGTTTGGGGGTTGAAGCGGACTTGGACTTCAAGATGGCAGTGGGAATCATTGGGCAATTAGGGGGTAACTCTTAGGGAGATTCTTTAATGGTTGTACTCAAGGGAAACTCAACCCCAAGCACAGAGTTCCCCTTAAGACCCAGTTCAGAAGAAGAGAAAGAAAGTACTGGGGATATTGAGGGGGGGACTGAATGTACTCACGGATTTGTTCCAACTTCCCCAAATGGAACTTGGTGGCAAAGGATGTGGATACATCCCCCTTCCTAGTGGCACTAGGGAGGGTGACACGGCCATCGATGGTGGATGTCACATCAAGCACCGCGGCTGCAGTATAGAAGGTGCAGGCTTTAACGAAGGGAGCCTTTGAGTAGTTGGCCTGGAATATAGGTCAAGGGGTCCCCCTGATAGAACCCGAACTACCTATTGCATCTATCAGGGTTTTAAGGCTCTAAGGTGTATCCCCATTCAGTGTAGGAGGGGAGAAACCCCGGGGTGAAATGAAGCACTACGGCTTGCGAGGGATCTTCTACAACCAGATTGAACTTGACCGTTGTGGTTGCAAAAGGAAAGAAGCCCCAACTATGGGCAAAGGTAGACTCACTATATGGCCTCATCACGAAGGAGTCTAAATGATCAAAAACCTCCATTATCTCCTTTCGACTTTTCTTCTTGCGAAAACATAGGAGTCGTGGGGTCTTGATACCTTCGCTCACGGGCAGAGAAATTAACTTGGCGGCAATAACAGGAAAGCGAGTGTAAAGGAAACCCATCAGAATAATGGTATTCGAAAAGTTATCCAAGTTATAATGGCCCAGGGATCGTTCCATGTCGATGTGGGTTCGATCCAACCAGCTGTAAAGGGACCCTAAGGCGATGGCAGCTAGAGAAAGGTTGAACCCCCTGGACAAACGGACAGAAATATATATCAGGTCCCTCCTGGGTTAATCGTTAGGTTTCCCAGTTAGGAATAACTGTGAAAGCAACAAAAGTGTGTAGGCTGGTAGTTCCAGAGATGTACCTCTACCTTGGCCCATTACGACATTCGCGTCCTTCGGAGTTAGAACTTCTAAAAAATAATTGATGAGGGGAGTAAATGTGGCTTTATTCGAGGAACCAGTGCAACTGCGGCACATCCGATCTAACTCAGCTCGATCAGCAGCCTCTTCAGCATCCAGAGCCTCATCATCATAGGTAAACTCACCCATGGGTTCAAACTCAAGGAGTTCACAGACATCCTCCAGTGTAACAGTAAACTCCTCCCACGCAGCGAAGAAGGAGTGGGTTGTGATGTTCCATCAGTAGACTAGAATTTGGAGCACCACGTTGAGCTTAGAGGGTGGTGTATTTAATGAGAGGGTGGTGTACAAGGAGATATTTTCACTTCAATCTAGTGGTGCAACACCGGGGGACCCTATGTACGTTGATCCAGATAATATTCTAGATAGCAGTGTGGCAAAGCAGACAAATGAGAGTCCTCAACTAGAGGAATCCATACCGCAAGACAACCAACAGCACACAGAGGAACACAGTCTCCATCTCCATCTCCTGTACTAAGAAGATCCTCCCGACCACATGAACCAAATAGGAAGTATATGAACTATATGTTTCTCACTGATGGTAGTGAACTTAAATGCTATGATGAAGCGTGTCACATAGAGGATGCTAGCAAGTGGGAGATCGCAATGAAAGATGAGATAAAGTCCGTTATCTCTAACAAGACAGGGGAGGTAGTTGAGTTACCCGTGGGAAAAAAGGCTTTACACAACAAATGGGTGTATCGAGTCAAGGAGGAACATGACGATTCCAAGAGGTACAAGGCAACACTTGTAGCCAAAGGCTTCCAGTAGAAGGAAAGAATAGATTACACCGATATATTTTCACCGGTTGTGAAACTGACAACCATTCGATCAGTTTTAAGCGTTGTTGCAGCTGAAGACTTGCATCTTGAGCAATTAGATGTGAAAACTTCTTTCCTCCATGGTGACCTTGAGGAGGGGATATACATGCAGCAACCGGAGGGTTTCTCGGAGCATGAAAAAGAGAAACTCGTGTGTAAATTGATGAAGAGCTTATATGGTTTGAAACAAGCTCCAAGGCAGTGGTACAAGAAGTTTGATGGGTTTATGCAGACAAATGGCTATTACAGGTGCAACCTTCACAAGAGCAGTAGCGTGAGAACTCTATATATGTGTATGCCAGGTACGGAAATGGGCTGGAGACCCTCGCGTGCATCGAAGTCAATTTGAGAATAGGGGAAGTCACCACAGTCTAAACAAAAATGCAGAGTCCCCTCTGAGGGTTGATAGACCCACTTCGATGAATCCATTTCCTCATCACCCAATAGTAAAGGGTCGAACTTGGAGGAGAAATGGCAGGTATAGGAATTTCACTTCTTTGATTGTGTGCCGGAATAGCCAAAGGGTGAGATTTGTAAGGACAAATTTCCAAATAGTGTCAATTTGTATATATTAGCATTATTCTAGAAAAAAAACACTTTGAGTCATATATATATATATATATATATATATATATATATATATATTACTTATCACGATTCCCATAAAGTTTATGAAGTTGTGTTGAAGACGTAGTGGCCCAGCTTCAAAGATAGATCATGTCGTAGTTTTGGTGAATGTTTCACATCTTCACATTGGTTTTCTGAGATTCTCTCAGGTATGGATCCATATTGGTTTATGGATACTCGATAAATATTTTCGAAGGATGTTATTTTGTTTAAAATGATTTTAAAAGGTTTTTAAAATGTTTCTCTAAGTTTATCTAGTGTTTAGAGCCGTATGAAATATCTCCTTTAGTTTGGATGGATCAAACGACTTTAACAGTCATTCAAATAACATGCGGAAATAGTTCAAATGACAAGGAATTATCGTTCTAAAGAGATGGCCAGTTCGTTCAAATGACATGAAAATATCATTTTAACGATGCGCTGACTTAAGTTTTTTATTTAAGGCGTCTTCGACTCAGCAATTCGAGTGTACAGAACATACATAACTAAACAAAACTTATACGTTTTCTGCATTTGTTTACTAAACGGCATGATGTCGCGCGAAGTGACACTTATTTTAGATCACTTGAAGAGTCATTTGATCCAGTCATCGAACGACGGAGACATGTCGTTCGGATGACAGCACAAAGTCATTTTAACAACTTCAAAATTTCTCAATTCCAGCTCTAAAAATATGTAGGATCTTCCCAGCGAAAAAATTATCTGATAAAAGGAACTGAAAAAACAAAAATAGTAGCAAAATAGACTAAACACAAACATGAAAGTTACACGTTAACATAGTATCAATGTGCTCAAACTTGGAATGGAATGAATGGGTGTAACTAACACAAATGAATCATAATCCAAACACAAAGATACATTCAAGAAGCTTTATTTTACAGCTAAATATCATCAAAATACGTTTTATCCATATATTACAATTAAACTTGAACTTAATTAACTAAACAAACATCACAAACACAAGTCTAGAATTTGGACGATTCTACAAACCATAGCATCATGACACGACTTTTTCAACGTAGGACATGTTTGTGCAAATCCAATGATCTTAAACTAAAACTCCCTTATAATAAATGATAATTTTTTTCATTTTTTATTTTGAAGATCTAATTTATTTTTTAAAGAGATTTCCTATTGGCCCCATTTTTGGCATATGTTTATTTTTATTGCCTCAAAAATCTCCCCCTACATCACATATTCGTTTATGATGTATAACTTTGATTTCACAGTTATAACTACACACATGAAAAATAACCGAGGTACCTAACCCATGTATTAGAGACCAAACATCTTCTTAATTCCATCATTGCATCAAGTTTCATGCGTGGGACGTCACGCAAATAGAAATCCAAATAAGGAACCCTCCCGATACACTACTACTTAACAAAACTGGTTGTTGAGATCCGTTTGGCCCTCAGTCCATAGTATGTACCCCTAAATTCCCGTCTCTTGGCATAAAAGTATGCTCATCCTCTCAAATGTAAATTCCAACTCTTCCCATTAACAATTTAAGTTTCATACCGTCAAAGGGGTACACTAAATCCCAACAAATTATTCATTTAATTATACTAAGAACAATAATCCAAAATATCCTAGGGTCTAGCATCTCTCAGCTCCCGACCTTTGCTACTTTCGTGCGAGGGATGTCTCGCAAAGAAAAATCCAAATAAGAAACCATTCTGATACACTACTACGAAGCTCAGTTGGATATTGAGATCTGTCGATCCAGGACCTAAGTCTATTACTCGTTACATTCTTTATTTCGTCCGTAAATATATATATCTTTCACAACTTCATATATATATATATATATATATATATGATTAGGCATAAATTCTTCCTAATTTATCCCTTGATTTAGTTACTTTTAGAACCTTGAACAACGTAATTGAGTTGGATTTATCTCATAATTGTGCTACTGAATGATCCTAATGAGTACACCGAGTTTCTGGTATTTAGTAGTGATTTTACAGGTATTTGATGTCAAGAAACGAAAGAAGGAAACCGGAAGAATCAATAAAGAAAGAAGGAAAAGTCTCAAGGGTAAAAGCATAATTTCTACACGGAATTCGGATAAGGTACCTAAAGAGAAGTTGAAGACATCTCATTCACGAGCACAAAGGAAGAAAAGGCACCTCAATCGGGATCCCGGAACAAAAGTTATGAGAAGTCAAAGAGGAACCAAAAAGTCAAATAGCCGGACCGATCCGCCCCCACCCCGGACCGGTCCGCCTTGCCAAACTCCAGAAGACCCCGGATCGCAGCAAACCGAAGGAGGCAAAAATAAAAAGAATTGGTCCGCCCCAGGACCGACCCATCTTGGGGGCAGACCGGTCCGGTCTTCGAGATTTGAAAATCTTTTCTCTTCCTAAAAAGACTCCTAGTGCAGCTGACTTCCGATATTGTTGTAGGGTATAAAAGACCCGATTTAGTATTGTTATAGGGACGGAGAATTGGTAGGTTTTTCTGCTTCTTTTACAGAAACCCTAGCTTAGTTAATAATTTCATATTTATTTCAAGGATTGAAGATTTTATTCAGTGATTTCTGTGAGTATCTGTTTCTTTCATTGTTTCACTTATTGCTTGGATAATATTAGTGAGTAATTTTTAGTTCTAATTCTTTTCTGCATTTAATTACTATTTTCCTTAGAGTAATTATGAGTTCCTGCACATTAATCCTTATTTCCATTCTTTTCAACATGTTAGCCTAGATTTCCCAAGGCCGGGATGCATGAACCCAGCCTGATGTGTTAGTGCGTGTGTATAAAATTAATCCACTAAATTTAATGATTGACCTTGATCGTATTACGCAGTTGCAAAACAATTGTAGATCTTTATATCTCGTTTGCCTCTGGGTACTCGTGATGATTTAGAGTGCAATTCGAGTGTCACTATCGCGATACTAACTTACTCATCCTCAGATTAGGTATGACGCGGGCTTGAACCTCGTATACATAATGCTTGGGAGTACTAAATTCCGGGTCAAATCAATCATATAAATTTATGATTAATATTATATCTGCAATTCACTAGGGTTGGGGGATTGTATTCCCGTCCTATTCTTCTCATCATTTAAAACAAAAAGTTTCAAATCATCTTTCATTCATAATTTAGGTAGATTAGTGTAGTTGCATTTTCTATAATTTCATTATTGCACTTAGCTATAATCATTCTCAAAACCAAATCGATTTTTCTTTTTCTTTTTAGAGTCAAAGTTAGGGTTCCTCTGTCTTTTCCCGTCGTCACAACTCTGTTGTCCTTTTTCCCTGAGGATTGATACCCGACTTACTGGGATTATTACTTGAGCGACAGGCTTACACTTGAGACTAGAGTGAACGCACTTCTGAGACAAATTTTCAGTCACGTCAATTTTTTGGCGCCGTTGCCGGGGAAGTAGGTAGACTTAGGATTAGATTGAGTCCACCCAAAGCTTTGACCAAAAATCTCTAAAAATCCAAAAACATATAAAAAAAATTAAAAAAAAAAAAGATTCTTCATCACCTCTCCTAAGCTTAATGAAAAATTCTGAAACCACTCCCACACCCCATAATACTCCAACCAACATTCACGAAAATCCAATTGTTGAGTATAATCCTGATAGTCCCCACTCTCCAAACGCCCCACAGTTCTGGGTCCCACCACCCACACCGTCACACTCAGTCTCTGATAACACTCCCTTTTCCTTCTTAGGACACACTCCGAGCACACCTAGTGAGAGCACCGAGTCAATAATTGAGGAAGAGATGTCGCAACACAGCAGTGCACCCGCCGGTGCGGAAGAGCCCCCATACCGTCCGATTAGAGAATTCTTATATCCCGAGCGTACTGTCACTCCGGGATGCATTGTACTCCCGTATAATGCCGGGCAACTCCGTTTCAAAAATGGGATGATCCAGATGCTACCACATTACCACGGTATGGATTCTGAAAAGCCATACCTCCATATTAGGGAATTTGAGGATGTGTGTGATACTCTCATTGATCAAAGCTGCACACAAGAGGTAATCCGCCTCAAACTCTTCCCTTTCTCGCTCAAAGATAAACCTAAGTCATGGCTATGGTCTTTACCTCCAAGCTCGATTCCATCCTGGAATGAGCTACAATCGAAATTTCTCAAGAAATTATTCCTACCACATCGAACAATCTCCATAAAGGCTCAAATTCAAGCATTCAGACAAGCTGAAAATGAGCCATTCCATCGATGTTATGAACGTTTCAACGAGTTAGTCGCTTCATGCCCCCATCATGGATTTGATTCAGCGCAAGTCATCTCTTTTATCTATAATGGATTGAATCTTAACTCTAAACAACTTGTTGAGACAATGGGAAGTGGTCCGTTTATCGATTTAGATGCCCAGGATGTTGAGCTTCACTTGAGGTATGTCGCCGAGACTACCCAATCCTGGGACACTTCTGATCCCAACACTCAAAATAGAAATAGACAAGCGACCATTACTCCGTCAGCATCCGGCCTATTCCATGTAGATAAGAATTCTATGACGCATAGCCGATTAGAGACTCTTGAGATAGGATTTTGAGATCTATGCGAGATATATGGAAAAGGACCAGCTGAACCCATTCCAAGTCCAGTCGTAAAGGTGCATGCTATTTATGAGGCGGGACATTCAACTGAGGAATGCCTGATGATACCCGCCTACAAAGCAATGCTTCAAGAGCAAGTTAGTGGTGTAGGAGGTTTTAAGGGTAATTTCGGTTCCCCGCACGGGAATTCATACAACCCTTCATGGAAAAATCACCCCGGTTTTAGCTATGGGCAACAACATGCCGCAATGAACCCTCCTTCGCATGTTGTCCCTCCTCCACCACAACATTTTCAACAAGCCCCGCACATGCAAGGACATGCGCAAGCACTACCACCTCCTCAAGGAAATTATATTCCACCACAGCGGAGAACTCTCGAGGATACCATGAATCAATTCATCACAAGCCAGACCGCAACCAATGCCAAATATGATCGTCTTATTGGCGACATAAATGCGAATCTGTCTAAAATACAATCCTCATTGAGTGTTCAAGAGAATGGAAAGTTTCCTGCCCAAGGCCAACGACCTCCCCAAGGTCAACGTAGCGTTAGATCCACCTCCACTGAACATCAGGAGCAATGTCAAGCTGTGACCACTCTTCGTAGTGGGAGAGTTGTTGGTTTATCACCTCCCCCACCCGACACAACGAAAGCCAAGGAGATTTTGCCCGGCACGAAAGAGGCCGAAGATGTCTCCTTTAATGAGAGTGACCAAGAAGATGCTAGTGGGCCAGAGGTAGTGGTGAAACCGCCTATCGCAGCACCGTTTCCTCAAAGGTTGATTCCCTCCCACGGAGGAAACCCACGTGATAACGTGCTAGAAGTGCTAAAGCAAGTCAAGCTTAATTTACCTTTCCTTGAGGCCATTAAACAAATTCCAGCGTATGGCAAAGTCATCAAAGATCTGTTGACGGTTAAGAGAAAGATGAAAGTTAAGAAGAACGTCTTTCTAGCACAAAATGTGAGCTCCATCCTACTAAATGAACTCCCGCCTAAATTCAAAGATCCTGATGCACCCACCATATCTTGCATCATTGGGGAGAATAAAATTGAAAAATCCTTACTTGACTTGGGAGCAAGCGTAAATATACTCCCTTACTCCATTTATAGGCAACTTTACTTGGGCGACCTCAAGCCCACAAAGGTCACTCTCCAATTAGCGGATCGAACAGTGAAGATCCCACGAGGTATAGTCGAGGACGTGATCGTTCAAGTTGACACTTTCTACTTTTCGGTGGATTTTGTCATTTGGGACACGGAGCCCTCCTTTCACTCGAGTAATCATGTTCCCATCATCCTTGGTCGCCCTTTCCTAGCTACGGCTAACGCAATCATCAATACTAGGAATGGGCGAATGCAACTCACATTTGGGAACATGACCTTGGAAACCAACATCTTCCACATAGCCCAAAATGCAGGGGAGGAAGACGATCTTCACGCGGTAAGCCTCATAGATGAGATAGTATAGGAGTACTTTGAAGAGAATTACTGTGGCGACACTTTAGAATCCTGTTTAGCGGTGAGACACGAGAGTGAGGGGACGTACACCGACTTTGAGAGGGAGGTTGAAGAGTTGAGTGAGCTACTCGATGAGAGTATGTCGAACGAGGACGTGAGAGAGGTTAATTGGGTTTTTAGATTCGAGGAATTACCACCGAGGGATACACACATGGTTCCCTCCAGTGAAAAATTTCTAACCCTCGAGTTAAAGAAACTTCCCTCCCATATTAAATATGCATATCTAGGAGAGGATGAGATATTTCCTGTTGTTATCTCCTCTAGCCTAAATGAAGGGCAGAAGGGTAAATTATTGAAAATTCTGAGGAAGCACCAAAGTGCTTTTGGTTGGTGCATAGCTGATTTGCAAGGGATAAGTCCTTTAATTTGCACTCATAAGATCCATCTCGAAGAGGATGTCAAACCTTCTAGAGAAATGCAAAGAAGACTGAATCCCAACATGAAAGAAGTTATGAGAACCGAAATAATCAAATTGTTGGATGCCGGGATCATCTACCCAATCTCGAATAGCAAGTGGGTCAGACCTATTCAAGTCATCACAAAGAAGTCGGGTATGACTGTGATTGAGAATGCCAAGGGAGAGCTAGTTCCCCAATGTACCACCACCGGGTGGCGCGTTTGCATTGATTACCGGAAACTCAATGTAGGAACTAGGAAAGACTATTTCCCCTTGACATTTATTGATCAAATGCTTGAAAGAGTAGCGGGCCACCCTTACTATTGCTTCCTTGATGGTTATTCCGGGTATAACCAAATTGAGGTAGATGTACTTGACCAGGAGAAGACGACCTTCACTTTCCCTTTTGGCACGTTTGCCTACAAACATATGCCATTTAGCTTGTGTAATGAACCCGCGACCTTTCAAAGGTGCATGTTGAGCTTATTTAGCGACATGGTTGAGAGAGGACTCGAAGTGTTCATGGACAATTTCAGCGTTTTTGGCACCTCTTTCGATCATTGTCTAGAAAAGCTAGAAAAAGTAATTACCCAATGCGTGGAAAGAACTTAATACTGAATTGGGAGAAGTTCCATTTCATGGTCACCGAGAGAATAGTTCTTGGCCACATTGTATCATCCAATGGAATAGAAGTCGATAGGGCAAAGATAGATGTCATAGCTGACCTTCCCCCACCGAAATCGCTGAAGGACGTGCACTCCTTTTTAGTCCACGCGGGGTTTCATCAAAGGTTCATTAAGGACTTTAGCGCCATCGCTAGGCCCTTAAGAAACTTACTCATGAAGGACACCCCATTTGAGTGGACGAAAGCATGCCAAAGCTCTTTTGTCAAATTGAAGAACATGTTTGTGTCCGCTCCCATCATGCAAGTTTCGGATTGGTCCTTGCCATTCGAACTTATGTGTGATGCCAGCGATTACGCGATCGAGGCTGTTTTGGGCCAACGTAAAGATAAGCAAGCTCATGTCATCTACTATGCCAGCCCGACTCTTACCGGACCTCAACTCAACTACTCTACCACGGAGAAGGAGTTGCTAGCGGTAGTCTTTGCCCTTGATAAGTTCCGGTCCTATCTCAATGGTTCTCCTATTATTGTTTTCACCGACCACGCGGCTTTGAAATACTTACTTGCGAAGAAAGACGCCAAGTCGCGCCTCATAAGGTGGATCCTACTCCTATAAGAGTTTAATCTCTCCATCAAAGATAAGAAAGGAGTAAAAACGTCGTGGCCGACCATTTATCTCAGCTTTCGTCCGACGTACCTAGTGATCCCATACCCATAGACGAACATTTTCCGAATGAGCAACTTTTTGCTACCTCTTCGTATCCCTGGTTTGTGGACATAGTAAACTATCTTGTCACGAGAGTCGTACCTCCCGACTGGACACCGCAAGATAAGAAGCGGTTTCTTACATGGACGCACATGTTATTTTACGATGATCCATTCCTTTTTAAATACTGTGCAGACCAAATCATCCGACGATGTGTACCGGATGATGAAATCCTAAAAGTCATCCAGTTTTGTCATTCGAAAGCGTGTGGAGGCCACTTTTCGACGAAAAAGACGGTTGCTAAAATTCTGCAATGCGGCCTCTACTGGCCCACAGTCTTTCGGGATGTGAACGATGCTTGCAAATCATGCAATATGTGTCAACGGATGGGAGCCATTACTCGACGAGACATGATGCCTTTTACCCCTATACTCATCATTGAGATATTCGACTGTTGGGGTATTGACTTCATGGGTCATTTCCCCCCGTCTTTTAGATGCCTATACATCCTTATCGCGGTAGACTACGTTTCTAAATGGGTGGAAGCTATATTTACCAAGACTAATGACAACAAAGTGGTGATAAAATTCTTGCAGGAACGCATACTTTCCCACTTCGGTGCACCGAAAGCAATAATTAGCGATAATGGTATGCACTTTTGCAATAGGCCATTCGCGAAGCTCATGAGAAAGTATGGTGTCGTTCACAAGGTTGGGACGACTTATCACCCACGAATGAATGGGCAGGCCGAACTAGTGAATCGAGAAATCAAACAAATTCTCGAAAAGACCGTTAATCCTACCCGAAAAGATTGGCCACATAGATTAAACGATTCGCTATGGGCCTATCATACCTCATACAAGAACCAACTCGGCATGTCCCCTTTCCGCTTTGTGTATGGCAAACCTTTCCACCTTCTTATTGAGCTCGAACACAAGGCGTATTGGGCGATTAAGCAATTAAATTATGCTATGGATAAGGCCGGTGAAGCCCGCAAGCTTCAATTGAATGAGTTAGAAGAACTACGCAATGATGCGTATGAGAATGCCAAAATTTCAAAAGATAGGATGAAACTCTCTCATGATAGCATCATTCGACGAAAAGAGTTTCTCCCCGGGCAAAAAGTTCTCCTCTACAACTCTCGACTTCACCTCTTCCCAGGCAAGACGCGGTCACGTTGGTCTGGCCCATTCGTCGTGAAGAATGTTCTCCCCCATGAAGCTGTTGAACTAGACGATTTAAAAGGGGTAAATACATTCAAAGTGAATGGATAACGCCTAAATCCATATCTAGAGGCGTGTGCAGAAGAAGTCGACACCGTCTGGCTGTCGGACCCCGTTTATGGGGTTGAGTGAGCTGTTGAAGTGAGGTCGTCGGACCCCCGATGCGTATGGGGTGAGAGTCATGTGTGTGAGAGTCGTGTGTGTTTTGAGAGTCGTTAGGACTAGGTTCCATTCAGGATAAGCATTCGTGTGTTTTGGGAATTCTGAGTAAAAGGGTGTTGACCAGTGAAATCGAGAGGGTCCTTAGTTCAATTGGATAGAGAGGATATCGGGAACGTGAAATTTTTTGAAGAAGAGAGCTAAAAACCGAAGTAGAAAAAGTCCAGCCCAAAAACCCTAGGGCGGACCGGTTCCTTTTTTTAGGCGGACCGGTTCCTTTTATTTTTAAAAACCGGTCCGCCTGTCGAGGATTTGAAAAGTCAAAAGGCCGTACTGGTCCGCTCCTACCCCGGACCGGTCCGCCTTCTGCAGATCTGTCTTCTCCTCTTCCCAAGATTAACCCGCCTTTCCCCCCAATCCCATTCATTCCCTCCAATCCGTTTTTCCTCTTCCCAAACCCAACCTTTCCCTCACAAATTCATCCCCTTTTCCCTCTAAACCCCTTCCCTCCAAAACCAACCCCTCCCCTCCCCTTTCCACTATAAATACACCTCCAATCCTCCCTTTCCTACTCACACCTTCAACCCAAATACTCTTTTCCTCCTCTCTAGTTTTTTAAGCAATACTTCCCTCCTATTTCCATAGCCCCCCGTGTTGCCCCCACCAAATACGACTCCACCTTGATCCAAGCCTCCGGTCACGGTGAATACCGCTCCCGCCTAGAGGAGCGATGGTGCGCTCAATACTTCGGTTTGGGCCACAAACTCCATATGGAATGCGCGATCCAATGGGAAGCCCTGCCCAACTCCGTCACCGCCCTTTTCATGGCCCGGGGCTGGTGTCGTTTCCTCAACCAACCTCACGAACTGATTTGGGCAACCGAAGTCCGCTCATTCTATGGTACACTCGTCCAGACGGGCCAATTTAAGGCTGAAACTTTCGTGGATGGGACTCCCATACCCTTTTCCTTGTCCCGTCTCATGGACAAGTTGGCCGAGTTTGATGTCCCGGATGTCCAAGAATTTACTTATCCCCAAAATGTCCCCCCGGTGGACAAGGACATTATCATGGCCCGCATTGCACCATACGTGGCTTGGACGGGGCAAACCGTCGCCGTTGGACTCCTCAACGAGAAGTCGCGCCTTACCTTTCAGATTGTGTGCGCCAACCTATCGCAAACGTCCAATGACTCTGCCATGCGGCCTCGGCAAGCTACCTTGACATATCATCTCTTCGACCCCCAAACTTCCATCCATTTGGGCCGCACATTATACGCGGACATCATTAACGCGTCCTTGGATGAGAAGGGTGTCTCCCCACTTCCTTATGCCCGATTGATCACGTCCATCCTTAAGAATGCTGGCATAGAGGCACTGAGCGACCATACGCGCCTCCCTGGTCCTTTCGGACAAGGGACCCGCATCAAAAGCGCCAAATAGCTATCCGTCCTCCGGGCTAGGCGAGGTGATGATGTCGAAGAGGAGGTTGCCTCGAGCGACAATGAGGAAGACGCAGGGGCTGCTGGTGAGGACGTTGAGATGGGGGATATCGGTCTGGAAGAAGAGTCGACGGACGAGGAGAACGACCCAGATTTCGAGTGGGAGGGCACGGACCTATCCGCTCATATGTCGGCGCTTGAGATCAACTTCAACACCTTTCAGACCAACTATGAGCGCGACATGAGCATCGTTCTCCGCTTCCAAGCAGACCTCTATCGGCGTATAGGGGATCCTAATGAGCCACTACCTTCCTACTACCAGAACCCTTATGACCCCAACGCGCCCGGTTCCTCCCATCCCCCACCTCGGTGAAGCTTTATATGGTGTTGGTTATTTTTTTTTCTTTATTTTTCCCTGTTCACAGTTGTATGTTTTCTCCTGCACATGTAACACAGTCCTGTTGTAATAAAAACTGCATTTTCTCTATTTGTTTGTTTTATTTTTGCGCACTTTTTATTCACTTTGAGTTAGATTTTAGTCCTTTTTGCTTGAGAACAATGCAAAAGTCTAAGTTAGGGGGGTCACAAGTGCGTATTTCTAAAACTTCACAAATTTTCCAAAATGCCCAGAAATTTCCAAAAAAATCATAAAATTTTGAAAAACCCAAAATTTTTTTGTTCAAAATAAATAAAAATTGGAATTCAAAATTTTCAAAAATATCATTAAAAGTCGAATTGAAGTCTCAAGTTGTAAAATTCAACGTACACAAAGCCAAAATTGACCAAAGATGGAAATTGAATGAAAATTGATGACTTAACGAATAAGTGTGGAGATTAACAAACCCGTTGAGATTCGAGCCTATCACGTGTTGCGAGTTTTTAAATCAATCTGAGTTAATTGTTAACTCAACGTTCTTTTCAGTGCCTAAAAAGTTGTCATGGATCTCAACCCTTTCATTTTGATCGGTTTTGAAAAAATTGTGTAATATTGCTTTGAAAAAATGTGCCAAATTGATCTCTAAACTTAAATTCATCTCGAAGTGCATATGGTAACTCAATTGGCATTTTGGGCAATGAAGTAGGCCCTCGTTTGTCACCCAAAAATATTGGCCAGAAAAAGTAGCAAAAAATTACCCCTTTTGTAACCCAATTTGAGCCAAACAAATTGTACCTTTCGTTTGATAACCCGAAAAAACACAATAGCCAGAATTGTGAAAAATGATAAAATTTGGATTTTAAGTCCAGAAAGTGCATAAAAAGGGGCAAGAAAAAAAATTAAAATAAATATGCTCAATAAAAATATTAAAAAAAAATGATTAATAGCCTGGAAAAAGCACAAATGGACATCATTAATGACTTTTCCAATTCCATCCTTCTCGATAATTGTCACTTTACCCCATATACCTTAAAACCCGAAAAAGTCCTAACCGAGTCTAAATTGCCAAATTGGTTACCGCGTGGAGAGCTAATACACCAAAAGATAATAAAGGAGATTAAGTGAGCGAAATAAAGGCAATGTTCCCGTTTTTTAAAACCGTAATCCTTTGATGAGGTCCTTTCACCACAAAATTTTCGTCTTTCTAATTGTATGCGTGATTTTGCTTCCATTACATTTACTTTTTATATCACGCATACCGAGAGAATAGCCATAATTCAAGAGATTCGTTTGTGAGAGCATTCCGTGAGAAATTGAAATCAAAACGAATTCTCGGATAAGTAACGTAATGATCAATCGGTGGAAATTGGCGGTTATATTTCCGGCTTCGCACACACGCACTATGATTTGAGACTTGTACATATGACTTGATGATGACTATTTTCTAGAAAAGTTTGAATTGCACAATTTTTGCATATTTGGAATTCTCTTTGAGTCGAATTTTGTGGGTATATTCTCTGCAAACCCGCACGAGACAACACTCGTCCTACTAGGGTAACCTAGGGATTTAACGGCTTGTTGCATACGCTAAATGAAATCGCTTGCCCGCGAAAAAGGTACTTTATCCCAATAAAATGATTTTCAAAGAGTTGAGCCACGCTAGGATTCTTTTACATTGCTCAGGACGCGCAAAGTTCTAAGTTAGGGGGGTTTGATTAGGCATAAATTCTTCCTAAATTATCCCTTGATTTAGTTACTTTTAGCACCTTGAACAACGTAATTGAGTTGGATTTATCTCATAATTGTGCTACTGACTGATCCTAATGAGTACACCGAGTTTCTGGTATTTTGTAGTGATTTTATAGGTATTTAATGTCAAGAAACGAAAGAAGGAAACCGGAAGAATCAAGAAAGAAAGAAGGAAAAGTCTCAAGGGTAAAAGCGTAATTTCTACACGGAATTCGGATGAGTTACCTAAAGAGAAGTTGAATACATCTCATTCACGAGCACAAAGGAAGAAACGGTACCTCAATCGGGATCCCGAAACAAAAGTTATGAGCAGTCAAAGAGGAACCAAAAAGTCAAATAGCCAGACCGGTCCGCCCCCACCCCGGACCGGTCCGCCTTGCCAAACTCCAGAAGACCCCCGATCGCATTCAAACCGAAGGAGGCAAAAATAAAAAGAATCGGTCCGCCCCCGGACCGGTCCGTCCCAAAATAAAAAGAACCGATCCGCCTTGGGGGCAGACCGTTCCGCCTAAGCCCCGGACCGGTTCGTTCTTCTATATTTGAAAATCTTTTCTCTTCCTAAAAAGACTCCTAGTGCAGCTGACTTTCGATATTGTTGTAGGGTATAAAAGACCCGATTTAGTATTGTTATAGGGACGGAGAATTGGTAGGTTTTTATTCTTCTTTTCCAGAAACCCTAGCTTAGTTAATAATTTCAAATTTATTTCAAGGATTGAAGATTTTATTCAGTGATTTCTGTGAGTATCTATTTCTTTCATTGTTTCACTTATTGCTTGGATAATATTAGTGAGTAATTTTTAGTTCTAATTCTTTTCTTCATTTAATTACTATTTTCCTTAGAGTAATTATGAGTTCCTGCACATTAATTCTTATTTCCATTCTTTTTAACATGTTAGGCTAGATTTCCCAAGGACGGGATGCATGAACCCAGCCTGATGTGTTAGTGCGTGTGTATAAAATTAATCCGCTAAATTTAATGATTGACCTTGATCGTATTGCGTAGTTGCAAAACAATTGTAGATCTTTATATCTCGTTTGCCTCTGGGTACTCGTGATGATTTAGAATGCAATTCGAGTGTCACTATCGCGATACTGATTTACTCATCCTCAGATTAGGTATGATGCGTGCTTGAACCTCGTATACATAATTCTTGGGAGTACTAAATTCTGGGTCAAATCAATCAGATAAATTTATGATTAATATTATATCTGCAATTCACTAGGGTTGGGGGATTGTATTCTCGTCCTATTCTACTCATCATTTAAAACAAAAAGTTCCAAATCATCTTTCATTCATAATTTAGGTAGATTAGTGTAGTTGCATTTTCTATAATTTCATTATTGCACTTAGCTGTAATCATTCTCAAAACCAAATCGATTTTTCTTTTTCTTCTTAGAGCCAAAGTTAGGGTTCCTCCGTCTTTTCCCGTCGTCACAACTCCGTTGTCCTTTTTCCCTGAGGATCGATACCCGACTTACTGGGATTATTACTTGAGCGAAAGGCTTACACTTGAGCCTAGAGTGAACGCACTTATGAGACACATTTTCAGTCGCGTCAATATATATATATACACCATACACATCAAGTATATCTACACTTATATATCACACTCTATATAAGCATATAACCATCCCTCAGAGCTTTAACTCACTGGATGCAGTCTCTCAATGCTATCATCTTCCCGGGAATTACTCACATATCATCTTGGGTTACCAGCGGTCGGACTCTCACATTGACTTGATAAAACCAAATCACAACGTATGGGAAGCGGTCATAGTTCCTAACCTGCAAGTGAGCCCGAATCATACCCAAGACGTCTCACCCAGAATAAAAATCACATTGTATAATAACTAGATGACTATGACCTGGGGCTATACTCACCCTGCTCCTCAAGTCAGGGGATTTACCTACATCGCGCAACTTCCCATGATAGCACTAGAGGGGTATGCTTCACATAAATATACCATTCACACACAGATATATTAATAATCATATCATATATATATATATATATATATATATATATATATATATATATATATATATATATATATAATGTCTCTATTTCCATATATATAATTATTATTAAATCCGGCTATTCCTGTCTATCTCTCATGGCATTAGCCTAAAAACCAAATATACCAATTCATATTAATTTATAAGTATTCACGCAACTTATATTAGTCCCATAAGTATTCACTCATGATACGATTCTCACATTTATTTCTGAATAATAGCTTATCATGTCTAGCTAGTATTCTAATTACATCCCACTCACACATTCAGATTTCTCTCATACATACATATATATATACTACCCCGGCGAATAATTCTTTGAATGTCATTCCTCCCAAACATTCCTAAATTTAAACCCCGGACCTTTCCCACTAACCTGAGACTCATACATCACTCACATGATCTTTTATGAGTCCTCATACTCTATTTAGGGTCCCCTAATGTCTATGTCCCAAAAGGAATTCCATCTCCAATCCATTTTATCCAAGAAAATATTTCAAATTTTTGTGACAAAAATGAATTGGTCCGACTATAAAAAAAATGAACTGGTCTAGTCAAAAAGGAACCGGTCCAGTGGTCAAGAAAAATGAACTGATCCGGTGATAAACGAACCGGTCCGGTGGCCAAGAAAAACGAACCGATCCGGTGCTCAGATCATTTAGGGAATTCATCTTCTCCAACTCCAAAAATTTAGCCCAACACTCATCCAACCCAAATTATATGGATTCTAGCATCATCCAACAACAATATAAACATCTACACACTAATTTATATCCAAAACAATAATTAATTTCAAGGCATTCCATAATTTATTCAAGAATTAACCCTAATTCTTATAAACCCACAATTCTCATTTCTATAAATTTCTTACTAAAAAGTATACCATTAACATGGATTTAACTTAAATTTCAAGTAGGATTATTATCTCATCAATTTCTTATGAAATCATCTTCCAAAAACCTAATTTTGCACGAATCCCAAACCCAAAAATGACATAGTTTCTGCACCAACTATAATATGGATTATAAACACACTAAAAGAATTAAATCAAGTTAAACACTTTCCTCATTGGATAAATTCGATGACCTCGTGTCGGGACTCCACCGGAGCTTGACCCGAGCCCCTCTTTCCTCCCTTATATTCCTTTCTCTTATTCTTTCTTTCTTTTCTTCTTTTCTCGCGTGATCTTATAAGAAAGAATAAAGGTTTATCCCTTATTAAAACCAAAATTGACTCGTATACACAAATGAGAGTCCCTACTAATCCAAAAAACCCCAGAACCCAAACATTACCCCTAAATACTCTATTCTAACTATTTCAGCCCATCCGAGACAAATCGTCCACTCAGTATCCCCATGTGAGCCACTTATCTAAAATTCACTTCTTAAACCCAACACATCTCCACACGTGTTTTCCAATAAAAATATTATTCCTTGTCGATTTGCCCAACTGCGACATGATATAAACCTGTAAGTAAATATAGCACAAATCAATAATAATCAAACACTTTAAATTCTCAAATTAATAAATTACACTCACATATGTGATTTAAATATCTATAAAAGTACGGGGTGTTACACGCTATTTCAAGTACTGGACATCAACATCATCGGAAACACTCAGTAACAGTACCATTTTTCAGTCTCTAACAGTTTAGCCACTCAGCACGTAATGTTCGCTAATCAGATCACCATCAAGTTAAAAATGTAATAGTCCATAAACGATCTGTTAGTTGAAATTATGTTTTATTCCTCCATATCCTAAACATACAAATTACTTAACTGTGTTTGCGCGTGTTACTTTTACTGGAAATGTGTACTAACAAGAAATTAAGTAAATTTTTCAAAGTCTGCTATAAATTCAAGTGAGAAATCCTTTGTTTCTGAACCAAACCCAAATGGCAAATCAGGTTTCAAGAGTCGAACTTTTACATTTATATTTTCACATCAACGTTTACAATAATACAATTTGCTCGGCTTGAATGTTTGTAACAAATTTGTGTTGTTTTTGGTCAATTGTGAAGTATTTTATTCATGTTTTTTAATCATATTATATGTCACCTGTTGTGTTTTATAAATTTTATTCGATGTGAAAAATTCTAATTGGCTCCTCACATAAACATACATCAATAATCTTGCAGGCTATAAATAAGAAACCAATTGCTGAAAATGTAAACCATGAAAATGGGGCATCAAATGTGACTACCAGAATAAAGAGGGACCAACAACAACACGAACAATGGGTGGAAGAGACAACAAAAGGAGTGTGGCAGTGAATATCTTGGTTCCCTTAGGACCCGGATTTCGAAGTTTTAAAAATCTAGAAAGGGAAGTTTCTTCCTCTTAGGACGATGCCGACATTCTTTGTTCCGCTTACTTGAACAAAATGATTGGTTTATTATAAAAATGTCTGAGCGGAGTACATAAAGACTGATCAACCTCAGAAGCTCGGCTATGCGATGTTAACGGAAGTATAAAATTCATACCGACTGGATGTTTGACTGAAGAATTGGTACAAAGATAAAGCACCCTTCAAAAATGATTGCTAATATGTACATGAAGACATTTAAGATCGAGTCCATAAGATATTTAGAAACAGAATACACAACGTATGCAATTTGAAGATTGGGATCAATAGTTTTCAGGGGACTTGATGCAGAAACATTATGCGCATTTCAAGATATGAGACAACAAGTTCAAATGCACTTACAAAGGTCCTCAGAAATGTTTTCTTGAATACAATTTTTATAGAAGATATGTTTATCTGTATTTCTTAACTTCTCAGTGTTCATTGATATTTATAAATGTGCAGTCCATGTCTTTTTTAAATTGTGTATAAACAGCTGCAGCCATATGGCCCTTTTAATGTCATTACAATGTCATCATTTCTAGTAAGCTGATAAAAGTTACTTGCTGGGTCACTGAAAAAAGGATATATCAACAATGTCTTTGGGTTTTAATTTTTTAATCATCATTCATTTTGAAACTGAATATAATCGGTAAATTTTTTATTCAATGGAAACAAAAAAAAGTCCAATGTACAATTACATTCTCTTAATTAATCCAATGTTTTTTATTTTTTAATAAATTGTATATTTTGCCCGCGCATCACGCGGGTTACATGATAGTTATACCTCTAATACGATAGTATTAGAGGTTAATGACATCTAATAAATACATTACTTCTCCATTTATTTTTACTGATTATTTTTTAATATAATAAAAGTTTCAAAAAAGTTATTCAGTTATCCATTCACTTCTACCGATTAGTGTTGCAATATATGAAAAGTTTCAAAAAAGACTATTCTTCTACCACGTGACTATATAGGCATCTATATATAAATGAAGACATCTTCCTCTTACTAGAAAAAACATATTGTTCTTTTCTCCTCCTCTATCAATATCTGCCTTGCGGGTTCCTTTCCTCATACTCATCGTAATCATGATCTTGAAAGGACTCGTTGATCGAGTCGTTGTTTCTTTTTCTCTTCCATCTTACCAAAAAAAAATAGTAATCATGATCCAACCCACTTGCCACGAATTCACAGAGATAATCATGATCAAACCCATTTGTGATAACTTATGATATCCCAAATTTGTCCTACTCGTCTCATTTTCTCTATGCATTCGTACAGTCTTTATGAATGACATCGACATGTGAAAAGGCCCTTTAGTGTGTACTTTAGGTAAAAACAACTTTGTCCCAATTTTTAGTTAAACCCAATTTTAACTTCTAAAACCCTAAACATGCATCTAAATGATTAAATCCATTTGATTAAAAGGCATGCGGTAAAAGAAATAATTTCAGGAAAAATCCCCGCAGGGAAAAACCTTTTTATTTCACTATAATTTCTAAGAAAGCGGCTTAAAGGGATTACAATGAAATAAGTACAACATACGAAATACCCCCAGGTGTCGGTTTCGATGTCTCGGCTGAAATCTCCCGCAGGAACTTCAGGTGTTCAGCAGTAGAGAAGAAGACGGCTTCTACATAAGTTACTTCATAAGAACTCCCTCTACAATTGCACGCAGCTCTTCGGTTGTAGAGTTCTCCTCACAAAGTGCAACACAGTGTAGTGAATGAATTATCTTCCGGTCAACGCGTTCAAGATCACTTAACTTTGGAATTGAGTAATACGATCTTGAATAAACACCGAAAGATGAAAAACTATATAGGAATAAGTTTTTGAAATAGTTTTGCCTCCTGAAACATTTGCAGATACGTTTTTATTTATAACTGAGCTGCACAGAGTCCAAGAAAATGAAAACACAAAAATCGAGGCAAAAGGTCGTTCGAGCGAGAATAGATCTCATTCGCGCGACATGTCAATGTTGTTTGAACGATTTACTATTTCGTTCGAGCGAGCTACAGTGAAAAATAATATTTTTCCATTTTAATTTTAATCCTCGAATTTTCTTTAAACTGTTTGCAACTCCGAAATATTTTTAAAACATAAAAAATTTAAATCACCCAACATTTAATCAATATACATATTACCCAACTACTCATAAGTATTCATACCTGAGTGATCTTAAACATATGCAACACCTCTTGACTTGTAATCTTCTCGAACGCTTTGATTGCACATTCTTGAACTTGAACTTTGTCGTAGGCTTTAAATAAACTCCATAATTAACTAGCCTATTCTTAATTTTTTTGTCCGGAATTAAGCCAATTAAAAGAAATGAATATGCTAAGAAATATGTTCTTACAAATATCCCCCTTTGGCTATTCCGGGACAAAACTAAACAGAAATGCTATATGCCGTTAAATAAATACATGTCCTATCCCATAATGACAAGAAATACATGACATGATGAAACTAAATAATCGGCAAGCATCTGAACCTGATTTTGTCTCTGAATGATAATAATCTGAATGTCTGAATCTGATTCTATCTCTAAATGTGATGTATTAATAGATATCTGAATTTCTGAAAAATATACCTACACACACGAGACACAAACAGATACCTAAGTGAAGTATGGAGGAATAAAACAAATATAAAATAATAATGAATACTCCCCCTACATCACATATCTCTCCCCCTTTTTGCTTGGAATAGAAAAAAGGTGGGACAAACACACCACATCTAGCAATAAAATATGAGAATGAATCAGCATGACTAGATAAACAGTATCAGTATGATAGAGGATATAAAAAAAATAGCAGTAATAGTATAATAATGCATGAATCACTAAAACTACAAAAATAGACTATACATCGAAATCGTCGGAGAATGGGAACTGTTTGCCGGAGAGCTACTAACTAGACACAAATACCCGTCGGAGAAACAGTAGGAGCTCGACTAAGAATGTGTAGTTGCTATGTGAGCTCAAGGGAGTATCAGTGGTTGATATATGAACTCAATGGAGAGAAACAAAGACAAGTGGAGGTTTAAAGTGATGACAGAGGTGAAGAACGAAGCTTCAACCACTGAAAATGGCGGCATTGAAGCCTGAGCTGTTGTCGCCATTTTTAGGCATGCAGAGTATGAGAGAAAGAAAGGAGAGAAGCGAGAATGACTGCTTAAAGGTAACCCTGATCTCGCGAGAAGTCGTTCGAACAACTTGAAGATGTCGCTCAAACTATTTAGGAAGTCGCTTGAACGACGTGTTCGCGCGACATATGATGTCATTTGAACGAGATTTTGAAACTTTCCAGAAACACCCCAAAAACATTCAGAATTTGCCCAGTGAAAAAATTATCCGAAAACAGTACCTGGAACACGAAAACAGACTACAAAACAGAAAACAGTGTAAAAAGCGACAACTGGGGATTACATGTTAACATGGTACTAATGTTCTCAATTATGAAAGTGGACTGATTGGGAGTGAACTAAAACGATTGAGCCATCATTTTAATACGTCGAATCGATCAAATAGTTCTAATTGATAGCAAGAAATCATCAAACTTCATCAAAGCCATGTGTGATAAAATAAGTGTGAGTTTGATGAACTAAACTTAATCAACATGCATACAAGTCCGGATTGTTGACGATTCTACAAACAATAGCATCATGATACGATGTTTTAACATAGGATTCATGGTGTAAACCCGTTTAAATTCATTTCCAACCAAACTCCCTCATATATATGAATTTAACAAGATCTTTAAAAAAATCTATCAATCTCAACTTAGAGAAAGTCCTATTGACCCCAATTATGGCATATGAATTTTTCTTGCCTTGATTTTCTTTTGGGATCTTTTAAATGGTGGCTTTCACGATGAGTCAATTTTATACTCTCACATCCCTTTCCCCTGAACACTTATCATTTTTTTTAAATATTAATTCTCACGAAAAACGGTTCTTACAAGCACACCTCCTCCTTAAGTTTACTTACGCATAGATGATAAAATTGAGATAAGAACGTATCACCAAACTCAAATATGAAAGAGAATTCAAACATCCATATAAACTCGTGCATGTGTGAAAGGATGGTATATAAGCAAAGTTTAGTCAAAATGCATATCAACATCGAAACAACCCCATAGTGCGAAGGTTAAGATCATTCTATGGCATCAATAATAATGACCAAAAGTCCTAGCCACATGAAAAATGAAAGAAGGGGAGAATCAATCATACTAATATCCCATATCAATCATGTAACCTTACAACTCAAAAAAATATTTTTGTATTTTTCAAAAAGACTCAAATAAAACAAACAAAAAACAAGAAACATGCTATAACACTTGCCAAATATAACGCAAGATGTAAATACTAGTGTATGGCAAACCAACGAACAACCTCAATTGAAAGAATAAAGATGAGGATAACCAAGAGCAATGATGCGAGAATCACCTAGCCTTATACCTAACGCTTCTAAATCCGACTTCCTAACCCAAGTAGGTGTAAACCGATGACTAGGGGCATTGGGAACCGGAATGGGTCTAGACTTTCTAGGAGCGTTCTTAAGATTGTAGAAAAATCGTCTAAGATGACCTTTCCTACCGTAATGAGTGCAAGTGTAGATACGGTGAGGATCGTATCCTATAGATCGATTATACCTCACATTCCTAGGTGGTTCTCTCTTAAAGCTCCTAGGAAGCTCTCTTGTTTGCATAGTTTTGGCTTTGGGTGCAGGTGCGACATGATTATTAAAGCCAATACCTCACCGATTATCTTTGATTTCGACGGTGCCTAAGATTGTGTCTAACTTTTCAGACCTAGCCTCCAAATCAAACTTAACTTTACTCGATTCTCTTAGTTTTTCTTCAATCTCAACTATCCTTGACTCATGTAAACGTGTAGAATTTTTAAATTTTATAATTTCCTTTTTCATAGTCTCCATCAATCCCCGAAGACTATCTCTCTCACCCTCGACATATTCTAGCTTCTCTCGAATTTTCTTTTCTTGTGCCCTAAGATCCTCAATTAAAGAATTGGAATTATTTATTTCTATGGCACGTTCTTTCAACATAGCTCCTAATTTCACGTTTTCTTTCTTTGCTTTTAAAGTTTCTCCATACAGTTCTTTGAAAGCAGTTTGTAAATCTCTCTCGTCTTCGCTCTCATCCTCACTCACCTCCTCCTCACTCTCAAGAGTATCAACTTCAGTGATTGTTGATCATTCAGTCAAATCATATAGTGATAGCCTATTTTTGCGATAAGAATACTATATTTTTTCTTGCAATGCTACACTTTGTATTAACAGTCAAATAATACAGTGATTGTTGATCATTCCCATCTGACAAGTTGTTTTCCTATTCTTTTTTCGAGTTGCAATCACATTGTACATTCTTCAAGGTTTCTTTTCGTTTTATAGTTTCAACATATATTAGGAATTTCGCTTGTGATTTTTAGTTTTCATAATAATCTCCAAAGGCAATGTGTTAAAGTTACTTAGACCAGAAGAGTAATTTAGTAGAGTAAACTACTATGGTTTCTATGGATATGATTCTGCATATTCATGTCCATCTTTAAATATGGACTACATCTACATTTTTTCACAAATGATAAAAGGTTACTTTCTTCAGGATGTGTTCAAATTAGTTGACTATTTACCTCATTGATTTAAGGTATTTCTAGATGAAATCTAGAAATGGACTCATGTCTGTAAGGGTTTTTATTATGGTCTTCTTTTTTGTGGGGGAGAGGGGGTATACGTCTGTTATTTAGAGAAGTAGATTAGGATGAATTCATTTAATTTCTGGTCTCCTCTTCACTTATGAAAGGCTTAATTTGATTATATTTTATTTTTACATTGTTAGTTTATGCCTTTTCGGGAAAATTACGTAAACGACCCATGCGACGAAGCAACCCACTCATGACTACAAATCTTCTTAGTATTGGGTGGAAAAAGTAATATACTTTGTAACATTCTTTACATCAAGCAAAGACTTAATGGTCAAAGGGTAATCTAGAGCCAAATGAATATGAGAAACCCTGATACTCTTCTCTAAGGGTTTGAAATTCATACAATCTCTTTCTCACTCATGGGTGTAGTTTTTTAGAAGTATTTTTATTCTTGGAATGAAATGAATATATATTTAATTATCATCTTGAAAGTAAATTCATATCAATATATAAATTATCTTTACATATGGTGGTGCCTTCAAATCAAATATAATTGCAATATGTAACTTCAAAGTTGATTGCACCAACTAATGAAGCTAAAATGTGAAAACATTAAAAGGAGTATAGAAAAACAACATTGTGTTTAAGAGAAAACATATTCACTACATTTTGATCATTATCGGTATACCTTCCTTTTGCGAAAATTTTATTTTAAATAACATTTACATGTTCGGCACTTTCTCTTTATACTCCAACGTAATATTATATTGTTTATATATATATATATATATATATATATATATATATATATATATATATGTTAGATCTCCAACTTTATTTCATTTTAATTAATCAAATACCAAATGTAAATCTTTCTAAGGGATATCAATATTTTTTTGGAGGTATTCACTAATTTTTCCTATCATGTGACATTTGAGTTTATTCACTAATTTTTCCTATTATGTGACATTTAAGTTCATGTGAAACTTTTACTGATTTAATTTTTTAAATTCAAATAAAAATAAAATACAAACCTCTATGAACATTATATCACATGAATTTTGGATCACGTTTGATGTCTTTGTCAAAGTTGCCACTCTTTATTTTGTATACTACTCATTCACCATAAAAGATTAAGCACGACATATTTACAAATACTATCAATTATTATCTATTTATATTATTAAAACCATTTTAAATAAATTTTATGTTGTTTCATGGAGTTTAGAAAAAATAAAATTAAGAAAAGAATTATATATTTTAGCTCCACGACAAGGCACTCAATATCATTTGTGATTTAGTAATTTTATGTGTTATGTATTTGATTTTATTTATATCGTCTTAATTGAATATGTAACGATCTCATGATTTTATAATTAGTAACATTAATGATTTATTAAGATGTCGGTGATTATTTTATTTTATTTAAAATCTTTAAAAAAATACTTTGGGTTTTAGTTTTTGTATCTTAAGTTAATTGGTTTTTGTTTCATGGGTGGGTACCTAAATTTGATCGATGGGTACCTAAAACTTTATATATAATATATTTTTCTCTCTCATCTTGAACATTGTGTTGATTTTTATATAAATAAAAAAAGTTTTTTTTTTATAATAACATTTTTAACGTTGTATTTTTAGAAAAAAAATGACATAAAAACTTTTAAATTAAAAAGAAATAAAATATGTATAATTTTTTAAATAAAATACTTACAGATTTTTTGAAGTTTTTATTTAAAGAAAATAGTTTTTAAGTTAAAAAACTTTTAAAATTTCAAAATTGATTTTTAATATAAAAAAAATATTTATAAACACATTTTTAACTTTTTATTTATAGAAAAGGCTTTAAGCTTGTATCCATAAATGACATAGAGTTTTTTTTAACTAAAAACAAATAAAAATATGTATAATTTTTTATAGGTTTTTACGGTCTAGTCCTTGGACTAAAAATTTTAGACAAAAAAATCGGTGAACTAAATTTTAAACGATTAGGTCCAACATATAAATACCCCCAATTTAAAAAAATCATAAACCTAATCGGTTATTGGAGTTTTCTCTGCAACTAACGATTATTCTCCGAAATCAAAAATAACATCAATCTTATGCTTTGATCGTCTGTCCTATAATCGATTACAGTGTTCTTATTCGATTCTACCTGTATCACTTGGCTCTATCATTTGTAAGTTTATCTTTATCAGCAGTTGATTTTTCTATTTTCGATCGATTACAATAAGTATATGTCCTTTGTTTTAATTCAAGAGACTCATTGTAATATTCATTCATGTGATTGAATAGCTTTTTATACGTTATATATGTATATGTTTTTAATTTGTGTTTTTTATGCAATTATGTTTGGATTCTTAATAAATAAGTTATATTTATCAATATTTGTAATTCTTAGTTGAATGTGCTGAATGAATATTATTGATGTTTCATTCTAATTTTAAGAGTCCTTGATTTTCATTTGGTATTGAATCACTTATTGATATAGGTCCGCGCCAGCGGAAACAACCAGTTCGATATCAGTTTTCAAAGTACACGCAATGTTTATAAAGTACACGTGATTGATATTTGATAATATGTTTGTGGTTTATTGCTTCCTGTATAGGTTTTTAAAAAGTGCCTGTAAGTTTATATTAATTATGAATAAATATTTTTATATTTCATGCATTAAATTATTGCACACATTTTTAGAATTGTTGAACTTGAAGTAAATGTTTTTCGTCTCTGTTTTACCACAGGACATTATGGTAAGTAGTGTAATAGCAAGGTGTTGTTATTTGGATAATATGGCTTGTATTGAAATATTTGAAGATAGCTCATTAGATTTCATATGCAATGAGTTATGTATTAGGTTTACTAATTTGAGAAGTGGGAGTTTTTCATTGAGGTATTCATTTGGTGATGAATGTCGGTTCATGTTGGTTTGTGACAACGATGTTTGTTGTATGTTGCGGTCCCAATTGATCGTGAAAGCTAATTTCATTTGTATATATGTCATTGATTCATTACCATTTCCATGTAATACAAGAGATGAACGGGTTGACTGCTCTAATCGAATTTTTGAAGGGGTTGACTGCAGTAATACAAGGTCTGAGAGGGTTGACAGTGGTGATACAAATACACAGAGGTTAGAGTCTTTATCATCAGGCACTAAAAATGATTTTAATAGTTGCATTGAAAATGACTTTTATCTTGGAGGTGTGGAGTCAAGTAAGTCGAAAGTCTATCTTTCGAATGATTGGAAGACTTATATAAGTCATAAGCAGCAGTGTTTTGAAGGAGGTGTAGTGGAATTTCGGGATAAATTGCGAAAGTATGCCGTTGAGGTTGGGTTCAAGTATGTGTATTTGAAGAATGATAAAACTCGAGTGACGGCTGAATGCTCTAAAAAGACTACTGAGAATTGCATATGGAGAATTCATGCTTCATTATCTACAATAAATGGATACTTTTACATACCTTCAATGAATAATGAGCATACATGTAGAGGTGTCTTTCGTAGTCCGTCAGCCAAAATGATAGCCTCCAAGTTGCTTTCAACATTGGTAGCTGATGATCTTAGAGATAACCCGCTATTGACACCAATTGATGTAGTTAGAGATATGAAGAAGAATTATGGTCTTGATATAGCTTATCAACATGCATGGCGTGCGAAAAAGATGGCTGCTGTTGATATACATGGTGATGAAAAGGTTTCTTATGCATTAATGAATAATTATCGTGACCTTCTATTGCAGTGTAAACCTGGGTCGCATTGCATCCTTGACGTGGAACATGAGAGTAAAAAATTCAAGAGAATATTTGTAATGTTTAGAGGATGTATTTATGGATTTCAATACTGCAGACCTGTTTTATTTCTTGATGGTGCCTTTTTGAAGAGCCGTTATCGTGGAACAATACTATCAGCTACTGCAAGGAATGGGAACAATGGTAAATGAATTTTAAATATTTTATTTTGTGTATTGCATTGAAATTTTGTTTGTTCCATTCCATAACATCAAAATACAAGCATAAAAATATAAAATACCTTTGAAGGTCTTTGTTTTAGTTCACGTGTACTTTTCATTTTTCTACGTGTATTGTCATGATATGTCTTATTATGTGTAATACTAAGTAAAGTACACGCATAGTGCATGTAAAGTACACGTGAATGTTTTTGTTAATGTCACGTGTACTTTTCATTTTTATGCGTGTACTTTGATAATGATGACTTTATGTGTAGTAATAAGTAAAGTACACGCATTTTACATGTCAACTACACGTGAATGTTTTTCTTAATTTCACGTGTACTTTTCATTTTTATGCGTGTACTTTGATGATGATGTTATGTTGAATACAAACTAAAGTACAGGCATTTTACATGTCAAGTACACGTGAATGTTTTTCTTTATTTCACGTGTACTTTTCATTTTTATGCGTGTACTTTGATGATAGGTGTTGTTATTTAGAAATAATAAAGCAAAGTAAATGTTAAAAATGTAAAGTACCTTTGAATGTTTTTGTTTAGTTCACCTGTACTTTACATTTTTATGCGTGTATGTTAATGTTAGTCTTGTTAATAATAAAGGCAAGCAAAAGATTGATGAGTAAACGTGCATTTTATCATGTGTACGGTACATTTTTATGCTTTGTCTTGTTATTTACAAACAATTTAGATTAAACACAATATATTTCCCATGTGTTTTAGGGTCTGCGCCAGCAGCTCAATATACAAAGTATTGTACATGGATATGTTATTTATTTTAATTTTAATATATTTTTAAATTTCAGGACTTTTTCCTGTTGCATATGTTGTTGTTGATTCCGAAACCGAAGATAACTGGATGTGGTTTCTAGTCAATTTGCATAGTGCAGTAGTTGAGCAATATCGAAACATAACATTTATATCAGATCGAAACAATGGATTACTTGAAGCTGTTTCGAGGGCCTTCCCGTTGTCTGCACATTCCTACTGTATACATCATTTACAAGGGAATATAAAAAAGAAAATTCGTGGGAATTGTGTTGGATTTCGAAAGAAAATTGTTAAATATTTTTTGTCTTGTGCATATGCTGTCTCAGTAGATGTATTTCACAAGAATATTGAAGCATTGAAGAAGGAAGGAGGAGGTGCTATTGCCGATTTCATTGATAGTTTGCCTCCCGAGAATTGGTCCTGTGCATATTTCCCTGGTAAACGGTATGGTGACATGGCATCTAGTGTTGCGGAGTCATTCGATTCATGGATATTGGAGGAAAGGCATTTACCAGTAATGAATATGCTTGATAAATTGAGAGTGAAGATTATGAATTTCAATGCAAACAAACTTGTTGAGTCTGACACTTGGGCAAATGAGCTATGTCCTTTTTTTCAAAAGTTGCTGAATGAAAATTGGAATAAAAGCCGACATTGGACTATTAGTCGCTCAAGTCAAAATGTATTTGAAGTTCATTCAGAAGTACGAGCAACGGTTGACTTAGGAGAAAGGACTTGTTCTTGTAAGAGTTGGCAGATTAGATGTTTTCCATGTTCTCATGCTGTTTGTGTTGTGCGGAGGAAAGGGACCAGTATTTATGATTATATTGAGGATTACTATAAGGTATCTTTCTACAGAAAATCATACTCGATACCTATAGTTCCTCTTCCTGGTTTGATTTCCTTAAATATTACTATTCCTGAAAATCCATCTATCCTTCCACCAATGACTAAGAGACCGACAGGCAGGCCAAGAAATAAGAGAATAAAGTCTTCAGGTGAGATCACAGTAAGGGAAGTTACTTGCTCGAGGTGTAGTAAAACGGGTCATTACAGGTCTACTTGTAAGGAACCCATTTGACTATTTTCAAAATTGTTGAATTCATTCATTTTAACCATTTGATTGAATAAATTAATTAATAAACCATTTGTTTCACATAAATGAATGTAATTTATTTTTAAGTCTCATATATCAGTTTTTTTGTGTGTTGTTGTACACATATTTTTCATAAAACATACATGATCATTATTCCTTGGGTTCACGTGTACTTTACCTTTGTATACGCATGTTATGTACAATACACGCGCATTTTGATGTCCAGAGAAATTTTAGGTATTTTAGCAATAGTCCCATTTGTGAAAGTTTTGTTTGTCCTAATCCCATTTGACTTTTATATTCATAATTGGTCCCATTTAGCAGTTGTGGATGGTCAGTTCAATATGCGTGTACTTTATAAAAGCATGCGTGTACTTTACTTAATGTACATGCATGAAGTACATGCATAATATAAATATAATGTGCATGTACTTGATGAAATGTGTGTGTACTTTATGAAGTACACGCATTGATAATTAAAGTACACGCATTTAAATATAATTGTACATGCATGTTTTAGAAAACTACACGCATATTGATATGACAAAAATCTAATTCAATATACGTGTACTTTATAAAAGCATGCGTGTACTTTACTTAATGTACATGCATGAAGTACACGCATAATATAATTATAATGTGCGTGTACTTGATGAAATGTGCGTGTACTTTATGAAGTACACGCATTGATAATTAAAGTACACGCATTTAAATATAATTGTACATGCATGTTTTAGAAAACTACACGCATATTGATATGACAAAAATCTAATTCAATATACGTGTACTTTATGTATTCTGCATGTAATTTTATCAAGTAGACGTATATAAATGCATGTACTATTTCGAAAATGGTTTTTGACATTTCAATCTGCTTGTACTTTATAAAAGATATTTGGGTCACTCATATTCTTAAACTCCTATGGGTATTACGGTCTGCGCCAGCATCATTATTATAAAGTACTAGTTGTAAGCCCACGCGATGCGCGAGAGAGGCGCAATGTACGAAACATAAGAAAAAATATATCTAAAAAATTTGTAACAAAAATATCCTTCTTATTTACATTTGCATTGAAGAGCGAGGTTTTAATTAAAAATACAACTTGTAGTTATTTAATTACAACATGTGGTGATATAAAATATTATAATTTAAAAAAATATCATTTCGAAAAACCATTACAACAATATAATGCACTATGTAGTACATATGTTTCTAATGCTCGATGATTAAATAACTACATTCTATTATAAATTGGACCAACATCAATGTTAATTGTAAAAAAATTCTTCTTAATGTTTATTGTGATTATATCAATGGCCATAGGGTAGTGAGACGTGGAACCATTCCACTTTATTTTTCATTACAAAGAGGGATGAAAAGAGGGAGAGAGAAGTACGTTGGAAATGAAGAGTTGTCACTTTTGAGGAAGTCAAATACTTGAAAAGCGTAATTGAGTTCGTTGGAAATCAAAGAGACAGATTCACAAATAGAGACACCTTTAAGATAGTTGAGTAATAATTACCCAATGCCACTTGTCAGTAATAATTATCAATAAATGATGTGCCACGTGGATAGGCTAATTGCAAAGCATAATAAATGCCCTATTTTGCATTTTAGAGTATATAGAGATTTCAATCTGCTTGTACTTTATAGACTATGCATGTACTTTATAAAGTACACGTGTAATATATAGAGTACACGCATTTATATAATGTCTTGAGTACACGCATTATTATACCATTATTTCAATAGGCATGTACTTAATATATTACACGTGTACTTTGTATTGTACACGTGTAATATATAGAGTACACGCATTTATATAATTTTTTTTGATGAAATGTTATAAATGTTAAAATTTTTAACAAAACACGTGATAATGTTTATAAGGGTTCACGTGTACTTTACTATATTGGGTGTATGAAATAACTCAGAACACATTCATGAAAGAAATAAAAATTTTATTAAAAACAAAAAAATAAAGTACAATTTTTCAAATAAAGAAAACTGAAAAAACTAAACAGGGCTTGTAGTAGGGATGTTTGTCAAAGGCATCCAGGGTGTCAAGGAGAGAGTCAATGAAATTCGACCAGTGTCGAATTTCTTCTTCTATGACAGCTACAAGGTCTTCATGGAGAGCCTTCTTCTCCTTCAGCTTTGTGATTTTCAGGGGAACTTCTTGTGTATAGAAATAAATGAGTTCTTCATGTGTTTGAGGAGGGTCCTCATCCACATCAAATAAATCTATGGGATTGGGTGGAAGTCCAGAATAGCCTTCCCTCACATATGTTTGAAACTGCTCAAAGGCAGTTTCATATGAGGAAATATTTTCCTCAATTTGCCTTCTTTTTTTTTATTTCTTTCGTCTCTCACAAGAGTTTCTCGCAAGTTTTCTGCTGGAATAGCCATTATGTAATCTTTACCCTAGATGTAATGGTTAAGCAAGGAACAAATATTACTCTTGTATAGGAAAAAGTGAAAGTTATTTATTTCTTGACCAGAAGTAGTTGGGAAGTGAGTAGTTGAGATTAATAAATTGATTTTGGTTATTGTGTCCTTAATGAATTCTTCAAAGTAGTTTTCAATTAATATAATAAATAATTATTATATTAACCACTGCGTGTACTTTAGTGAAAATGCGTGTACTTTGGATAATTAATTGTACTTAGTAATTATGACTTGTATTTTTCATGAAAACTAATTTTACATTGTTTCATAACAATCAGATGCATTGTTTGTCTAAACCTTACGTGGATTGTGGTCCGCGCCAGCGGGAAAAAACCATTTTGGTATGTAAATACACATGTATTTACATACCAAAATATCACATGTATTTTGAAAATACACGTAATATTTTCAAAGTACAGGTAAGTATTGGTATGTAAATTTTGAAATATCAGGAATATCAAGTGTACTTTCAAAATACACGTGAATTTTTCACGTGTATTTTGATAATACAGGTTTATTTTCAAGTGTATTTTGAAAATACACGTTTATTTTCACGTGTATTTTCAAAATGCACGTGAAAAATTCACGTGTATTTTGAAACTACACGTGAGTATTGCTATGTAAATTTTGAAATATCAAAATGACACATCCAGTAACTGTGCTAGGTTTTGAACTTGCTGATTTGTCAAGTGAATGTATCAAAAACTCATGCACAGCAGATGCCCAATCATATTTATTCATTTCCTCAATATTTTCAATGTATTTCAACCAAAATTCTCCAAGGGTGAAGTTTGAGTTGGAAAAAACCATTTTGGTGTAATAAATATTGTAAACAATAACCAATATAACACAAAACAAATTACAAATATATGTTTTGAATTTGAATCACAATTTATAGATGTTTTTTCCCATTTCGGGGGAAGAAATATTTTGACAGAAGAATTTCCCTGAGTACATATGCTCTTTGTTTAAGCATGTCAGGGTCTTGAAAGGATTTTTTCATTTCTTTGTTTCTGCTTATTTGCTCAATATAGTACATGCAGAACACCCCACAGTCAACCCTAAAATTACAATAAAACAAATATAAAAATTAGAATGATGTGATGAAATTTTTTGAAAGGATACAAATTAGTAATTTTTAGAAATGAAGTTTTTCTTACCCATTATATTGTTTAGGGCATTCGTGATCTCTTATTAGTTCAAATTTGAGATCACTTTGCAACAAGAAATCTACAGTCCTTTCTTGCTCTGTCAATGGATCATCATCCATTGTAAACTCATTTTGGGTGCCTTCCTCAAATTTCCTCTGAATTTTGTAACCATTATTTTTCATCGTTTCTGCTTCAGTCTTCAATTCGGACAGTGATTTTTGGAAGACAAAAAACTGTTAAGAAGACAAATATTTAGTGTATACAAATAAAAGAGTATATGAAGATGAAAGATTAAAAAGTACACCCATAATATAAAAGTACACGCATATTTTATTTTTTCATATCACGTGTATTTTAAAATATGATGGGTGTACTTTGCCTAATGTGTTAAAAGTACACGCATACTATTAAAGTAAATGCATATTTTATTTTAAAATATCACGTGTATTTTATTATATATGATGCGTGTACTTTGCCTAATGATTTAAAAGTACACGCATAATATTAAAGTACACGTAACTTGTATTGGTTCATTTCACGTGTATTTTAAAATATGATGCGTGTACTTTGATAATCTATGTAATTATGTATAACTAATACAAAGTACACGCATTATATAATGCACGTGTACAAGTGTATAATATAAGTACGAGTAACATTACTAATTAAGTTTAGGCACCAACCAATTTTTTTGCATCATCGAAGAATGTTGTGTTCTTTTCCATGTCATTCGGTCGGAGGGGATCCATGTGGACCACTTTATTTTCTTTAGTGTATATCACAAATAATGTGAAATGTCCTATACTATGTCTAAGTACAATGAACAAATTATTACAACTGCCTAAGTATTCAAATAAATCCTTGTATAATTCCCCCTTCTTATTGACTCTGTTTGTTTTACAAGCTTCTATCTGAATAAAAATTATAGACAAGTGTTCATAAGAAAAACTGAAATATTGTTTATCAAAACTTTCATTTTATTTGTACTTACCCAACAATAATCAGAAAAAGTGTGTGAGTAGGAGAGCCCTTCCTCTGACAATTTTAATCTCAATACTTTGCAAAAGGCAAGTATTATCTGTTTCACATAATATAAAATGGTGAGGAAATAATAATGTTGAAATTTAATGGATGTCTAATATTTCGACTACATACTTGGCTTGAAATTTCTTGATTTTTGAGGACTTCAAGTAAATCTTCCCATGGGACATACGAAACCATCCCTTGGAAAATAAACTCCCTGCATTTTATATAATCAATAAAACAATAGTATAATAATATTAACCTTATTCTTTTGCACCAAAAAAAATATAAATTAGCGAAGTGATAAATCATAAAACAATAAACTTTACCCTGGCTCAGCAATTTTAATAAACTCTTCAATATTTTTCTTCGAAGCTTCATCGAGATATTTATATGCTTCGATTGCTTCAAGCTTGACGCGAGTTTCCTTCATTTTTTCAGCTATTGTTGTAGGGCCTTTTCTAAGCTTTGACTCTTTTAGTTTCTTCATTGGTTCAAGCTTTTCTGTTTCGCCGTCAGCTTTTCTTTTCATCTGACCTCTAGTAAGAGGTCCTTTGCTTTTGGATATTTTGGGGCTTCCCTCAACTTTCTTTGAGGCTAATTCAATCTTTAAACTCGAAATTTCGTCAAGGAGTTGTTTATTAATGTTTTCCTGATATATTTAACAAGGAATGTTGGATTGTTAGCATTTTTTGAAAAAATGATTGATTTTCACTTACGTGTATTTTATATAATACACGCGTGTATTATATAAAAGTGCGTGTATTTTATAAAGTACACGCGTGTATTATAAAATACGTGTACTTTATAAAATTTATAATATAGCTAAAATTTATAATAAAATTAAGAAACTGTAGCATGTAATAAATATCTATTGTATTTTATACATACCTGGTCAGCTTTTTTCAATTATGATTCTTCAAGCATTTTCTTCAACTCCGAAATTTCGTCATTAAGGATTTTATTATTGTTTTCCTGTAATAAAAAAAATGTTACATTTTAAACAATGCATTATTTTTAATAAAATAATGCATGTAGTCTTCATTATATCTAATATCAAATAAAACTGCATTAAAATATTATGAAATAAAACTGCGTGTACTTTGAGAAAACTGCGTGTACTTTGAACGTGTACTTTAGGAAAAATGCGTGTACTTTAGAGGAAAACTGCGTGTACTCTGCATTCAAAAGTACCTGTTGAGTTCTTTTCCACTCTGACTCCTCAAGATTCTGCCTCAAAGTCATCTTTTCTAAGTCAGCATCTTTCCATTGTTGCAATGCATCATCATACTTTCTTTTTAGATCTTTATTAGTCAGAGACAGATATCCATTCTTTTGTTCCAAAATTCGTGTTGATTCTGCCTGTTTTTTAAATGATTCATCCAATTCTTTAATTCTATCTGAGTCACTCATTGTGACTTGATCAAGCTTTTCTTTTAAAAAATTGTTTAACTCAACTAGTTGGGCATTTTCTACCTCCAACTTATTTAATAACTCTTTTTCCCTCAAAAGGTTGGAATTCTCCACCTTTAAGTTCTTCACTTCCTCATGGGCTTCAAAAAGTGAATCATGATCTACCTGCAACTGTACA
Organism: Sambucus nigra; assembly: GCA_949130495.1. NCBI lineage: Eukaryota > Viridiplantae > Streptophyta > Magnoliopsida > Dipsacales > Adoxaceae > Sambucus > Sambucus nigra. The sequence goes on along the minus strand of OX422214.1, from coordinate 246,173,487 downwards.
TTCAAAATGGCACTCTCCACCTCCAAAGAGGTCACCTTATCAAGTGCAACATTAATGTCTACAGCTGCTTTAGATAGTTGGTTATTTTTTTCCAACAACTCCCTTTTCAAAACAACAATTTGTTCCTCCAAATTAACCTTTGGTTGATCTTTTCCCTTCTTTTTCTTTGGAGTCACAATGTTTTTAAGGGGAATATTCCAACCATGTGAAAACTCATTGTCATCAATATCTTCAGCAACATTGTTTGATGATGAATTAGCATGTATAGGACTTTCAGTAGATATGTTCAAAGAGTAACTTGGCCCTTCAAACTGAGATTCCTTTTGTACAGGACAGTCCTTAGACGCTGGTTTACTTGTAGTCTGCTTCAAAGTTGCTGTTGCGATGTCATTCTTCACAAACCATTGTTTCAAAGACGACAACTTCCACTTCAGGAATTTTGGAGTATTTTCTTTATATTCTTCAACAGGAGAAATCATTTCAAATTTCTCACATGCCCAATACTAAGATCATACAAAAAACAAAATGAATTTAATACGTGTACTTGACAGAAGATATAACAAGAGTATTTTGAGAGTACACTGGTTATATTTACAAAACAGAGTACACGTGTACTTTGTAAAATACAAGTGTCCTTTCACATGATATAAGACGTGTATTTTCAAAATACAATTGATATTTAGCGTGTATTTTCAAAATAAACGTTATATAAGACGTGTATTTTCAAAATACACGTTAAATATCAATTGTATTTTGAAAGAACAAGAGAAAATATCACATGTATTTTGAAAATACACGTAATATTTTCAAAGTACAGGTAAGTATTGGTATGTAAATTTTGAATTATCAGGAATATCAAGTGTACTTTCAAAATACACGTGAAAATAAACGTGTATTATCAAAATACACGTGAAAAATTCACGTGTATTTTGAAAATACACGTTAAAATAAACGTGTACTTTCAAAATACACGTGAATTTTTCACGTGTATTTTGATAATACACGTTTATTTTCAAGTGTATTTTGAAAATACACGTTTATTTTCACGTGTATTTTCAAAATACACGTGAAAAATTCACGTGAATTTTGAAAGTACACGTGAGTATTGCTATGTAAATTTTGAAATATCAAAATATTTTTTTGCTCACCAGTAGGAAAATGACACATCCAGTAACTGTGCTAGGTTTTGAACTTGCTGATTTGTCAAGTGAATGTATCAGAAACTCATGCACAGCAGATGCCCAATCATATTTATTCATTTCCTCAATATTTTCAATGTATTTCAACCAAAATTCTCCAAGGATGAAGTTTGAGTTGGAGAAAAATAACGTGTTCAAGAAGTGGAGACACACAATTTTAACAAAATCAGCAATTCCTTCATCTGTCTCCAATACAACTGATTTCTTCAAATCATTCAAAATTTCTGACTTTTCCTATTCTTTTTAAGAAGTATCGTGCTTGTAATCCAGATTTTTTTGCAGTATTCGGTCCCTTTTTTCAGTTCTATTGATTTTAAACCCTCCACCAAGGGTATGCCAAATATTTCACTTATATCTATTGGCATTATTGGAATACTGCTCTTCATACGGAAACTTTTGGTTTCCGTATTGTACAGCTCGATAATTGATAAAATATTTTATCTGTCTTCTTGTGGTCCACTTCTACTACTTTCTCACTGTAGTAGGCATTGAAAAGCTCCCAAAATGGAGTCTTCTTAAGAAGTTCAATATGGCTATTGTTTATTTTATCTTTAATCTGATGCAAATCATGGAGAAAGCTAACAATATTTGACCGATATTGGTCATTCTTCTTTGCAGGACGTTTAGCTTTCAATGCCACACTAGAACTGGAACTGGAACTGGATGAAGAACTATCATCATAACTGCTCTTTTTTTGTTTCTTTCCTCTTCTTGCTTTCATCTTCATCCCCATTATATTGATCTATAAACAAAATTTAAATTACTAACCTATAATTATATGTACAAAAAATATAATACATGCGAATTAGAATAAAAAATAGACTAAAATAATAAAATACAAGCGTATTTAACAAAAGTAAATGCAATATTCTCACAAACAATTTATACAAGTCTCGTCAAAATACATGCTAAAAGGCGATAATATATATCGTCAGTTTCATGGTAATACCTAACAGAGGTTGTTCGACAAGTGAAAAACCAAGATTCTCTACTCCTAACATATTCAGTAAAGAAGTGATACAATAGTTGAATGCTAAAAGCTCCAACATTATCAAAACCCCTTAAGCAATACTCCTCAATTCGTTTAGCTAAATCCTTCGCTTTCGATTCAATTACTTGAAGCTGTTCCACATCAAAAGTGAAGTAAATGTCTTCATAGTAGTAGTAGAAACCAAGTAACCTTTTAGCTCTATCGTTAATGCGAAGGAGAAAACGAATTTCGTCTTCATTAGTACTATTCATTGTCAATGTGAAAGGTTTTGTATTGTTAAGATTTTCGAACGTACAAGCAGCAATTTTGTAGTTGAGCATGATTGATCGTACGATTCCTAAACAATAACACAACAATACAAAATAGTACACTCATAATACACATTAGTACATGGACACTGGATTGAACAAATTGAATTTCAATGTTCGTGTACATGGACATTGGATTCAAATGCAGCTGGCTATTGGACAAAAAACACTCTTAAATATTAACAAAATAATAATACTTCTTAAAAACTCATGGAAAATAAATCAAATGCCGCTGGCGCGGACCAAAATAACATAGGATTGATGAAATATGGATTTGAAATTAATATTCTATAGAGTACACGTATAAAAAATAAAAGTACACGCATAATGAATTGAGAAATACAATTTCAATGTGCGTGTACTATGTGTATTTTGCGTGTTATAAAAGTACACGCAAAATATACATAGTACACGCAACACAGGGCTTGTACATGTAGATATTCTATAGAGTACACGTATAAAACATAAAAGTACACGCATAATGAATTGAGAATACAATTTCAATGTGCGTGTACTTTATAAAAGTACACGCAAAATACACATAGTACACGCAACACAGGGCTTATACATGTAGATACACTATAGAGTACACGTATAAAACATAAAAGTACACGCATAATTAATTGAGAAATTCATTTTCAATGTGCGTGTACTCTGTTAATTTTGCGTGTACTTTTAAAAAGTACATGCAAAATACACATAGTACACGCAATACAGGGCTTGTACATGTACATATTCCAATCCATATGATGAATACAATGTTTGATTTCATCAGTCCATATGATGAATACATTCTAAATATATGATGAATAATACGCATGAAAAAGAAGAATGTGATTTCATCAGTCCATATGTCTACAAATTTATACATATGAGAACACAAAATACACAAGGACAAAAAGGTGATAAGAGAATGTATACATACTTGTTAGTGTTGTTTGGAAGAATTTGATTTAGAATGTAAAATGTAGAACTTCAACGATTAGGTTTTGAAAGAAGAGAGCTAGGGTTTTGATTGAAGAGAGTTAGGGTTTTGATCGAACAGAGTTTCTAGAGATTCGATCAGGAGTATTTATATGTTGTTGTTGACCAAAATTTGATTGAGAAATAGAATCGTCTTGGGGTTTTGATCGAAGAGACGGTACGATTGATACAAGAGAGAATACAATGTTTTTGGCGCTTCGTTTTCTGAATGGCGCTTCGTTTTCTGAATGGCGCTTCGTTTAAAATTTGTTGGGCCTGGTTTTTTTGTCCAAAATTTCTAGTCCAAGGACTAGACCGTTAAAGCCCCAATTTTTTATATAAAATACGTAGAGTTGTTTAGAAGTTTTTATGTAATAAAATTATTTGAAAGAGAAAGAAGAAGGAATAAAGGAACGAAGTTTTTTGTAAATTAAAACATCTAATACTATAATTTTTTGTAGATTAAAACCTCTAACAAAGTTCATTCTTCGTCTTTCTATTTTATTGTCTTTTACATGAGACTAATGGAGATATGTTAACCTTACTAACTAAAATGGATACTGTAATTCTGAAACTATTATATGACCAAGAATAGGATGATTTTCATATGTAATATTTAGTTACAAATTTAACAGTTGTATTATATAGTTAAACTTAAAATTTACTCATCCTCAAAAAAAATTATTTTGTAATTAATTTTTTATTTTATTTACATATTTACTATATTATTACAAAATATTTTAATACGTCGGCCTCTCCTATTCCCCTACCCATTATCTTTGAAATTCCAATCAGTTTTTTTCGCTTTTTTTAATCCATTCATTTTTTCTATTTGAGAGAAAGCAAACAAAAGTAGCTGAACCCATATGAAGAATAACATGGTTGGTGGTGTTCTCCATTTTTGGCCTTGACTACTTCATTCAGTCAAAACACATTACACTCCTCAATCTCTTATCAGATTTAGACCATTGTTCACCCCAACATGAACTAATAATCCATGGATTCTCTATTACCTAGATATCACAGCTATGGAGAAACCCCCAAATATCCACACCAGAAAATAAGTGATAACACCCCCACAACCCAAGTCTCCATTATATGCTATTATTGTTAAAGTAATCTTGAAGGAAACCATTAACGTGGATCATACATCTCTTCAAGAACCAAAACCGTTTTTGAGTGGTAGCCTTATGACAATTCAAATCACGGAAGAAAAATTTCAAGAATCCCTAAAAGAAAATCAATTTAATATAATTGATCATGTTATCCTCTCTAAAGGAGATGGGATTTGGTAGAGTAATGAGCTGAAAGCTACAATTACAAAGTTATGGAACATTCAACATGTATGGAGACTCACACCTGCAGGGAAGGGATATTTCGAAATTAAATTCACTCTATTGGCTACATGAATCATATATGGTATAGGGCATTTGTTTCTTTTAGCCCAAGAATTATGAAGCTATTCAAATGGTACCTAGATTTTAAACCATCTGTTTTAAAACCCACAACTGCTAATATTTGGGTTAATTTTCTTGGCTTGATTATTGTTTATAGAGACCAAGAATTTTATTTGAGATATCTAGATGATTGGGAACCCCGGTTAAGATCGACCAATCAAATATTGATAAGAAATTTGACTATTTTTCTAGAGTTCTAATCGAAATGGAAACCATCAATTATCTTGATTAATTTGACTATTTTGATTGAGGATTTTCTTGGTTTATAGTTAGCTTCTTCTGTTTTGAGGTAGGCATGGACCATGTCTTATGTAAAAGTAAATTATAAATAAGAGTTATCGTATAAATATTTCCATCTATATTCAATGTTCAATGTTCTTTAGATTATTATATATTGTTTTAATGCTTATATTTAATAGTTTGAAAGGTGTGGAGAAAAGTTGATGAAAAGGAAGAAAGTGTAACGGGTATTTTAAACTATAATTTTATTTCGTAAATTATTCATCCCTAAAAAGTAGTCTTAGTATGGAAAAAGTTTATTTTATGGTTGGTTCCTTGATTGATATGTTGAAATATTTTCTCTGTTTTTTAAAAAAATTATCAAAGTTAAGAACTATTTTTTTTAAATAGTTAAACATTTAAAAAACAGTTTTTTGGAATTTTGGAAACACAATATATTGATTGGGAAAAACTTTTACACTGATATTTTTGTCTATCATTATTCTTTGAACACATATGTCATTTACATAAAATTAAATAATACATATTTTTAATATCTATTCATACGATACATTTACGCCCGCGCTTCACACAGGCTCCATGCTATTATACCTCTAATACGATAGTATTAGAGGTATTAATGAGGCTTTATTACGTGAAATTCTTAACATTTTTTTCATTTACACACCATTTCATTCTCCTGACCTCTGTAGCTTCTTTTTTATTTCCAAACGCCATTTCATTTTCCTCCATTAACAATGGATCTATAAGTTTATCCCGCTACATTATATAACTCTCAATCAGGTGGAGGATTTCTCACACCTTTCTATACTCCGGAACAACCAATGTACATATCCATCTTTTGAAACTCAAATTTCATTTACTTTTTAGTGATTCTCTGGCCTTTAGATACGTATTCCATTTACTTTTAATGGGTTAATTTGTGATGAAAAAAAGGATACTCTATGTTTGGTTGAAAAATGACTAAATATGTATAAAATATTTGGTCTTTGAATGGTATATGTGCATTTTACAAATTGTGTTTGTATTTGGTGTTTGAATGGTCTATATGAGTTTTACAGATTGCGTATGTATTTTTCTTTCAATACAATATTTTTGTTAAGTTGGCAAAAATATTTTTAGAGAATGCCCATTAACAGTTTGTTGAAATGTTCCAAACAAGAGAAAACTTTAATTTAACACGCAGGTAGTCTTGGTATCTAATATCATAGTTGGAAGATAACTCTTTTTTTTGTTATAATTTGTTATATCATCCAGTGTAATAGTATACCCCCTACTGTTTGATAAAATGTTCATTTTTTTATTCATTTTATTTTTTTCCCAAAACCATGTTAATGCTAATGAATTGCATTGTTAAGTACAATAAAGTTCTTATAGTAATGATTTAAAAATGTGGGGCTGCTTGGTTTCACCCCTTGTGGTTTGTGACATCCACCATGATTTGTTCAAACATTTCATGTAAAGTGCTCCAAATAGACTTCCATGGTTGATGTCACAAACCATGTTGGAGTTGATATAAAATTGAATGCGAGACAGCATTGGCTTTTTTTCTCCTTTTGGATTTATCTCGAGGCTTGAACACATGATGACAGTTCCTCTTTAGTGGGCATTAGCTAAAGCTGGGGTAATTAGAAATTGGAAAGAGCTGACTTTCCATGGGTTAAGTTCAAAAGTGGTGCAGAAAATACCAAATAGATTTTTGTAGTTCTCATTTTATAATGAAATCAATTTCCATGGTGGTACTTAACGGATATGGCTAAGAGGGGAGGGTTGGATCACACTGACCTCATAGGGGTAATAAGATCGTAGATACATTATTTTTATTATGATTGATATGAATCCCATATCACATGTCTCACTTTTAAGGGTAGAAAAATTCCCAAATCTCAATTGGTGTAATTTTATTTAAAAAGCTAAATTGTAAAAGTAAGGTCTTTAACCCCATTTGTAAATTTATTCTTATGTGAATGATATATTTTGATTCCTTTTTTATTGTGACTTTTGCGTAATGTAATAATTTCAGTGTTAGGTTCGTGTTTGGGCCTTACACCATATGACAAGTATAATCTGGATGCGGACATTATATGATATAAAATCATTTTTTATCTAAAATGGACACAATCGATTTAAAACACGACATGACTAAAGCGACTAATAATTTTAACATGTAATTAAACATGAAAATACATGAAAATATGAGTAAAAATACGATAAGGTAACACGTGACGACTAAGACGTGTCATATTCTTCACATAAACATGACACAAAAAAAACATATCGTTTTAGTTCTAATTCAATTTCGAATAATTTTATTGTATCATGCCTAAAATTATAACCCTGCTTTTAAGTCCCTTATTTTGTTATCACTCACCATAAAGTTTAATCACAATATTATACATATGCTATCAATTATAAGTGCATATGAGTATGTAATATTTTGTTCTCTATAAATATCTCATAACCCATTTGGTTGTTTTCTAGTGATCCATTCCAGGGTTACTCAAATATCTGCCTAACATGCTCACTATGTACACTAAATCCAGACGCGTACATACTTGAGCATACAAAAGACTCCCTATAGCTGAAGCATAAGGAACATTTTTCATTTTTTTACTTTCAGTATCATTCTTGGGGCATTGACAGAGACTAAACTTGTCTCCCATAACAATAGGAGTATATTCTTGTGCATAATCTTTCATGACAAATCTAGCGAGTACCTTCTTGTTATAGGTTTTTTGTGATAACCCAAGGACACCCAGAGAGTGATCTCAGTGTATCTTAATTACCAATACAAAAGAGGCGTCCCCAAGATCTTTCATTTCAAAATGCTTAGTTAGAAATCTCTTAGGTTCGTGCAATAAGCCTATATCGTTGCTAGCCAATAGTATGTCATCGACATAGAGCACAAGGAAGTTAAATTTACTCCCACTGAACTTGATATACACAGTCATCAACTTCATTAACCTCAAAATCACATGACATAATGACTTGATGAAACTTGTGATACCATTGATGGGAAGTTTGTTATAAATAATAATTAATGCTCCATAACTTCTCCCTCTCCCTCAAATCTCTATATAAATAGTATGTACTTAGACGTTTCCTCTACCCTAATCATAAAATAGCACCTCTTAGTTTCTAGATGATTATTTATTACCTTCACCTTTTCCAAACCACCCATCCATTTCTTCAACGTCGCCTTCAATTCCTCATACACCCATAAAGCAGCCATGGCACATTACTCAAAGGTGGGCATAAATTTTTTTTCCATTTTAGCCTTTGGGTTGTAGTTTTCTTAGTATTTGTGGGTGATATTAAACTGGGTTTTAACTTTACATAAACCCCTCAAAATTTTCTAGATATTATTTACCCTTTTCTTGCTGATAAATGGGGTAGGCTAAAGGGTGGGAACTAATTTTCTCTCACTTCATTTTTTGGGGTTATATATTGTTTGACGTTTGGTTTATTGGTTTTTCATGGCGCGTGTTGATAATCCTAGAGCTAGTGAACAAAATGAAGCAGGTTGGTTTTTTAAGTTAAAAACTATTTTTTCGTTAAATTATGTTTTTTTTTTGTTATGATGGGTCATTTGGTTGGTGAGAAAAGTTGGAGCAAAAATTTGGGTGGTTGCTTTCTTGCTGAGAAAGTTGGATTATAGTTTTTTTTACTTCTGTTTGGCTGCTGAGAAAGTTGAAGGAAAATTTGGGGGGTTGCTATCTTTTATTGTTTTGACTTTTCTTGCTGAAAAGGAAAATTTGGAGGAAAACCCATTCTTTCCTCTCCTTTGGGTTTTCTACCGTCATATTCTATTTGGCTACTGAGACAGTTGAAGGTACAATCTAGGTTGTTTTCTTTCTTTGTTTACCCTTTTATTGCAGAAAAGAAAACCAAATTTGATAGTCTCATAATTCCATAATTTTTTTGGTTGAGTAACTTTTTCCTGTCTTTAAAATTTTGTACATTTTCAAACTCTTATTTATTGCTGAGAAAGTTGAAGGGGAAATTTGGTTTTTGTTTTCCTTCTTTGTTTACCCTTTTCCACTGAGAAAAGAAAACCTAATTTATTATTCTATTTATTTATTATTATTTTTTTGTTAATTTGTGTTTGGTTTGGGAGGTTGTGATCTGTTTATAGAGCTATGAAGGGCATGTTGGACCATTAGTTGATGTTCCTTATGGTGGAGAGAAAGTTTATTATTTTTACACAAACACCTTTCGATTTAACTTTAGAAATAACACCCACAAACACCGAAAAAAATCACCAACCTTTGATTTAAATGGGTTTTTATGATGATATTATTTTTACACAAACGCCTCAAAATTCGGTGGATAAAAAATTTATTTTGAATTCTAATCAACAAATATTATGTACATATAATTGAAAATACAAAACAAAAAAGGATTTTCTTTTTTAAAATTACATAATAGACGTGGTAAACGTATATATATATTATGTACAAAAAATATCATTAATATAAATAGCGCGTTACTATCTAAAGTGTCTTTATATTTTTACATAAAATAACGTTATTTGGATGGAGCAAAGGAATCGACATTAGGAATTGATTGCGCACATTAAATCTTGGAAATTTGAATACATATTGAAACTTTGACCTATATATTTTATTGGGGGGATTTTTAGAAATACAATACATTTATTGGGAAATATTTTTACACAGTTATTTTTGTTTATCATTACTCTTTTAACATACATTTCCTTTAGATAAAATAAACTATTATATTTCTACTCAATTTTATTTGTAGTATACATTTACACCCACGCATCGCACGGGCTCCATGCTAGTTATATGTAAAACTCATCACCCGTAACGTTATATTTGAATTTGGTAACTTTTGCTCATATTAAATTGGGGATTAATACCGAATTAAATAATTTTCAATTAAGTGAGTGGCAAAGTTTTAAAAACAATGTAAAAACAGAATTTTATTGTTAGGAGAAGCTAAATAATAATAATAATAATAATAATAATAATAATAATAATAATAATAATAATAATAATAATAATAATAATAATAATAATAATAGGTAAAATTATGGATTAGTTCTTAATTTGACACATATGATGTAGTGGGTCGTGTGATTTTTGCTTTTGTTTGCAATGGGTTTTGCACATTATTTTCATTTTTTTTCCAATAGGATTTGCCATAATAAATTTATCTGCTCACTAGAATTTTAAATAATGGTTATTTGTGAATAGTTTATGAAGTTGTATTTTATGTGCATATATATGTAATTTAAGAAATGTCAAATTTTTTTATAAATAAGGCGTGAAAAAAGACTTTCGATTAGCTAATAAATTTATCCGAGTCCATAAAAATTGTTGATTTTTTGCATATAATTATTTTGATGCAATAATCATTTGGATAGATAATTATGTGCATCCTAAAATATACTAATAAGGATAATTTATGTTATCCAAATAATTAAGAAAAAATTTTTGTTGAATCGAGTAGTAGTGATTTTATACGTTCGCCACAAACAAATAAATTAGTTGTGACACCCCGCCTATTGTAATACCGAGTGGTCAATCCTTTATTAAAATAAAACACGAATCCGGTATGATTTGATTCTCAGCATCACTTTCGCAACAAGCAATATAAATATAAAGTGAACAAAATCATACATACAAATGAACAGAATAAATGAATGCATAAATAAATAAACGTGAACTGAATATATCATTTGTCACTATCAGTAATCATCCAACTAAAACAAATCTAATAAAAAAATATCTCTGACATAAAGAAAAGTCCTATCCAACTAAGGGAGACATGCCCAAAAGAAAATACTGGAATGACAAGGATCATATCTAGATAGAAAGTGCAAAGGCGATTAACTCAATCACGTAGCATCCACAACTGCTGAAACGACAAGAAAGATATACCACTGTTGTCCCTGCTACTGCTGCACACATGGAGTTTTTAAAAGAAAATAAGAAAACAGATTTTCCCGCGGGTCAAAGCTCGAAAAATATTTGAAAATATTTTGCAAGTAATTAAATTCTTTAAATGAATAAAACACGTAGTGTATTACTTTCTCAATTAATTCACCAGTCGCACTCACATGAGACCTATCATCACCTCTCATTTATAGTGTGCACTTAATGCATGATGATACCAAGTTTGGTATCACCAAGTCAAGATGGAGAAATGAGCTCAAACCAGTTAACTATAAAGTATTTGCAGAAATCAATATAGAAGGAGATGAGGTTATGAAGGAGATAATAATAAATATAAGTGGTTCAGCCTTTGAAGGTCCTACGTCCACTGTGTGAGTATGTGAAATTCACTAAATCTGGGCTCTAATGGCCTTAGGATACAAGAACTCAAGGTTTCTCTCTCTAATCGGATTTCTACAGAGTTTCTGCTAGGGTTTAGAATGATCGATCCTCTACAAGTCAGAAGATGAAGTTTATATATAGTGCTTGGGGGTGTAGTGTACCCCCTAAGCATGCAATGAGCATGTGACAAATGATCTAGACAATTTGGAGGAGATACCTGGCACTGTCACATGTATGTCATGATGATCAAATATTCCCTCATGTGAGGGAATCATCTGGGTATAACGTTTTAGTCCACGTGTGATATGTGCCCACACGCGCATCCTCACACATATCCCAATACATGCGCCTTATCAGCTATGTGACCTCGGCCGACCACGTTGGTCGAGGTTGGATTTGTAAATCTGTGAACCACTGTGCAGTTTGCACATGTGATGATGGTTTGTCTCGGCCTGTCCTCATCATCCTGGAGGAGGTCGAGGATGAGGGTACTAGACCCCAAGGAATAATGTAGGCTACTCATACTGGTTAGTTACTAAAGGCCGAGGCTGAGGTATCTAGGTATGCCCCATCGCCCGAGTCAATATTGGCCAAGTCTTATCTAGCCGAGTTTCAATGCCTCACTTCTAGACGGTTGGTGAAGGTCACCTTTTTTCGAGGCTGTATGATCACAGACGAGGCCATAATTGGCATATCAACACCCCTATCTCTTAATCTCTAACGTGTGGATGAGGTTGAGGGTTAATGATGTGATGTCGTCCGGTGACATTGATCGTAGTTGTTGAGAGGACACATAGAAGCTATCGAGTGAGTGGCAGCTTGGAGTGACAACTCTCACAGTTCCCATAGGGTCGTGTCTAATCGAGGCATAAATAATGGATAAACGCTTAGGGTTTTGAGCTTGACATAATGAGGCATACGAGGAACTGTGCATCGCTTCGTAAAATGTGCACCAATCATTACTAGTATTTAAATGGTTTTTTCAAAACCATTTTCTCATTCCTTGCTTCTCAATCCTTCGCGCGCCCTCTCTCTAAAACCAGAGCTTTCTGCCCCCTGTTCGTTCGTTTTTAAACATCTTTCAAGGCCATTCTTGTTTCCTTATTCCTCAATTACTTCTAGGTAACCTTTTTTTTCCATTTCTTTCAAGTTTATTTAGTTTTCTAGCTTGTTATAAGGTTTTGAATTTTCCTGTGGGTTTATTTTACATTCCGACGACTGTGTTAGGTAGCTAGGGCTTAATTCTTGGTGGTTTATAGTGGTTTCTGGGTAGGTATAAGATTTAGGGAGATTTTTCTTCTTAACTTTGGGCTTGCTCCGCCATTACTAGGCTTTTTACTTTATTTCAGCGACGTTCTGGCATCTTCAAAGGCTAATCTTCAAACTGTTTTCGACTATTTCTTTGTAAAACTGTTCATTTTCTACCCTTTGATCCTTAGGTAAAAGTTAGTCAAACCTTTAAGTTCTTTGTTTCCTTCACTCTTTTTATTTTTGGTAGCTCAAGTCTTGCCTTAGCTTGTGGATGTTGCAAGATCTTTATAGGTTGGTCGAGGAATACGCCACACTTAGGGATAGGTGCTTCTAAGAGATTGGTAGGGTAGAAAAAGAGTAGGAGGCAAAGCTTAAGGCCGACCCCATTTGGGTACGACAAATTTTCCCAATTCCTTTAAAGACCATATACCCATTTTCCTCTGAGGTTAATAGGGCCGAGATGACTAGATCGTCGTCTCCCTTGGTCGACATGAGGTATTCTTTCAAAGAGTCCATGAGGATGTCCCCTTCTCATGATGTTCATACTGAGGCGACCGAGACTTCGTCTCGTACCACGTCATCAAGACAAGCTGAGTCTTCAGGCTGAGATGAATCTTCCCTCCAAATCATGGCCAAGGACGCCTCTAATGAGTCTTCAATATAGGTCATCCTTGATAGTGTCGAACCCATCGTAAATGTGTCCATTCAACCACTCGTTATCCCTCTGAGCGTCATGACAGGTGGTGAGTTTCACGAGAGATTTCTAGATGAACTTCTACAAACTAAGGCCGAGGCAGAAGGTGATAGTGGAGATGATGATGGTAGTAGCTCTGAGGTCAGGATTCCTGTTAACTATACTTTCATTGAGCGATTTTCTTCCTCTATCAAAAAGTCTGACCACTTCCTCTAGAGACACCTCTACAACATTAAGTCATACATAACCATGAGCATACCGATAGAAGGAGAGAAGACTTTTGGTGGCTGAGAGGGAAAAATTACAGTGATGAGTTAATGTTCATACTCAGCTTCAAATTACCCTTCCATCTTGTCGTACGGGCCATTCTATACATCTTGGAACTTGCTCCGACCCAATTTATTCCTAATTCATAGTGGGTCATCCTCGGCTACATCACACTATGGCTGAACAAATATACGGATGACCCTTCCACAGAGATATTTAAAGCCTGCTATCACGTATCATCTTCCAAGACCCAGGGAGGCTATTACCATTTAGGGGCAAGGAAACCTGATAAAACGATAATCCAGGTTACCCAAACCTCTAACAACTTCTAGAAGTCGAGATTCCTTTTTGTCTCCGGATCTCGAGAATTCTCAATCAATGTTGACCCATCAAAGGACGAGCTAAGAGTTCCTCGCAACTGGGCAAACCCTTCAAGGTGGGCCAAACTAGATCCCGACCTAAGTGTATCAAACCGGGGGAGAGTGACATACTTACAGAGCTTGGTTAAGGAAGGACTTTTTCCCAAATTTAAGGATATAGTGACTCCTACTCTTTTGGATGAGGCTGGCCTATGGGTTGGCCGCCTGGCCGAGCCATGTGAGTGATCTCATTTCTTACTATTATTTAAGTCTTCTATAGACTCTGACTTTTATTGTTACTAATAATTTTTTCTTCCAAATTGCAGATCGTCCACCACATATGTCATACAACCTCTGGAATATGACTGTCCCCAGTTTAAAGAACATTCTGAAGAAGAAGGTAAGAATCCCAGAAATGAATACTGAGGTCGGCCATAAGAGGAAAGAACCCCATCCTCATATCGACCATCAGTAGGATAAATATCAACAGTAGAGGAGTGCTCCTTTGGCCACCTTTCCTTAGACTACCCCGGTGTCTTCTAGCCTTGGATCCTCGTCTAGCACTGGCTCATCGTTCGGGACTTTCAATCATTATTGGGTGACCAACATTGCTCGGCTCAGAGCTTTCCCATACACTGTTCTATCATCATCTTCTACAGCTAAGAGGGAAATACTACACGTCCCCTCCAAAGAAGACTATGATTTATTTTCCAAGGTCCCAGTTCCACAAGTCATAGACTTCATCCTTCTCTCCTTGGCCAAGGTACTTCTCTTTGACTTGAGAAAATTATTTCACATTTTTGACAATTGCATTATCACTCTTTTAAAATTTTCTATAGACTATGTGCAGCCTTACCACGGCCTCCAGATGGATGGCCGAGTATTATCCAAAGCTTCGCGAGGCCGAGAGTGCCCTGAGGTCATAGGAGAAGTTAAAAATAAAGTTGAAGGAGAGTCAGCTCCACTGTCATCAAGCTATGGATGCCATAAAGGAGAGGGACGCGGCCCTGCAAATGAAGGATGAACTTTTAAAGTTCGAGAATGAGTCTCGGATGATGAAGGATGAAGACCATACTGCTCTGGTTACCCAACATGCAAAAGATCTCTCGATTGCAATCTCTAAGGCAAAAGGCGAGGCTTTATTAGCCGAGTATCTACAACGAATCAGGGACGATGCCATAGAATCTTATAAGTCCTATAACGAATTTGGAGGTTTTAGGATGGAGTACTTTGAGAGGGGACTTACGACAGCTTGCAGGTGGGTCACCACTAAGTTTTCAGAAGTAGTCTCCCCATTCGCTCTGAGTTGGAATCTCCTAACATGGAGGAATCTTTTATGATCGATGCTCTAGAGTACGTTGAGGCACTACAGACAGCCGTGGTTTACGAAGTGATGCCTGATGCCCCTCTTCAGATGCCAATGCCTTTATCTTCCCCTCTCAGGCCGATGGAACTATCTGTGGGTCGACCTTTATGGCTGAGAAGGCTCCTGTTGATGAAAACGGTACACATACAGAGCCAGCTGCATAGGGTGACCGTCTATTACCCATACCTTCCTTTCTATAATAGTTTATTTTGATAAACTATTGTTTCTTCTTGCTTTATTTCCGAACATGACACACATTTAAGAGGAATATATAATGTTTATTCTCATATTTTTTGAGTTATCTTTGCCTCTGTATGCATGCCATCGTCTGATGTTTTGATCCAATAACCATAATGAAATGATTTTCAATTTCTAAGTCCCCTCTCGTCATTTTGATAGTGCATAGTTGAGCATCGTCTCATCCATGCACTGTCGTCTCGACCGAGAGAGTAAATTCACCAAGTTCATGATATTTAATATTGAACCACAATTAAGTATTTTTTTTTAATTTGAACTCACCAAATTATGGTGTTTGCATCATAAGTCCCCTCTCGTCGTTTTGAGAGTGCATGGTTGAGCATTGTCTCGCCCATGCACTGTCGTCTCGACCAAGAGAGTAAATTCGCCAAGTTAATGATGTTTAATATTGAACCACACTTTAGTGATTTTTAATTTGAATCCACCAAATTATGGTGTTATATCACAAGTTCCCTCTAGTCATTTTGAGAGTGCATGGTTGAGCATCGTCTCGTACATGCACTATCATCTAGGCCAAGAGAGTAAATTCACCAAGTTAATGATGTTTAATATTGAACCACACTTAAGAGATTTTTAATTTGAATCCACCAAATTATGGTGTTATATCACACGTCCCCTCTCGTCATTTTGAGAGTGCATGGTTGAGCATCGTCTCGTCCATGTACTGTCATCTCGGACAAGAGAGTAAATTCACCAAGTTAATGATGTCTAATATGTTCCCCCCTCTCGGTGTTATTGAGAGTATATAGACGGGGTTGTCCCCATCTTATATTATCGTGTCATCAAGAGTTAAAGAGGAGCTATTTCACCACGGATGATGTTCTGTAGATTGAATTAGGTAATTCATTTAATCTAAAAGTCAGTCAAAAAATAAAATAGGGGAGAACACTATAGTTTTTCATTCGTAGTCTTTCTTTTGTGTACATATACAAATGAAACAATGTTCAGATAAAGCTAATACAAACTTACTGGTAATATTTTTTGAGATGGTCGGCATTCCAAGAGTTGGATAATGGTTCTCCATCCAAATGCTCCAGCCGATACGTCCCTAGAACCACTTCCTCGACCACTCTGTAAGGTCCATACTAGTTCGGATGAAGTTTGTTGGGTTTCTACCAGGTCATCTTCAGAATAAGGTCTCCTACTTTTAATGGTCTGACTTTCACCCTCTTATTATAGAACTTTGTCGTCCTCTGCTGATAGGCAGCCTGCCTAACCTCAGTATCTTCTTTCTGTTCTTCCAGTAGGTCTAGATCAAGTCTTCGCTCGGTGTTGTTCTCTTTCGGGTCATATGTCTAAACCCTGTGGGTTGGCAGACTGATTTTTGTGGGAACCACGACCTCTGAGCCATAAACCATCATGAATGGAGTCTCCTCTGTTGGGGTCTTTTCCATCGTCCTGTATGGCCATAAGACAGCATACACTTCTTCAACCCAACTCCCCTTGGCATCTTCTAATATTTTCTTGATTCCATTAAGAATCGTTTTGTTCGTCACTTATGTCTGCCCATTTGCCTGGGGGCGGTCGGGAGTTGAGAAGAACTACTTGATGCTGACCTTTTTGTAATAGCTCTGTATGGACACATTCTTAAACTACTTCCCTTTATTTGAGACCAGAGTGTTGTATAGACCATACCTGTAGATTATGTTCTTCCATATAATCTGGAAGGTATTCTTTTCTGTGATTATAATCATCGACTCAGCCTCTACTATTTTGAGAAGTAGTCAATTATAACGATCAGATACCGATAATTATTGATGGCTCTTGGTAAGGGGCCTACCAAATCGATCCCTCATACCGATAATGGCCAAGGAGAGGTAATAGAGGTAAGAGGTTGGTGGGGTTGATGAGGAATAGTGGTAAACCTTTAGCATTTATCGCACTTCTACACGTATTTCATTGCGCCTTTTTATCAACGTGGACCACTAGAATCCCTGAGTTATGATCCTCATTACTAGGGATCTTCCTTCTATGTGACTAGAGCAAGATCCCTCATGCACATCTCTCAAAATGTAGTCTACCTCCATCGAATGTACATATCGTAGTAAAGGTAGGAGGAAACCTTTCTAATACAACACATCTCCGATGATAAATAAGTTAGCAGCTTTGTACCTTAGCTTCTTTTTCTCGGCCTTGGAGTCTGGTAGCTCCTGATCTATGATATATCGAATGATTGAATCCATATAAGAAGCTCCCATATTCAGGTTCATACACAACTCCAGCGTGCTCTCTTCCTCTTCAATGGTCGGCCTATATAAGGCCTCAATCGATACTGAACTTTCGATCTCTATTTTTGTAGCTAAGGCTAACCTAGCTAAGGCATTGTCTCAGTAATTATCCAATTGAGGTATCCTCTTCAAATTTACTTCTTTGAAGTACTTCATCACGGCTCTTACCCTTCCTAGGTATTTGGACATCCTGTCTTCCTTGGCCTCATATGCCCCCAGGATTTGATTCACTACTAATCTGGAGTCACTATGTACCAGAAGTTGTTCGGCATTCAGTGCACGGGAAAGAGAGAGGCCTGCCAAGAGAGCCTCATACTCCAACTCATTGTTGTAGGATTTGAAGTTGCACCTCAGTGCACATTCAATATCAGTCCCATTTGAGGCCGACACTATAAGACTTACTCCACTACATGCTTCACATAAGGAACCATTAACAAATAAGATCCATATTGTTCCATCCTTTGAAAAACTTACCTCTTCTAGGGTTCCATTCTTGAAGATATATTTTTCTTCTTCATTCTCACAAACTCTGCCTTTTCCTGCACTCATCTCGGCTTGGTGGGCTGGAAGGCATACTCCTCTTTCTGGCTCATCGACTGGGGGCTTAACTTCTTTTGTATCGACCTCATCCCAGGTGAATTCGGCCATGAAGTCTGCAAATTCCTGCCCTTTAATAGATATTCTCGACTGGTAGATGATATCAAATTCTCCCAACTCTATTGCCCAAGCTATAAGTCTCACCAAGTTCTCAGGCTTGTGGATGACCTGTCGAAGTCGGGAGTCTGTGAGGATAACCATGGTGTGGGATTGGAAATATGTATTCATCTTATTTGAAGAGTAAATTAGAGCATAGGCCAGATTTTCCATCTTGGGGTACCTCTGCTCGCCCCCTGGAGGGCCTTGCTGTTGAAATATATCAGCTTCTATACCCCCTCATCGTTTCTTACTATAGTAGTGCTGATTGTCGACTCTGAAACTGCTCGGTACAAATAAAACTTCTCACCTTGGACTGGTTTTGATAATAATAAAGGAGAGATGAGGTAGGACTTCAACTATTGAAAAGACTTGTCACACTCCTCATTCCACTCAAAATCTTTCCTAAGGACTTTATAAAATGGAAGACATTTATCAGTGGCTCTGGATACAAACTTGTTAAGTGTTTCCACTCGTCCCGCTAGTATTTGAACCTCCTTGATTGTTATCAAAGTCTTTATCTCCACCAATGCTCTGGTCTTCTGTGGGTTGACCTCTATCCCCATCTGATTCACGATGAAGCCATAGAATTTTCCTCCCCCCACGTTGAACATGCACTTAGCGGGGTTGAGTTTCATTCTGAACTTGTCCATCGCGTCGAACGTTTTCTTGAGGTCAGTCACAAGGGTGTCATCCTTAAGGCTCTTTTTAAGCATGTCATCAATATAAACTTCCATTTTCTTCCCAATATGCTCCTCGAACATCTTGTTGACTAGCCTCGAATACGTTACCCCAATATTCTTTAAGTCGAAATGCATGACTTTATAGCAGTAAGTCCCCTTATCGGTAATGAAGGCAGTCTTCTCCTCATCGGATGGGTGCATAGAGATCTGATTGTAGCAAGATTAAGCATCCATGAAGCTCATTATCTCATGGCTAGTAGTGGCGCCAACCATTTGATCAATTCTGGGAAGAGGAAAGTTATCCATAGGGCAGGCCTTGTTAAGGTTGGTGAAGTCTACACACATCCTCCATTTGACATTGGCTCTGGGGACGATGACTCTGTTGGCTAGTCACTCGAGGTATATTACCTCCCTTATAAAATCATTTTTCTAGCTTCTTTACTTCTTCTCGAATAACCTCATACTTTTCTCTGGAGTAGATTCTCCTTTTTTATCGTATCAGCCTTGCATTATTGGCCACGTTTAGCTCATGACATAGAAGCTCTAGATCATTGCTCGGTATATCCTCATGGCTCCATGAGAAGATGATATTCCTTTCCCTAAATTACTTGATCAACTCATCCTTTATATCTCTTCTCGGGGTCTTGCCGACCTGGACGTTTTTTTTGGCTCGTCCTCATTGAGGACGATAGATTCTACCTCTTATGTGGCCTCCCCTTTCTTTAATTTCGTCCCGTATCTGGGGTCCAACGTGTCAATTTTGTATGTTGTGGTGTCTTTCTTGTGTGATTCACTCTCTTCAGTCGAGTTGAAATAGCATTCATGTACCAATACTTAATCACCTTGAACTTCCCTTACCCCATACAAGGTCAAGAATTTTATCATCTGGTGTACAGTGGAAGGCACAACCTCAAATTCCTTGAGTGATATTCTACCCATGATGATGTTATAGGCGGAATACACTCTCATCCATCACAAAAAGTTGACCTTCTTCGTGAGCCTATTTGTCCAGGTATCACCCATTCTGACATCCATTTCGTACATTACCAGAGGATGAACTTTCTCACCAGTGAATCCTATCAAGGGGTGATGATAAGTTACACATCTCTTCTTACTGATTCATAGGCCTTTTAAGCATGGCCAGAACATGAAGTCAGCTGAACTTCCCCCATCGACCAATATTCTCGGCACATCAAACCCATGTACTGTAGTTGTGATCACTAGAGGGTCGTCCAGTGGATCTAGGATTCCTTTGAAATCCAAGCTTAAGAAGTCCACAATCAAAGTGTCCACATCAACCTTCTTTATTTTTCGGATTTTTCACTCACTACGATGAAGTTAACAACTTCTACCTTGGGAAGGGACTTGACCTCTGCAACATGTGCTTTTCTGTCGGCCACTTTTGTGGCCCCACCTTCAAGGCCTCCGCAGATCAACTTTACATCAAACGAGATCATGTTGAGATGACCTTTTGGATCATCGTCCTTTGGTGGTAGGTCTAGATCATCATCATTCGATGCATCATCCTTCTTCCTTGGGATATCTTCCTTACATTTGTCGACCCTTCTTTTCCTGGGTTCGTCTCGGCCTCCCCTGGTGTTACCACTGCTGACATACTTTCTAAGCTTTCCAGCCTTGAGAATTTTCTCAATCTCATCGTTGAGTGCAAAACATTTTTCAATCACGTGCCCATAGTCTTGGTGGAACTCACACCATAGTCTTTTGTTCCTTTTGTCAGGAGGAGCTTTCAACCTCTCGGGACACCTCAGAGACCGATCACCTTTGATTTTATTGAGAATGTGCTCACAACTAACATTCAGCCATGTGTACCCAACGAACTTATCATCCGAAGATCTCTTTTTCCCATCTTTGTTTTTTTGGAACTTGCCCCTAGAACTACTGGTTCCTATCTCATCATTTCCCTTTGCGTACATTACCTCTTCGGCATTTATGACCCTTCTGGCCACGACTAGGAGCTCTGCGATAGACTTAGAAGGGTCCTCAGCTAATTTCCATAAGAGATTTCCCTTCTGCAGTCCTCCCATTAAGGTTGTCATAGCAATGCTTTCGTCATAGTCTTCAACTTCTAACTTTTCCTTGTTAAATCACACTATATACTCCCTGATGGCCTCATTTTTCCCCTGCTTCACGTACAGCAGGTGTATTGTCTTCTTTTTGGGTCTTACCCCAAAACAGAAGTTGTGTATAAACCTTTTGACTAACAATTTAAAACTTTTGATGGAGTTTTTCGGGAGAGAGGTATACCATATGTGTGTCGCTCCTGTGAGGGTGCTAGAGAAATCTCGACACCTCATCTCGTCTAAGACTTAATAGATATCAGCTGCCGACTGGTACATTTCCACGTGGTGGACTAGCTTAGTGCTCTCATCATACGTTGGTGTGACGACTGGTGGCTTGAACTTAGTTGGGGTTGGGTAGCTTACTATCCTTTCCACAAAAAGGTGATCCTTCATTATATCCTCTCTTCAAGGGGTTTGGCTCTTCAAAATGTCTGGTATCACGAAGTCAAGATAAAGATATGAGGTCAAACTAGTTAACTATAGAGTATTTCCTGAAATCGGTATAGAAGGAGATGAGGCTATGAAGGAGATAACAATAAATATAAGTGGTTCGACCTTTGAAGGGCCTACGTCCACTGTGTGAGTGTGTGAAATTTGTTAAATTTGGGCTCTATTGGCCCTCGAATACAAGCACTCAAGGTTTCTCTTTTTAACCATATTTTTACAGAGTTTTTGCTAGGGTTTAGAGTGATCGATCCTCTACAAGGTAGAAGATGAATTCTACATATAGTGATTGGGGGGTGTAGTATACCCCCTAAGCATGCAATGAGCATGTGCCAAATGAGCTATCAAATCTGGAGGAGACACTTGGCACTGTCACATGTATGTCATGATGATCAAATATTCCCTCAAATGAGGGAATGATCTGGGTATAACGGTTTTGGTCCATGTGTGATATGTGCCCACGTGCGCATCCTCATGCATCTCCCAATGCATGCTCCCTGTTAAATATGTGAACTCGACCGACCATACTAGTCGAGGTTGGATTTGTAGATCTTTGAACCACTATGGAGTTTACACCTGTGATGATGATTTGTCTCGGCTATACTCATCGGCATATAAGAGGTCGAGGACGAGGATACATGACCCCAAAGAACAATGCAGGCTACTCATACTGGTTAGTTACTGAAGGTCGAGGCCGAGGTATCCTGGGCTGCCCCATCGGCCGAGTCAATCTTGGTCGAGTCTTATCTGGAAGAGTTGCAACTCCTCACTTTTAAACGGTTGGTGAAGGTCGACTTTTGTCGAGGATGTATGATCACGGACGAGGCCACACTTGGCATATCAACGCATTCATTTTATTATCCTAATTATACTACCCAGTCTAACTAGGGCAATAACCGCTATCCAAGATCAATCCCACTAATTAGGTATACCTTCATATATAACATCATCGCGACATACGTGTTATAAATAAGTGTTCCCATAATATAATACTATAGTTACACTCTTGCTATAAATAGATATACAAACACAATATATATATATATATATATATATATATATATATATATATATATATATATATATATATATATATATATATATATATATATATAATCGTATCCGCAGAGCATGGACCTCGCGAATACATCCCTCATATGTTATCAGGCCCCAGGCATATCACCCATCACATTGAGCCACCGGATCGCAATCTCATCACCGAACCCAAATTTATACACAAACAAATAAAGGTGGTCATAAACATACGTCTGGGGGTCGCAACCATACCATATCGCACCCAATCGGTCTCCAAACCTATACATATCCTCACACATGGATTGTGGTCATGCAACACTACAATGACCTGAGGAATCAATCCAATACATGTTGGTCAACATCAGGGTGGACTGCCCACTACGCGCAACCTCCTAACGATAGAACTACCGAGTAGCTATGTTCAATATAAACAATTAACACACACACACACACACACACACACATATATATATATATATATATATATATATATATATATATATATATATATATATATATGTATATATATATATATATATATATATATATGTAGGACAATGGTATTTTACTATTCACTTCTTATTTGTTTTATCAAAGTAATCAAAGGGTCTACATTTTTCCATGTGTACAATCTAAGGGTTCTCATCCAACCACACCCACAATATTAGGGCAAATGGTAGAACACCCTTAATTCCAAACTATATCCCCCCGTCTCCCTCACACTCTCCCTATCACACCTCTGCTTTATCTCTCTCGTTTCACAAACCCTCGCCTCCAACGGCGCCCTCGCCTACTAACGGCGCCACCCACACCTCAACGGCGTCGCCCTCACCTCAACCAGTTCCATCTCGACCCGCACACAGGGACCGAAATCGACCTCCCTGTCACCTCTCTCTCACCCTCTTATGCACACGGCCCTACTCTAACTCTCTCATTTTCGAATCTAATGTTTTTTTTGCAGATCTAAATTTTTTGTGGAGCTAGGTATGGGAGATTTGGTTTAGATTTTGTGTGTTTGGTTCATATCACATCAATTGAGTAAATTGTGTAATTATTGATCATATTCTTATGATATTGATGAGGTAGAAACCATATTAGAAGAACAAATTCATGTTTCATGGAGGCTAAACCATTTTCGAAATTCGTGGGTGGGTCTTGAAATTATATTTCATTGGGTATGGGAGATTTGGTTGGTTTTATGTGTCTATTGTAAAAAAATTCATTCGATTTTTTTCTTTTCCAAATCAATGATATTTTTGTTTTCTATTTCGAACTTAGTACATATTCAATTTTTTTGGCAAATCCGACCCTGAATATCTGCTACATATTCAGTGTTTTTGCAGATCCAACATATACGGTATGTTTCTATGATATTCAGTGTTTTGCTTTGTGTTTTATAGGGTGGGTATATATGTGTATGAATGTTGGGGAAATGTATATGGATTTTAAGGCTTATTGTTACTTATATTGTGTTTATTTTTGTATATCGGGTACTAATTTGACTATATATTTTGTTTTCTAGGTTCATGATATCTAAGGCATTTTTCTTGAATATTTTCTACGTATTAAGCGTTTTTACTATGTTGTGTAAGGTGAGTATATAGATGTACGAATGTGTATTTGTATTTTGCATGTTTCTTCACAAGTAGATATATTTGGGTGTTTCATAAGTTAAAATTCACTTTTTGGGCGCAAAGAATTGATATGTACTTTTTGATTATTTGAGTTATTTTTTTGGGTGGGGGTCATTATTATCAACCATACTATCATTTGTTACGAGTTCTTGAAATTTTAATTCTCAACAATATACTGAGAATAATAGTTATTGCTTTGTCTTTGATGTAATTATTTCCTTTCAACTTAAATTGTAGGGTGCAATTGGATCCCCAAAAATTGGATCAATTAGTAAGCATGGGGTAAGTACGACCCTACAAATTTATTAATCACTCTGAAATGTTAAATTCACTAAATCATTTATGAGTTTTTGAATGTGACAGGATTAAAACAAATTATATTGCAGAAGCCCTCCGTAGAAATGAAAATGACAATGATAAAGCTTTTGTTGACTTGGAAAATTCGGAAACTATTCTTGAAATGATTGTAAGTGAGTTATTTTCTTTATTTTTGGGTTCAGTTTAGGAGGAAAGGTAAAAATCATTCCCCTTGAAATGTACATTTTATTGCGAAAGACCCCTTCCAACTTTTCAGCGCGACATTAGTTTTTGTTAAAACACAATGTGTCATTCACATGAATTTTTCACATTCAAAATAGTCCAATAATAAACCTTTGACTTTGGGTAACTTGGATTTTTGGAGTCTCACACTAATTATGTTCCTATTTTCACTAGGTTGTCCACCATCCCGTGGCTGATTTATTTAGGATATTGCATATTGGGCATTGGAGAATCCGCAAGTAAGATGAGTTTTAAGTTTTCTAAAATACCCAATTCAATCATAGAAGGCATGTGGCTGATTTTGATGCTTGCTAACCAGTCCCACGACAACGTGATACTTTTGGCAATTGTCAGTGTGCCATCGAAAATTTTGTTTTGTCATGGAATGAAATTTTGGTCGTGGAGCGAAGTTATGAACTTTGCAATTGTTTGCTATTTTGCGCGTGTTTTGAAAATTTTTGTCGTGCCTTTAGGCACAAACATATACTAGTATATTTATATAATAAAAGATGAGGGGTTTGTGTCTTTGCCAACTGGTGGTTTAGATTAAATATGGGAGGCTTGAATCTAATGGTTTAATAGGGTGCCACATATGAACTAACTAAACTACATATAATGCTTGGGACCACCTGCCTCAAGCCTTACCCAATCTCCTTCCCAATCAGAGAATAAGGCTCGAGACATTTTCTCTATCATCTTTGTGTAGACATATGATCCCTCCCCTCTTTTACTTTGAGACTAGCTTTGTTTGAAAGCTACCTAATAAAAACCCAATTTTTGCTATGCAGACCTCCCAATAAAACCCACTCCTCAAAATATCCCAGCAACAATCCCAGTTTTTATGGCAAGACCAACGATGTTTTGCATATATCTGATAACTGGAAAGACCAATGTTGTTCTAAATGAAGAAGGTGAGAAACGATGTTATTAATAAACCCAGTTCAGCGTTGATAATAGCGTTAACGTGAAGATTTTTAACATGAAGATATCAGCATTCATAATAGCCTCCAGACCCTCTTGGTGGGTAGGTTAAATTTGAAGTCTGTTTGGTCTATATCTAGACTTGGTCGGTGGGTTAAATTTTTATTTGTGGATATCTAAACTTGCTGGGTGTTTTGGTATACAGGTGACCAAGGACCCATCTCCCTCTCTATTTGATATTTTATCTAGACTTGGTGAGGGTTTTGATTTTTGTTTTATAGAGGTACTACTTGGGTTAAAAACATTTGGGTATAAAAATCAAGGTTTGAAAATCTAGACTTACTTAGTGTTTTTGTTTTCTGTATCTTTATTTATGGAGTATGCCTATGGATTTGGTGTGTATTGTGTGTTTAGTTACATAATGTCTGTATGCATGCTGCTCCAAATTACTTCACACAAGCTGCTCCAAATTTCTTCACACTATGTACCACATTTTTGTATGCTTCTTAATCACATGTATATGATGTTGCCAACACATGTTTGTCTCTTTATTTTGTGTTTCTTCAACATATGTTTATGTTGCCAAATTTTATTCCGTTTTTATGTGATATTTATTATTAGCATTTGAGTTTTTGTGTTATACACAAAACCCAGCCTTGGTCCATGACTTAGATATGTTTTAGGTTGAGTTATACAGTTTTTTCATCCTAAGAGGATATTGTTGAGAGATTTAAAAAAGTTCCAATATAAACACATAAAAATTGTGTTATACACACTTTTTTGTGTAAAATTTGTCTCTTAACATATATGAAATGAAAGTAATGAAGCCTTCTTTTTGAAAATTCAAATGAGTCATAATTTGTTGCTTATTTAGATTCTCGATGTCTTGTTTTCTATTTGGTTATTTTTATTAATATGGCATCACTTACAATATTTTTTGGGTGTGTTTACTTGAGAATGTTTTGTGTGTTTCTATTTAGTCCCTCCCAACTCACACACAATGTGGAGTGAATGGGTTTTGGGCACTCTATAGGTTGTTTTAACAAAAATCCTCATCTTTCTTTTTGCTTTCAGTTTCTAGCTTCAGTGGTCCTTTTCAACCAATGTGGTTTGAATCTTTTGATATTTATATAGGTGAATTTAACGAGCAGTTACCATTTTTCCCACGTGTAGACATTTATTTGATGTTAAAAATGAAGTGAACACCATTTACTATTTTCCTTTTTATTATATTTGAGAACTCTTTAATCATACTTACAATAATTTTTTATTACAAATCCGGTGCAAGATGTGTGAACTATGTGTTCTTTTAGTCAAATGTAAACAGGGATAGTGTAAACTTAGGTGTAAATTCAACTGGCTTAAGTTTTTTAAACCCAATAAAAAAATTGTGGGTCATGTCATGTATAAAGACTCTTACAGTACATATGATAAAACTCATACACTAGAAAAGATAAAGCTCCTAGACCCATACATTTCTCTCTTTGGTTTTGCCAATTAAATAACACCAAGTTACCCTATCACTCTAAATATAATTGTTATATTTTTTTTTCCTTTCCTTTCTATGGTTCATATCGTGGATTTAGCATAACCATATATTTGTCTACATTTATGTGTTTGATGTTACTAATGTAAGGAGGGTCGACGAATGCATATTCATTTTGTAGTGTTTTCACAGCTGTATTTTTTTGGAGTATTTAGTCGCTGGAATATTAATTTTATATTTTTTTGGAGTATGTACTGATAACCTAATGCCTCTCCTCTCAAAGTTACAGTAACATGAAAGGAAGGTAGGCCTGCTCATATTAACGAGTGAAATCATACAGATCTTATATTAAGAAGTTGGATTACTATGAACTTTAAGTCATGTCGTTGGCATGACTATGGTGAGTGAAGTTTGGAATTGGTTGGAAGAAAAATATTTACAAGCCACCTAGGTTTGGGTTACAATTTAGTCCATTTATGTATAAACCAAAATTTTCGTTACAAGCTTTGCTGGATTTGTGTTTTATACTAATTTGTAAATTAGTTTTTTAAAAGTTTAAAATTAAAAGAACTAGAAACTCATTATGGAAACATTTCACCTATTTTTTTATGATCTCGTGGGCATGTATTTGTGTAGTTACTATGTCTCATAGATTTTGAATTGTTTGTTAGGTAAGAAATAATTGTGGTGGTGGCACAATCCAATGCAAGAACAAAAATTGATGGGCTCAAGAAAGCTTCAAATAAATGGATAGCGTTTAGAGTAATAAGATTAACGCGAATGAAGATGTGTCTCTAGTGGGTGCTAATTATGGTTCAAGTGCAAATCGATAGCGTAAGTAATATACCCAGTAAGACGGGATCGAATCCTCAGGGAAATATGACGAATGCTCGTGACGACGATAGGTAAGACGGTCAACCCTAAACTGACTCTAGAAAAAGAACAAAAAGTTGATTGATTTGGAATTTTATATCTACTAACTAAATGCAATTTAAATTAAACTACAGATTAAACTATGTGAGCAGAAGTAAACTAATGTGAATGATTAAATACGAATGAGAAAATAGGTTAGAATACAATCCATCGAACCCTAGTATGTTTACCGGATATAAAACTAGTTGTGAATTAAATAATTTATTAAATCCAGTCTTTATTAATCTCAAGAATTACATATATGAGGGTACTGGCCCACATCATATATAATAAAACATAAGAATAAAGTGGTATCGACATAGCTACACTCGC
This sequence comes from Sambucus nigra, assembly GCA_949130495.1. Classification (NCBI taxonomy): domain Eukaryota; kingdom Viridiplantae; phylum Streptophyta; class Magnoliopsida; order Dipsacales; family Adoxaceae; genus Sambucus; species Sambucus nigra. The sequence goes on along the minus strand of OX422214.1, from coordinate 246,144,842 downwards.
GTCGCACTCTTAAACACCCCGGTTACCTAGGGCAAACGAGGTTAAAAGTCCTATGACAGTTGTGATTACTACACAAAACTATTTGATCATTTATTTAAGTCAGTAAACTAATTTTACACTCATGCAAACCACATCAGGTTGGGTTCATGCATCCCAACCCTAAGAAACCTAGCCTAGCATGGTGTAATTAACAAGAACGATATTTTCTACTGTGCATGCAATCAAAACCATCATGAAATTAAACCTAGATAAGAAAGAGAAGCTAAGAACTTTGGAAACATGCAAACTAGGCACAAAGCAATGAATCCAAACTATAAAGAAGAAGAAGAAGAAGAAGAAACAAACTTTACTGTAGAAATCTGAATTGGAAATCAATAATTGTAACTTTGAGCTCCTGGGGTTCTTGACTACTTTCTCTCAGTAAAACTAAGTAAAAAACGCCTATAAGTCTGGGAACAATTTGGAATAAAAACACTAAGTTTTTATAAGAGTTTGGTCCATGAACAACTCTAATTTTGGAAGAAAATAATTTAGAAATTCGACAGTCGAGCCGATCTAGTCCAGGGCTATCGGTTCTGTTCATTCTTTATAGAGAATTTTGGCATCATCGGTTCGGTTTGTTTTCCACTCCATCGGTTCGGTTCGGTTCGCTTCTTATAGAAGATTTTTCCCTACCGAACTGGTTCATTTTCTCCAGCATCAGTTCAGTTCCATCTTTACAGAAAGTTTGGCCAGTGCTGGATCATTTCTTTTTCTTCTTTATGGGTTCGGTTCTGTCTATGCAGAACATTTTTCTTCCTTGTGATTTTTCTCTAAACTTTGAAGTCTCGTAACTTATGATCCGGGACTCGGATTTGGATGCCGTTTCTTCCTATGCGCTCATAGACTCGAGGTCTTCAACTCTTCTTTGGGATTTTCATCCGAATTTCAGATGAAAATTACTCGTTTTCCCTTTGACTTTTCTTCTTTTTTTCTTCCTTCTTTCTCCCGATTTCTTTCTTTCTTTATGTGCACTAAATACTTGCAAAATCGATGAGAAATACATGAAACTTGGTGTACTCATTATAAAATGTCAGTAGCATTGATATGAGATAAATTAACTCGAATTAAATCGCACATAATGTTAAAAGACTCTAAATTACGAGGATAAATACGAAGAATTTTGCCTAATCAAAGACTCTGCAACACGTTAAGTGTGAAAGCTTCATCTGATACAGTGACTAACATGAAAGAACAAACCTACACTAATGAAATATACATTGTCAAATACAGTGTACACAACTACTGCTATTACTGATATAAATAATAGTAACTTATTCTTACCTAATATTACACATACTTGAACATATATAACATGAGAACATAATTTCCACTATATACAAAACAACACAATGGATTCATAATGGGAAGAAGAAACTTTTGAATGAGTTAATAGTTAAGAGTTCAAAACTAAAAAAATCATGAACACAAGGGGTAAAGAGAGAGAGATACCTAACGTGATGGTGTTGGTGAGTGGTATAGTAGGATAAAGTACTCTAATATAATTTTTCACTAAATAAGATGGTATTGTATCACCACCATTTCTAGAGAATATGGGACGAGTTTTAGATATGATGCATGCTAGATGTTTCACGTGTAAAAGGGACGAGTTATTGTATTCCATCCGCACTGAAAGTTTTATAGGTATATTGCTAAGTAAAAGTTATAATGATAAAAAAATTAATAATCCATTTAGACAAAGAGAAACAATTAACTTCCAATTTTTTACATTATCATTTTAATCTATTTAAAATTCTAACACTATTACACCACTAACCCGAGTCAAAATTTTAAAACGAACATGATATTTTCATGTAAGTAAATTCTGACAGAAATATGTCTTCATAAATATCAATTTCGAATCAATGTTTTGATTTTTCTTCCATGTATAAAATTATCAACTACTCTAAACAACTAATTGCAAATCTAAACAAGATGTTCCTAAGACACAAATGCGCCGTATTAAAATCGTAATCATGTCGTAATCATTGGATCAATATGTTAACCGTGCCATCAACACAGGTTACACCTAGCCATGATGAGTAAGTGTACCATGGGATGACCAACAGTATTTATATTTGCACTATTAGCGATACGTTTAAAATAAAAAATATCACGAAAACAAATTTATTGCCGTGCTATCGGCACGAGTAAAAAATATCACGGTAACAAATTTACCATCGTCGCGCATACCAAATTTGGAAGTCCCTACGCTCATCCCCAAGATCAAACGGGTCAAAATGACGTGCATACCAAATTTGGGCAGGCCAGTAAATCGAACTGGTTCTCTAGGTAGACCGAACATGTTCGATCAACTGAGTCGATTCGCGCTCCTAGCGAACCAGTTTGGTTTGTTAGTCTGCCAGTCTTCTTCTTCCTCGGGTTTCTCCTCCAAAACACTCTGGTGGAGGTCCCAAACCTCCCAAAATATCAAATTGATAACCCACATCAATACCTAACCAAACCAGAAGCATTATAACTCATAAATATACCCGAATCCATAATCAAAACCCTAGGACTCTTAATCATTAATCAATTCAATCAAACCCAAAATTAATGAAAGTTGATTTTTTATTGATTTCAACACCCTATCAATATTCTACATGTTCATACTTGTAAACCTAGAATTTAATCACTAAATTCTTATATGTTCATCCTCATTCAATATCAAATACGATCAAATGTTAATCACAACTTAAATCTATTTATTTTAATTCTCAAAGTTTCAATTTTTTTAATCACAGACTTGTTCCTCATTCGTCATGAATGTAATTAACTGCATAGTCACAATCTAAATAAAGTAAATACTTTCCTTTAAGGGTTTGAATCCGAAATCTCATGCGTATAAACGATTTGAATTCGGATATTAGCCATTCCTTCTCTTCTCCAAGGTTCTTCTCACCCTTTTCTTCTTTTTTCTTGTCTCTTAACTCTCTCTTAAGCACAATTATGCAGAAATTAAAAGGTGGGTTGTCTTCCACCTCCCTTAACCCTTAAATACCGGTTAATCACACCTTAATACCATTTTTAGATTAAACCTTAAGTGTAAAAAGACTAGCGTACCCTTATACGGGTCCTGCTACTTTTAAAAATCCCCTGGAATCCAATTATAACACCCTACCGGGTACCTATTCTGGACTATTTCGACTCATTTCGGATCACCAGTGCACTCAAAAAGGTCATACATATCACCCAACTACAAATACTCTAACATCTCATTAATCGGACCCGACACATGCGTACCGTACGCATCGCCCATAAAATATATGCATCTGCTGATTAACTCTCTATCGACATAAGGTAATAACTCGTCGCTTCTCACTCATATGTGACATATGATAAATCACATATCTATTTACTTATCACACGCGAGTACATTATATTATTCCGTAACTCACTAATTATTATTTATCGAAATTCATTTAAGTTTCCCAATTAAATTAATAATTATAAGCACACGTGGGAATTATATACTCATAAAAGTATGGGGTATTACATTATCTTCAGGACCTATCAGTTTAAAAAAATTCTAAGAAGACTTATTGCTTTAAATTATAGAAATTTAGGACATGCGGGCAAATGTAATAAAAGAACAACTGTCACTTATGTCAGTTTTTGATTGACATAAAAGTCATTTCTGTTAGTTTTTAAAATTTTCAAAGCTGTTATATAATGCCATGACACAAATGTTCGTAAAATTGAGATGAAAGAAATCTCATTTATCACAGTTTCGAAAAAATATGTGAATAATAAATGCAAATTCATCACTGTTTTAAACCATTTATGTCGGTGTTTTCACAACTGACATAAGTGTTTAAATGTAAAAATAAAAAAAATGCCTAGCATACACACCTATATATTTGATCGGTACAAAATCAACACCCGTACCGGAAATCTTGTCTATTTCAAATAGAGATTATCCAAAGCCAAAAGCTTATAATATCTTTAAATTGTTACATTAAAATATCCACAACCAAAGCCTAATGATGATTCTGGAACGAAATATATATCCAAGATAACTAATCTTGAAGAAAAAAGTTGTTGATGCAATGCAAAACAGAATCCACAAGTTTTGATCTTAATAACTATCTCCCAAACCGAATAGCTAATTGCACAACAAATATGAAAATGAGTGAAACACAACCAAATATAGTCAACAAAATTTTCATCGAAACACAACCAAATATATGTACTGATATATAACCTAGTAAATACATGAAGTTATAATGATCAATGCATGTAAAAGGAAGTTGCAATAAGTCTTTACTCATGTAGTGATATATAACATATCTTGCTCGGTGGGTATCTAATTCAATACATTCAACTAATAAATAGTCATTGTAGAGAGATAAATGACAATTAACACCCAATGGGACCTATAAAATAAATTTAATCATGATTACACAATACATAACATAAGAAATGTGTTTATTCTTACAAAAATAATTTATGCAACTAGACTTGTACATCTTGGAGACTGTAAGGAATGAAACATCGACACGCATAACCCAATAAAGTAAATATCCTAACTTTTTACATTTTAAAATATTTCGGTAGAGTCTCCTTTATTTTCACATGAAACGAACTTGCTCAGTTTATCAAGAATATACACAATAACTTCGAAAAAAATGAAAATTTTAAATTCTAATCACCGGAATTGTGTCCTTAAATACCTATGTTACCTCATCGACATCTAGATCAATATGATGATTTGATGGTTCAATTGTGAACTTGACCTTAAAATCTCCTACATTTTCTCTTCATTCAACAATATAAATATGTGTCAAATTTAGTTAGGAGATTAAATTACTAAAACATATCAAATTTCTTCAATACATATAAGACTTTCTTGAAAAACACGTTCCCCAACTCTTTCAATGATCAATCCCGTAATAATCTACTTACAAGAGGAGGCGTATTACATAAGCCCATGTGTGTGACCTAGGTAAACAAAATTTATTGATAATTCATCTAAACAAGAAATGATATCTAAGATTAAATCGAACGGGTTCATCTCAATTATTAGGAAGACTATGCCACTCGTCACATCCATATATGTTACAAAAAATTAGTCTCCTTGACAAAGATTATTTTCCTTCCATCCCAAATTACTAGTACTGTTTTTCTTATTAGGGTGTCTAGCATAAAATTCTAACATATAATATAGAAGGATTAAAAATAATTATGCTGAAAATAAAAGAAATTCCTTAGTTAGATTCAGCTTTTATGTTATTTGATGGAGAGTGGTATGCATTTTGCAAGAAAATTGTAACATCATAGAGAAAGAAAAGAAGGAGTGGAGGGAAAAATGCTTAAAACAATATACATTAGCTGTCTGTGCATTTTTTAACAACAAAATAAACTTATTTGAACATATAATTCCTTTCTAAGATAGATCTTTGAAATACACACACACACACTCTTTGGCCTTAGTCTTACATATATAGAAAGCGCATGCAAGGGGGATACATATTTACTTATATCTTAGGCCAAACACAAAAATTCACTTTTTACCAGATTTTATCTTGATTTAACTTAACGTGAACATGCAAAATAAATTGAAGCCAAATTCCAAACCAAATAAGCAGAAAATTTTGAAAAAAAATTCCTTTCGGGCAAAACGTTGTAATTCAGTACTATTTTAGAATTAACAGACACAAAATGACTTACAAAATACTTAGAGATCCACTAACTATAACGCGGAGATGTCTTCAAATCTTTAACAAAAAACGATGCAGTTCAGCACTGCCCATGAGAAGCAAATCTTCCCTCGGTATCCACCGATCAGCCTTTGCCATACACAATTACCTTCTTCTTCAGTCGTAGAGACTCAACTCCACAAATTATCTATAGAGAAAATATCTATAAAGGTTTAGAATTTGGTAATGTGTTCAAGTGATCCTAAAAAATCCAAGGGTTTTGGATGAAAAAATTATAGAGTTTAATCACAAAAAGAACTCTAAAAATACTTGTTGAAAAATCCAATCTCGCATCTCTATTTATAGGAAAAGTTGTTGCAAAGAGATAGAGATTAAATATTTGAAAAAGATTTAATCAAAATTAAAAATACGCATACTCATTCGAATGAACTGCCACCTCGTTAGAACGATGTACCTAATCTCGTTCGAACGGTTTCCAATGAAACTTCGAATGACATTCCAAAAAGAACCCAAAAGGCGTTGTTCCAGATCTCGTTCGAATGTAGGAACCTCATTATAACAACCTTACGCAACACGTTCGAATGAGTTAGTGAGTTTTTTAAAAAATCTTTAAAAATCATTTTAAAAATATTTGAAAAATTTTAATGCAAACTCTTCTAAAACAACCCTTGGATATTTAAAGTTTTACCAAACCACCTCATAACTCTTCTCTGGTAAAGTTGTGATAACCTTTCTTTAATCTTGAAAATGTAACCAACGGTTCTTCTCCTCAAAGACTTGAGAACGATCATAAAGGTGCAGTAGGGTGTAACGGGATAAGCCAATAAAAATAAAATGACCAATTATAAAAATTATAAAACTTGCTCTTACAAAAATATTAGAGCATATATCCCTCCAATAATTGTAATGCTCCTACTGATGTAGGAGGGTAACTTCAATGAGCGCAAGTGATGAAGGACGGGTTACCTAGTTACACCTGCCAAACATTTCATACAAGGTTTATTCCAATGCCAAAAAGTTTTTCCTCTACTAGCTGATAACATGAAAATACTCATTTATGTTCGTATCAATATATCTCGGTATATAAAGAGAAGTCTAGTTGAAATCCCCCTCATACTGGCTACCACGTGGTTACACAAACGAGGTCTTTGAAAACTTATTCCTATGCCGTTACAGATGGTGAGTGAAAATATTTTAACTCAAACCATACACTGAGAACTTTCTAAAGGTCTCATTTCCAAAAGCCCTTAACTCTTGACTGAAGTCGACCTTATGCATGGGGCATCTCGTAAGAGAAATCTTAATAAGGAACCCTCCCAAGAAATAATGGTGCCAAGACGTTTATCAAGAAATAATGGTGCCAAGACCCCTAAACGTCCATCGTTATAGAGAATACAACCCCTAAACGGTAAAACTCTAAAGTAATCAAATAACGCAACCTTAGGACACTAGAACCTGGAATGCTTTGATATCAACTGTGACACCCCATAAAATTCATATATAGATTAGTCAAGTCTAATACAAAAATCTTGGGAATAAAAAATATTTGGTAACATTCTCAGCATAATAAACTAACTGACACTGGACAAATAATACAATGAGATGAAGTAAAATTGAGATAATGTACAACCAACTCTGATACTAATCGTATATGTAAACATTCCCAAAACACAACGAGAGTAAATAACCACATAAATCCCTCAAAACTAAAATCTGAATGACATGAATGAAAATGGAATTGACACACAGACCAAAGACACCTCCATCCTAAGAATATACAACATGATGAGATGATAATCAACAACATCGGTCAAGACGCCTAAGTCCTGAAAATGTTAAAATCCATAATGTTAACAACAAGTCTATGAAGAATAAAAGTATAACAAAAATTGGGATTAATCAACACTATGCATTTGCCTCTCGCATGTTAATATCTTTTAAGTTTTGTCCCAACCCAAAAAACCTAAAATAATATGCGATTCTAAATCCTAAACCCGTATATAGCCCATGTGATTAAAGCTTTACATCTTTATTATTAAATATTTAGTTTCTCATCTTTAAGTTTATCTTTTTCACTATAAAACATAAGTTTTGTGGTAGTCTCGAACCTACGGTACGTCTCATCAAATAACCAACATACCTATAATAGGCTTATATCTCAAGTTTATACACATTCGACTATCTCATGCCAATAATACAACATACACAACTCTATATGTAATACACAAATCCGAAAGATAATTGTGCAGGTAGACATCCCTACTATAGATCATATACATCTCTATTATAGCACATAAACTGGTACATTTATCTCTAGTATCGCCATCCAATAATCACATATAGTAGGAGAAAGACTCTACTCACGCTTAACATCCACACAGCCATGGCATGTACAAATAAATGGGCTACTCGTATGTCCGCACATAACTAAGCCTATCCCTATCACCTTCGAGGATCACTCACGCGTACTAGGTATAATCTTAGGTCATCCCAAATCCAATACCTTAACATGGTCAAAGGATAAATCATACGCTTACCCATCACTCGTATAATCGACCATACCCAAGATTACCCGATGAAATATCTCCATGAACCCTCTCAATACACAAACACCTAGACGTATAACCCTGGGGTAAAATATAACCAGGGAATATCCCGTCTACTCACCGGGGCACTAGCACGGTCTGCATCGCACGTGCCACATCATGGAATCCTTCCTAGTATGATACGCCTCGAGCACTCACATATGGTATGCATTTCACATAAAACACACAAGTAATTTTCACCCTCACTAATGGGCTAAAGTAAACACATACATAACACTCACAAACGGCTTAAGGTAAATCACATATACATACTAACCCTAACACTAGTGGTTCATACTAACATCGGTACCATAAAAAGGTATAACACATATTTGACCTTACATTCATCCGAAAGTACATTAACCCTAACCTCCCGGGTTCTCGAATCTCAGGAATAATCGTACCCTACCATACACTACAATCGATGCATAAAATATATTCAATCTCAATTAGCCCTAGTCTAATCTCCCCAGGCATCACATCTAGGTATCAACCCACACCAAACTTATATAAAAACCATCGAGTATGATAACTACTCTTCCCTGTGTATTTTTTAACCAAATTCCTAGTCTTACCCAAAGGACAAACATCCCAATAATGAATCACAACGACTCTAATAATCTCGTCCAATAAGACCCAATGCTCTAATCTTCCATATTCTTAATTACCAACCCATCATACACTCGAGTTTAGACTCAAATGCCTAATCCTCAATTTAACCCTTTTTTCCTAATATCCCAATGCCCCCAAATACCAATCTCCAACAATTCAAACCATAAGAATATATCTTTATTCTATGGGTACATAAAAACTATAGGTTAACAAATCCTAGCCCTATGGCCCCAAACCAAAATTTTCAAAAGAAAGTTCAACCCAAAATCACCCATCCAAAATTTCAGTCTCTCACACCGTTTAGTGGGAAATTTATAACAAATTAAAAAAATATATAAAATCATCATCCACACCTTCGTAATTCGATTATGCACAATGTTATCTAATTTTAAATTTCATCTATCGATCAACTCTGGTCGATCGATCGATCAAACCTATACGAGTCATATTCTCCAAAATCATGTTTTCTCCACCCAAAACCTCTATTAATGAACTCCAAAGCTTCATTTAAGCCCCCAACCAACATCCAAATATTAAAATAATATCTTATAACCAATTTGGATATCTTTCTAACATCAAAACTCTAATTTTAAATCAATATCTATATAAAACCCAATTTCTTACTCAAGAACCCTAGATTTTTAATTTATATCAATTAGTTCATGTTTTCTACAAGTTTTTACATGAAATCAAATGGGTTTTACATGTTTTCATATAAATTAACTACTAATTATTATCTAATCAATCCAAGTCAGATTCATAATGAAACTAATCAAATTAAGGGGATAATTAATCAAATTACTATTAATTTATACTAAATACTAAACCATTTATTTTTAATCATAAAATTCATATTTATAACATAATAGGTTTAGATTCATATGAATAGGCATAACTTAAACTAATAAGAAGCATACAATCATTCTAAATAAACTTACCTTATGGATTAATTGGGAAATCAATCCCCAAATTCCCCAAATCCTCTTTTCCTCTTCGTTATCTCTCTCTCTAGCCTTAGGATGTCTTCTAAATGACAAAATGAGTTTCTTAGATTTAGACTCCTAACTTTATAACATGGTTCTCACGAAATTGACATTGAGCCCAAAATAAGTCACAACCCAAAGTGTCCAAATAACACTCCAAATAGCCCAAAACTCTATCAAAGCCATATATTAACTCAATGGGCCTAAACCCCACCATTTTAAACTAAAAACGGACATTCTACTCATACCAAAATTCAATTATCAAATATACCCAAAATAAATAAATAACAACTCCATTATTTAATAATTACCCAGTACGAGTCCAATTATCATCAATTTAATTAATTAATCACCGTGTCTTAAATTCAATTTCAAATCTAATTTAAATAACACATAAAGATATAAATAGTGACATCTCTAGTCACAACAAGCACACATAATTAATTTTTATTTAATTTAATAATTCACAAAAAATACGAGGTATTACATTCTGCCCCCCTTAAACAAGGAATTCCGTCATCGAAATTCGAATTTAATATATTCCTAATAGAAAGTCTAAGAATATCTCACCTGTAGTGTCCTCACACTAATGTAAAATGATCTATTCCACTAAGACCTAATACACTCCTAGGCCTCTCTCATTGTTAATCTCGTTCGGCTAAAAAGCTATTCTAATCGTTGCTATAAAAACTTGTCTCCCCACATCGCACACGTTAACGGTGATCAAGTGAGATCAACTGACACCAGACTCACCCTATCCAATATTACCAATACGAAACTTCTCATCGGGTTGCCAATTACCGTTCGAACCCAAACTCCCAATTTCCCCTTATCGAAAAGATAACTAAAAATACGGGGTCCTTTTTCTTAGGACCCCAAACCCTATTCCCGCTCGGTTTCAAAGACTCATTTTTCTGTTTCGGCATAGTTCATACATCGATAGCAAACACCACTTCCCTTTAAGTGTTCCGGTCACATCCACATATGATGTAATTGTTAACTCTTAGCCCTAATCAACTCGACAAATCTTACTTAAATGACCCCAAATGGTCCCATATCCTCTTTGGAACTCCCTAATCCTATCAAAATAAATTAGTTTAATTATCCCGCTCTTTTATTGGAATTTCAAACACTGTACTTCCTTAAATGTCTCTCGTGATCTACCATTTCGACTGGAAGGAACACCCTCACGACCAAAACCATATCAAAATTACTTCATCGAATCAATTGTATGGACTTTCCCAAATATTGTACACCTAATAACTTTTTGAGTGTATAGCAAACTCCAAAATACGTGCCTCAGTCAAAAATACTTATCGTACTTTGGAACCCTCCTTTAGAAAAAAAAATCCTCGAAATTTGTAACCCTCTCCTATCATCGAACGAAGAAAGGACCTATTCCCAATGCTAGTTGCATACCCACTTTTAGTAAACTTCAACGTTGGGGCATAAACCGCCATTAATCATAGATTCGGATGAAGTGGACACCACTACTGCACCATTCCCTCTTTAACAAGATATTGTCGACTATCATAACGAACTTCTCCTTTGTGCGGTCAAAACTCACTAACGACGCACCTGTTCCATATTTTGCTAAAAAACTGCCTTCTAGATATCCTCCTCCCGATCTCGCCCTAAAGATAATTCGTTTCCATTTCAATCATCAGGAAGAAACACTATCCTCCGTTGTTCCGATAGGTCGTTAATACGTAATAACAAACACTCATTCCGTATCTTGATCTTATCGAGCTCCTGGAGGTCCACACATCGGCTTAGTGAACCATTCCCCTTTTTAAAGTTTCCTTAAAGTATAGCCATCCCCGTATACTCTATCGACCCATAAACCGTGGTGTCTACTCCTACGATTGACCTTAATAAATGGATATGGAATGACCTTAATCCGGTCCGTTGACATGTCTAATCCCATGTGTTCGCTAGTGTCATTTTTACTAAAAAAAATAATTATTTTTAAAAGTAAAAACATATTTTTAAAAAGTGAGGGGCATTTTGTCAATGAAAAATGCTACGCTTAATGGTCAGTATTGTCATTCATTACATGACTTTCACCATCGTGTGGGACCCACAATACTACAAACCAGGTAATGCATCATTGGTACCGACTTATACTAAGGATCAAAAGCATAACATGTTTCTTTATTTTTTTAGTTAGCGTGAGACCTTCCCCGGTCGGCGTCACTTTTGTGAACGTTGTTGGGTATCTAACTCACAGGCCTTGTTTCCCAGATCCCACGGTGTTATACCAATGTAATTCAGGGACTCGCATGCTGACGGTAAGTATCGAACCCCACCCATGCTTATTAAGGCACTGAGGGTGACCCCCCCTTTCCAGCCGCTCTCGCCCCTCGGAACAACATTTTCTTTTTTAAGTCCACCTAAAATTTAGTTAATGTTTACATAGATATAAATTAATTGATTTTCTTCCAACCAAGTGAAAAAAGAGTGTTGATTAATGTAAAGTGTAATAATTATCAATATGGTTTCAAGGGGGACACCACAAAAACCGTTCCTAAATCAAACCATCGTATCGTTTACACACCCATGAAAAAAAAGAGTGGGGAAAAACTTTTATTCTTGCACAACTCAATCTTTAAATATAATAATTAAAATTAATCAACCTACCCTTAGGGCCGAAAATATGGATAAACTAGGAGAAATCCAGCCGTTAACTACCCAAAACAATACTGACTGGGTCCCATCATTTGTTGTCCGAGTAAAAAATGGGTTGCCAGCTCTTCCAGTTTGAAGCGGGTTATTGGCGGGTCAAAGGCGGGCATGAGGGGGAGTGTGGAGGAGATGTGTAAACTTTTTCCCCAACCTTCTTCCTCTAATTATTTCTTAATATCTTTCTCTCTCTCTCTCTAAGAGCTCATGGAGGGAAGGGTTGACAAAAACCGACCCTATTTTTGAACCGCCCAAATCCGAACCATCACGTGCCGTAACCCATTTTTGAACCGCCCAAATATGACCCAAACCATTTTTCACCCGCCCATATCCACCCATAACTGCCCATTTGCCGGTTCTACCTACCCTATACCATCCAGAGGTTCCTCCATAAGTAGCACCTTCCTCCACCCTTTCTCTTCATCCATCTATCCAGTCATTCCCATTCTCTCTCTCTCTCTCTCTCTCTCTCTCTCTCTCTCTCTAACTCCATTTGAAATATAGTTAAAGAGAGAGAGAAAGATGGGTATTATGAGTTTGGCCTGCATTGCATCCCTTGTTATCTCACTATTTCAGTAGTTGACGCTAGAATCCCCGGAAACTATAGAGGCGGGGCATGGGAAAGTGCCCATGCTACATTTTATGGGGCAGTGACGCCTCCGGTACCATGGGTATAAAACCAGACAAATCCCACTTTACAACTAATTTAGTCCTATGTTTATATTTTTAGGTGGAGCTTGCAGATACGGTAACTTGTACAGCCAAGGGTACGGGGTAAACACGGCAACTTTGAGCACTGTGCTGTTTAACAAAGGGGAGAGCTGTGGGACTTGTTTTGAGATAAAATGTCCAAATGACCCAAAGTGGTGCCACTGTGTGAGTCCATCAATCATGGTCACGGCTACTAACTTCTGCCCACCCAATTATGCTCTTCCAAATGATAATGGTGGGTGGTGCAACCCTCCTCGTACCCATTTTGATCTAGCTATGCCCATGTTTCTCAAGATTGTTGAGTACCATGCTGGAATTGTTCCTGTTGCTTACCGCAATACTCTTATTTTCACTTTAACTATTTTTAAGTGACACTTTATAAAAAACTTACTTGAATGGTTCAGTTAAGGATTAAAAGGACAAACATATCCTTAAATGATTTTCATTACTGTTTGCCCGATCGTCCGCGGGTAGTGTTATTATTTATTTTATTTTTTTACTCCACGAACTACCCAAATGGTTACGTCATGAGTTCATTAGTGGGTTTGGTAAATTTGAAATATCTGTTTTGTGATGACTTTACAAATGTCTATTTCATACTTATTTGGGTACTAAGATAGTTTATTTTAATGTGGAAAACTTTTGATTTACTTATTTTTATTAAAAAGAATCATTCTTGATGCAATTATCTAATTTACTATTTTCTCTCCTAAGTGGAACTAAATAGACAAGTTCATAGTTGAAATGAAGAATTATTGCATTAATCACATACTGTGAATTTATGAAAATATCCATTTGCATCTACATCTAGAGGGTCTACCAGCACATTACTTTCATGTTCATGTCTACATAAGATCCCCATACCGATCCTATGGATGAAGACATGGTCTCTCCACATCCCATTGAATTTCATTCGGAGGAGGAGTCTTATAAAGAGTATTGATTCGTATCAAAGAAAGACAGGATTAACTGAGCCTGTTTTGCAATAAGAATTGTGAACTGTGGATGCGTGGTTGCTATAACTTGAGTGAAACACCTTCCATTATTCCATTGGTTGCCTCTTTAGTCGGGGAATCTAAAATTACAGAAAACAAACTCAGTTTATAAATGAGTTCTTGTGTCGAACATACCTTAGTTGATTTTTCCAAATTTATATAAAGTTTATTGAACACTAATCAATGAATTTTTAACATACCAGTGTCAAGTAAATGTTGTGTGTAAATATTATTGTTTATAATTCTTCACCGCAATGACGAAAATTGACCTTAGCAATTGTACTTCTTTTCCACAGGGTACCATGCCTCAAGAAAGGAGGGGTTAGGTTCACCATCAATGGCTTTCGTTACTTCAACCTAGTTCTGACCAGTAATGTTGTGGGTGAAGGGGATATAGTGAGGGTTTGCGTCAAGGGTTCAAGGACCGATTGGATGAGCATGAGTCGCAATTGGGGTCAGAACTGGCAGTCAAACACAGTGCTTGTTGGACAGTCGCTCTCTTTTAGGGTCACCGACAGTGACCGACGCACCTCCACCGCGTGGAACATAATTCCTACCAACTGGAAATTCAGTCAAACATTCACTGGAAAGAACTTCAGAGTCTAAAACCATGTAGTCCCAACAACATACATATTCAAATTTTCCCTTTCGCGCCATTCTTATTTTAATATGATTTCTGTTTTTTAACTATATTCTAGTGGGTTTATGTGGATTGTGTAAGATGGAAGTGATGTGGAGGTAGGGAAAAGAAAAGGAATGGGATACTTTTTTTAATGAGGTGGGTTGTATTGACTGAAGTTAAAAGAGGAAGTAAAAGTAAGCAATTATTGGAGGTGAGAGGGGTAATGATCGGCTGAGGCGGTGGCACAAACATGCAGCCCGCAGCTTTTGAGATTTAACAGTATAGTTTTCAAGTATTTTGTGGTGGGTGTATAGTGATGTATTGTACTAATCTACATTTTGTAAGTTGGAAAAGTAATTATATTGGTTGTTCTTAATCTTATTCTTATTTCATATATGTTTCTTGGGAGTATTGGCCAACTTCATTGCTTGCAAATCCCAATCATTCGTTTTTGGGGTGTGCACTAGTAGTTTGTTTGGCTGATAGTTAACTAGGAAAAAATGATGTTTTGTTTATTTTCACTACTATTAAATCAAAGCATATATTATAACTAAATTGAACTAGTTCATCTGGCTTTTATTTGGTTTAAACTAATGTTCCTCTAGTGATTTGGTTATCAATTTAGTTCAGTGATTAACCCAAAATTTGGCCGGAAGTGTACAATTCTTTGATTATTATAATTAGAACTTCTAAACCAAAATCGAGCAAAACAGATCCACAAAATTTTACTTAGTTGGATTGTTTGAATAATAGATAATAATTAATACACATAATTACAATCCAAGGCAAATTTAATATAAGACCACTAGACATTATCCAAGTGGTAATTAAAAGTGAACAAACAGTTCGTTTCTTAGGGCAGGTGATGAAAGTTCGGCTCATCACTCAACTTGAAACAAAAAGAGTATTTCCTTGGGCTTTCCCCTATTGGTGAAAATGATTATTCCGAGCCCCCAAACAGGTGACATGTATAATGTCAACCTAACTCAATCAATATGTAGTGTAGGGTAGGATTGAACTTCTTTGTTCACATGTAGGAGCTGCTTGCTCTCGTTCTAAGAAATAAAAATCTTTAGATACCCATGGAACATGGTATTGTTGTCCCTATTTTGTTCATGAAACTGCAATTTCTTAGTGAGATATTTATTGCACATCACAGAGACTGGTAAAGTTAGTGAAGTGTTTTTAAGGGGACACTTGAAATCTCAAGCATATACAGTAAACCTGCACATGGTAGATATACTTCTACATGGCCCCACTTAGTGGCCGAACCAGGAATTGAATAATTTGTCGAGGGGGGAATACAAATTAAAATAACAAATTGATGGGGCAATATAAATATATTAATATATATATATATATATAACACAATTTTGTTTGAATAATTCACCATGGTATATCTGATCCATGATATCATGAAAAATGAATGCAAAATGCAGAGTGGCTAACATTAAAGTTGCGTCACTAATCTTTATCTTCTCTGCCTTTTAAAACTCTTTCATTGATTCAGTACATGTGACACTCCTTCGCATAGCGTAGCTCTCCTTCCTTCTTCAAAATTCCAGAGCTCTGGTTTAATGTATCTACCACTAGGGTTATATTCATTCATCTCCACCAAAGCACTCCTCACAGCCAAGTAAGCCTCTTTACCATGCTCAAGTTTTAAATCTTTCAGTGTTTGGTCATCCTCATCAATGATTTCCTAATGAACCACCTCCAAATTTAGCATAGGATAATTAAACATGAAACAGAATTTGAGCTTATTGAAATGATGAAATAACTAATGTTTTGTAAAAAGGCATACCTTATGTTTATCACGACCATCAACTATGACGACCTTGAAAGGATGCCAGCTAGGATCCCTAAGGTAATCTTGCCACAATGAAGTAAACTCAATAGCCATACTCTCTACTTCCGTTCCAGAATACTTTCTTTTGGTTGCCGCATGCATCTGTTTAACATCTATCTCTCCCATTCTCTTTATACCAATAGAAATCCTGGTGGAATATTGCTGCTCCAAGGCCTATAGTAACACAAGTATAGTTACCAATCCGTATGACTATATTACATTATAACATAATGTTAACCAAAATCTCACCTTAGTAACTAAGGGGATAAAAAAATTAATCAGTAGCATATCACTTGTGCCAGAACAGGATAATCATTAATACAGTAAACACCAGCAGCTGCTTCATTTAAAAATGGGATCTTAAGCCAAAAAAATACCATCGACTCGTATCATATTTAAGTCCCAATTAAAATGCTCTATATGTGAGAATCATCAACTTGCTTTACATGTGTTACTACACAATAACTTTAAGGGCTTCTTTGGTTTGAGTTTTTATGCTCCTAGGATCCGACGTTTGTAAATGCACATTTGAAGACAGAGAATTCGTGTCAAGGGTTTGAATTATAAATTGTGAATTCCCTACCTGAAGCTTATAAATCACATGGTTTATAACTGTAATTAACTTATTGATATTCCAGGAACACAAAAACCCAAACCAAACAAGGACAAAAAGAAAAATCATTGGGAGTCGTTAATAGCATATTTTCTTAATTGTTAACATAGTTGCACAGTTTGTAGGTAAAATGGGTTATGCAAAGCAGAGGGGAGGACAAATCTGATATTATTATTTAGCACGGTTCTCTACATTGCCGGTTTTCAATGATGGTCAAAATTTTTAATGATAACAAGATAACCGAAGAGGAATCTATAGAAAATTTTCATGTAACTACATATAGTTCTAAAATAAGGGGGCTCTATTCGTAAACCTATGAAGTTAAAGGTATACAATGTAATATACTCAAAACATATAATTAAACCTAAAACATTTGCAGCGCCTCTTTTTAATTTCTCTGACTCTATCGACAGTATACTCTCTTACCCTAGACCTAATTTTCTGTTGTGCCCTATTAGAAACAGGAATAGAGAATACTTACGTCAATCAACTCCTTTCGAGCTTCTTGCAGCTCGGCATTGCTGTTGTGCTCCTTGACAATAAGAACTTGATTCAACTCTTCTAGCTCATTAATTTTTTCTTCCTTTTCTTTTAGGTCTTCGAGAATTCCATCCATCTTTTCCTTCACCCCAACATCCCCATCATCTCCCATATGTTCCATCGCTCGTATAGCTTCTCTCATACGCTCTATCTCTAAATCGAGTACTTTCTTGGCATTGAGCTTCCTTCCCAAATCAATTTTTTTATGTCTAGTTCCTCAGCTTGCCTCTGCAATAAAAGCCAACCACACATGATATAATTATGATGTTAGATAGTCATACACTCAAATTTGTGTTTTCGTAATTTAAGTAAAGAAAGTAGAAACTCGAGATGAAAATAATATCGTTGCCCACCTAATCGCAGCACCAGAACATACACAAGGCAAAGTCAATATATACATTACATATACTTGTGCATATAAAGAAAAACACAGCATTGTATATATCATACACGTATCAGATTTTGGACCTATGGAAGAAGTTACATGAAAAGGATTTCCTTATTGTTAATTTATGTCTTTCCTCACAAATTACAACATTGATTTGCTGAAAACATATGAAGCATAAACTCGAATAAAAGAAGAAAATTTGATACTGAACATATTTAGAATTCCAAAACAATGCTTCATTGAGTCAAAATGAAAGATATAGGGAGAATGTTATTTTTCCATGACAGGAACCTTTTTTTTCTTTTTAATAATAAAAATCTCAGTACCGTTTTCTTCCTAATCTGCAGCGCCTTCATCTCAATTTTGTTGTGGTGCTCCCTTTTCTCCAATTCTTTCTCACGCTGCTCAAGCTCTTTGCTTTTGGCTTGCAACTGAAATGTGAACTTTTCATTCTCTATGTAAATATTTTCAAGATGACCATGAGCATTAAGCTTCATCCTTTGTATCTCTGATCAGCATAGTTAAACACGTAAACACTACTGTGAGAATGGAATAAAAGAAAACCCCATTTGAAATTAAAACAAAGGAGCTCAGCAACTAAATAGTACTAATTATCATATCATACTACAGTCAAATTAAATTAATACCCTAGTATATAAAGTACATACCTTCGTTAGAAACCCCGCGCGCATCATCCATTTGAGTCATCAAATTTACTCTCTGCAAAATCAAGTTTCTCCTCAACTAGACAAAGCATATAATCAATCGAGTGTTAAAAATGTAAATAATATTTTGAAATTACATCACATTAAAGGATGCTGAACATTAAATTTTCATACCCAGCCCCGTTGGTTTTTCTATAAAAACATGTGTTGTTTCGGATGTGACAAAAATATGAAAAATAAATAAACTCTCCTAAACAAAAAAAAACAAAAAAAATAGTTCCCTCCATTATTTCAAAAACCAAACAAAGCATGTACCTACAGAGATATCACCAGAATAAAATAGACTCAATATCTGAGAGCCGACCAAAGAAACACAAAATCATATAATCAAAGCCGAAAAGATGAGCAATACCAAGTATTGCTACACCCTCGATTTGATTTCCCAATACCATAAAAAATATAAACTTTTAGAATATCTTATATTTTAGAATGACATATTTTTTATCTATCAGTTTTAAGTGACTTCGGTCGTGATGTAGGGGAGTAGGTCCCCCCTTTTGGAGCTGCTGCCCAGCATAGGGAGAGAGAGAGTTACCATCCTTAATTTTTTTCTATTTTATTGTTATATGTCTTAGCTATAAGTTTTGGTTTTTAAGTCTTTAAGTTAAAATTTATGTTTATTTAGGAGTCCATTATTTTTACCGTAAATCAGGCCCTTGACCGACCACCCCATTGTATTTATTCAGTTTCAATGAAAGTTCATTATTGAATTGTGTGTTCAAATCAATTGTTTGAAGACTGGACCAACTGTTATCCCGTTCAAGACAATGTGTAGATGGATTCATGATTGGATTCAACCCCCACCTCCTCTCCCTCAATCTCAAACCCTTGTCGTTTGATAACTTTCTTGCCATCGAGGTGGACGGAGATGCCTATGACTAGCTAAATCACGCCTACAAGTATCAACCTTTTGGGTGCCTCATTTTATATACCTTTAAAACAAAACTAACAGAAAATAAAAGAAGGGTTACCTGCCGCCGCCGCCGCCGCCGTGTTACCCTAACAGAAGGGTTTGCTGCGCAGGAGGACAGAAGGGAGGGGATGGAAGGGTTTCCTAGAGGGAAGGTAGGGACTCAAGGGAGGGTTTCGTAGAGGGAGAGAGAGAGAAGTAGGGTTATATGTATAGACTCTTAACCGACTTGGTTTTGGGTGGGTGGGTGCGTGCGTGTGAGGAAATTACAAAAAAAAAGAATGGGGCCAGCCTTGAGATTCTCGTTGACAACACTAAGCAGCTATTACACATTTTGGACCGCAATATTGAGGGCAGCATCTGGGTTGATGTGCTCACTTTTAACTAGGGGCGTAATTTTTGAGACCACACGATAATTTGATATGAATTCGACATGAAATTAACGGGTTAGAATTGATGATTTTTTTACACAAATCCGAATATGACATGACCTGCCAACACGAATAATAAATGGGTTGGGTTAGTGTCAAACACGTATAACTCGAAAATGACACGAATAGACCCGTTTAACTCGTATTTTATGGAGAATATATTAGATAATTTATATATCTTAATAGGCATTCTATAAAATTCATGGAGAATCGGATGATAAATTATTTATGTGTTGCAAGAAGTTGAAATTAATTAAATTTAAGTTATTGTAGATCTATGAGTGGTATGATTGGTTAAGAGAGAAGTAAAAAATTATTTTATATTTTACTTAATGGATTATAATAATTGGTGGCAAATATTTGCATTGCCACTAAAAATAATTGCAGAGAAAGTATTAGTAGCAAAAATGTGAGATTGTCACAAAAATTGACACTAAAAGTTTGGCGCAAAAAATTTTAGCTCGTGGAAAATAAATTGTAGTGAAGTAGGTGGCAAATTAAAAATATTGCCACTAAAAATTAACATTTAGTGACGATTTTAAAATTTTGTAACAAAATATTTCGTAAATTAACTTATTTAATAATTTACTTTTGCCTCAAAATACTAAATTAGAAAAAAAAATGGGTAAAGAGTTGTTAGGAGTCTTGCTCAAATCAGAACTCTGTTGCCACGAAATACTCAATACACCAAACGCGCAACCGCTCCACCTCTCACGTCTTTGTTCTCTTCTCCGCAAAAACAACCTAGGGATTCTCTCTCTCATTGAAGGTTAGCTTTGAGAGTTGAATTGAAGGTTGGCTTTCAAATCTTTGCTTATTTGAATCAGCTATGTATCACTATATATGTATATATATGTATCATAGGTTTGATTTGAATCTAGTTTTAAATGGGTATTATGAAATATTTACCTATTTTATTGACGGGTTGATTTGAATCACATATACATATAGCTACATATGTATACATATGTATTATACATCTGATTTGAATCAAGTTTCAAATGAGTATTATAAAATCTTTGATTTTTTTTTTCGGTTTCGTCGCTTTTGCTAAAATTTTATTACCTTTCTTGCAATTTTATGGTAACATCTCTTATTTTTCTGTTTTTCCATGAAATTTAGTATGTGATTGGTGACAAAAGTTTTCTTCCTAATTTAGTTGGTTGCCAGAGATCTTATGTAAGATCGTTTCTGAAATTTTTTATTTTAAATTCAAGGTTATACCATGTATTTTCTTAAATGTACACATACATGTATATACCCATTACTTAATTTGTGGTTGTGTGAACTTCGACTCAATCCATGTTAAATGGATTTTAATAAAAAAATATTGATGTATGTAGAGTTTTTTTTATAGCTGAAATAGTTTTTTTTTCCTAATAGCTGAAACATTTCTTTTAGCTGAAATAGTTATTTTTTAATAGCTGAAATAGGGATTATTTCTTATAGCTGAAACAGGTTTATTTTTTATTTATTTTTTGTTCAATGTAGTTGTTTTTGTATGGTAGTATTTATTACGTGTTTGAGATATGAATCTCATTGTCCATTATGGGTTTATATCCATATTGGATATATGACCCCCCCATCGTATTTCCAACAAAAATTTATTTTATTTTTTTTATTTTGAGTTTTCGTTTCTATTTTTTATTTTCATTTTGAATAAGAACATTTAGAGAACGAGGGAAGCACATTCAAGTGTTAGAAATATACCATTATTTTTAAAATATAATTTATAGATATTTAAAAGGACGAAATATAACTTAGAGAAAGTTTGATGTCTAAAATGTGGTTTACCAATAGTGTAACGGCTAAAATGTAATTTATAGAAAGTTTAGGGACAATAATATAACCACGGAGATTCCATGGGCCAAATCTTAATTCACCGATAGTTTTCGACTTGTTATTTTTTTCTTAATATTTAGAAATAAAATGTATTTTTTTTATTTTAGGGGTCAAAATGTAATTTGCAAAAAAAAAAATTAGGGGTGTAAATGTAATTTTGAACGTCTCGAAAATTTATTGAAAATATTGTAAAGTAGTTTATGGAAATTTGGAAAATCAAAAAACTATTTTCCAACTTTTTTTTGAAAAATAAATTTGAATATATTTTCATTTTTATGGAAATTTTTCAGAATTTTCTTTTGGGAAACAACCGTATTTTATACAACTAAACACACCCTTAGCGTTTTAAGATATTGATTTTCATTTTTAAAGGTTTAAAAAAGGGGGGAAAATGAAGAAATGAACAAAATGATGTAGTTTTGTAATTGATGCATTAAAATGACTTATGCGCGAATTGCTCACAAATAGCACTAAATAGGGTCAATCACGCAAATAGAGTGAAAAAGCGTCAAAATTGTGTGCTACGTCATCAACCACGCACACTATTTAGACCTCTCACAAATCAGAGTGGGCAATGTCACGTTATCACACAAAAAAGCGCAATCACGCACTACATCGCGCACAATTGCGTGCTTTTTAAAACATTGAACAAGGCTATACCCATCATCACCAATAATATTAACAAGGCATATGGAAAATAGTCCCTCAAACACTTTTTAATACACGTTTAGTCCAAACCTTTTTATTTTGTTCCAAAAATGATCGAGAAAGTTCCGGCAGTGGGGGGTGGGGGAGGTGGAATAGGAATGCCGCTAGCGCGGCGCTTTAAAAATAAGAAAATATTAGTTAAATGGGTGTTTGAGGGACTTTTTGTACCAAAATAAAAAGGCTCGGACTAGATGTATATTAAAAAATGTTTGAGGGACTTTTTGGTAATTGATCCTAATATTAATGGAGAGGGTGGGAATTGCATTATTCAATGTAGTTTTCTTAATGCTTCGTGTAATACCCCGTAATTTTGCTAAATTTTAAATTACGTAAGTAGAGTAATTTAATGGGATTAGATGCGCGCTTTAATTAAATTACGTGAGTAGAGTAATTTAAATGTGATTAAATATGTTGATTTAAATTACGTGAGTAGAGTAATTTAAATAGATATTATGTTAATAAAGATGAATATGCGTTAAAGAAAATTCACTAAGGTGAGTAGAAACTTTCAATGTTGATATGTACGGTCTAGTGACTATATGGACGTACCGGAAGTATCTCGTCAAAATTTAGGGATGAGAGTAGAAAAATGTTTACGAGACTCAAATGATAATTTAGAGTCCACGGTTGATTCCGAAAGGGTCGAATTAGTCAAAATAGTGTACCCGGGGGTACTAGTTGAGTGCCGGGTCATTTTCGGACTAAACCGGGACCATTCGGGGGCATTTTGGTCTCTTTACAATTATGGGAAAGAAGACCTACGAATTTTGAAGCCCTAAATCTGATTATAAGAGTGGTGGCTAGGGTTAGGCAATGAGAGTTACACCATAGCCATTAGAGAAGAGAGAGAGAGGCAAATTCCTAAGGCAAAAGTAGGAAGGAGGGATCATCTTAGGAGGATTTCACCACAAGGATTGTTGGGAAGGAGGATTGGAGTATCAATATCATCAATCATCATCAACAACCACAAAATCAGACCCTAAAAATCTTAAGGCAAGTGGTAATTTGCAAAATAATTGAGTTATAATACCCATGATTAAGCTTGAGGAAGAACATGATTTTTATGATATTCTTGGGAACAAACAATTGATAATAATCCATGATTGATTAGGATTTGCATGTAGGACGTTTTTGAATTACCAAGTATGTTTATATCATAGAAAACCTGATGAGAAATTCGTAAGAAAATCTGGAATTTGGATGAAAAATATAAAGAATGCATTTTTAGGGTTCTTGAATATTAGTGAGATTTTCAGTGAATTTGGCCAAGATTTATAATGATTTTGTTGTTTTAAATCGTTAGTAATCATCCCAGAATATGTAGGAATGATTAGAAATTGTTGGTTGTGAATATGATGGCCTATCATGAAAGTTAGAGATGTAAAAATGGTGAAACCCATATGAAGAAGATGAACTGGGTCTGTCACTGCTCGATCGATCGATCGACCCTTGAATGTCGATCAATCGAAGCAGTCGATCGATCGACCATCTTCCTTCGATCGATCGACCCTGTCTGTACTATAGAAAATTTGTGTAGAAATTTCTTTAATTGCCGTTACTTAATGGGAACCTTAGAATTGATATTTTTCCTATGAGGGGACTTGGAAATTACCAGTAGGTGTACCATTAGGTTCCTCCACTAATGATTGAGTAGGAATGTTGGAGAAATGGAATGACGATAGAACGATTGACTTAGCCGTGAGTTGAAATGGTTAATTTAATTACGGAAAGAGTGAGACTTCATTCCGGAAAGAAAATAACAGTAGGTTAAAATTAACTTAACTACTGAATTAAGGGAGGGGTAACTAGGACCCTTAGAGTTACGCGAATACTCGAATAAATACAATAGTGAGAGAAATTGTAATTAATAAGTACGGAGAATATAAGTAAAATATATTACGTACGGGTATGATTTATTAGGTCGAGTGTGTACCTACCATATCTATATAAATAGGTTTGGGTTAAGAGAATATTACCTAAACTAATTATGTTAGGGTCGATGTGACATTCCGAACTAACATAAATTTATTATATATTTGGGGTCGATGTTAATGCCGAACCAAACTTTGAACTGGTGCCGCAATGAAAGAGTCCCGAACCAGAATATGTGTATATATTTATATTTGTAGATAGTTGGGGTCGATGGATCATTCCGAACCAACTTTCACTTGGAGTCGATGAATTATTCCGAGCCAAGGGTCCTTTGTGTGTAATAAAAGGATATATTAGAGGTAACTAATATTAAATACACTGTTGTGGGACAAAATGTTTCTATGTGCATAATCTACAAATTGAGAATAGTAGTCAATGAAACGATATGTAAATGTCTTAGTAATAATTTATAACATGATGGAATTATTACATGAATAAGGACAACGAACAGTAAATGAGTTAACTACGGTTATGGAAAGTATAACTAGGTAGACTAAGTATCCTCGATAGTTATGTACTACGTAAGAGAGGTGAGGAAGTTCAAGGGAGTGTGCGAAACCTGAATATGTGTAATCAATAACTTAATTGTGATAACTGCTTGCAAAATATTTTCAAATGTTTTGAGTACTAACTCTTGCTATGTAAAATTTTAAAAACCTTTTAGGTGCCCAGCCACAAGGACACCCAGCTTGATTTCATGTCAGAGATTTGGGAGCTGCAGCCAGTGTCGAGGTTGCAGGGATTGTTTAGACGCTTCCTCTTTTTCATTTCTAGTGCATAATCTCAGTTTTATTATTTCTAGTTGGAACATGTCATTCCACCTTTACTATTACAGTTTATTCTAGTTATGGATTTGTAGTTGTCTTTTTGGGCCGTGGTTTACGACAAGACTTTAATTTCTTTCAGATTATTTTTGTGTACTGAGCATTCATATCTAGTATTGGTAATGTGTGGTTTGGAATATTTGTTGTTTAAGAAAGATAAAATTTGGCACCCGTTTTAATTTCATTTAGGTGGTTAGTAATTTTAAAAGGCGTTCGACAGTGATGCTAAGAATGAACCATTTAAGAAACCTGTTTATATTAAAATAAGGCTTGATCACCCAAGGTTTAATTAGGCGGGGTGTCACAGATGGTATCAGAGCATCAGGTTCTAGTGTCCATAGGATCTGTACGGCTTACTACGATTCAGCGTTACGTTTGTTGTATTAGAGCCCTACTATTAGGATTGTTGATAAAAAATTCCAACTGTTGTGTTATCGTACTTCTGCTCTTAAATTTTGTATAAACTGTGTACTTATACAATTTGAATCTCATTTCAGATGCCGACAAGGAGACTGAGAGCAGAGAGGGCTGAAGCCAGAGAGGAGGTGAGGGAGGCTCATCAGGAGCCACATGTAGCGATACCACCACCCCCACCCGAGCTAATCTCCACTACTCAGGTTGCAGTGATAGTGGCTCAGGCAGTTGAGACAACAATGAGGGCAATGGCAGCCCACTTTCCACAGCCCCAAGTACCTCCCCCTGTGGCACCGGCAATGCTAGTTCCGGCAGGACCATCTACTTGGCAACGAGTCAGGGAGACATTTCAGAAGGGGCACCCACCCGAGTTTCAAGGAAGTACTGATATAGTGGAAGCGTATAACTGGAAGAAGAATATCCAGCGCCACTTGCGCATGCTAGAGTGCACCGGAGTACAGGAACATATGCTAGCCACTTTTCGTCTGTCAGGAGTGGCTCTACAGTGGTGGGAGTCAGTTACCACCACCAAGGAGAGAGATACTTTGACTATTTCTGAGTTTTGGGTGCGGTTTGACAGCAAGTATTTCCCTCCAGCAGTAGAGTCTGAGATGAGAAAGAAGTTCAGCGAAGTGGTTCAGGGTGATCACTCAGTTGCTGACTACGAGGAGGAGTTTACCCGCTTGGCCAATTTTGTGCCAAACGAGGTGAGCAATGAGGAGAGGAAGAAGTCCAAATTTATGGAGGGCCTAACCTGGAGAATTAGACAGCATTTAATTGGTAATCCGGCATTGGTAAACTACACAGATGTCGTCAATGACGCTCTACTACACTGTCAGGATCACCGTTTTCATACTAAGGGAAGTAAGAGGGGTGAGCCTAGCCAACCGGGCAAGGTGGATGGAGGTAGTGGCAGCAGCGCAACACAGCAGGATGGAGGTAGTGGAAGCAGCGCAACACAGCAGGTAGCGGGACAGTTGGGGAAGGATTCCCGACAGGGGAACCCTGCCAAGAAGTTTAAGCACGGGAAATATCGCTTCGACCGGCAGGGCCAGCAGGGTCCTCAGCAACCAGTCCCTCAGGATCGACAGGGCCAGGGTAATAAAAATGGGGGACAACAAGGCCAAGGGCGATAGGTCCAACAGGGCCAAGGACAAAGACAGTTTCAGGGGTAGTGCTTCACTTGTGGTCAGCAGGGTCACAAGAGTAGAAATTGTCCACAGCAAGATCGGGCACAACAGCAAGGTGCCCAACAGGGGCAGTAGGCACCGTTAGCCCCAGCAGCAGTACAGGCCCCACAGCCAGGGCAGATGCAGTACGGGCGTGTGTTCAACATCTGTGACATTCCATTTCAGCCGGCACCGCCAGCACCGCCGGCAGTTGCAAGTATGTTTCCTATTCATGGGCTTGAGGGGAATATTTTGTTTGACACAGGGGCGACACATTCGTTTATTTCCACTATATTTTCACGGGCAGCCGACCTATTAGCGACAGCAGACACTCATCTTATGTGTGTGGAGTCACCGATGGGTAGTGGATCCCTTATACACTCGATTTTTAAGGGTGTGGACATTATGGTCGGGAGATTGAGTCTAGCGGCGGACCTTCTAGTGCTGGATATTGAGGGATATGATGTCATCCTAGGCATGGATTGGTTGTTACATAATAGGGCAATGGTAAATTGTTATGAGAGGACCATCGTGTTCTCCATCCCAGGGCAGGATATGTTCCTTGTGGCAATGCCACTTCCCGAGGGAGGATCGCGAACTCATTTATATTATATTGAGGAGGAGACCTCACATGGGGTTGTCGTTTCTTTGGACTCAATCCCTGTGGTGAGGGATTTTGAGGATGTCTTTCAGGAGATACCAGGGTTACCACGTAGCAGAGAGATAGAGTTCGTGATTGATCTAACACCGGGGACGAGACCGATTTCCAGAGCACCATATCGCATGGCTCCTTCGGAGATGCGGGAACTGAGAGAGCAAATTCAGCAACTATTAGGACAGGGTTTTATTCAACGGAGTACATCTCCATGGGGTGCGCCAGTACTGTTTGTGAAGAAAAGGTATGGTTCACTTCGTCTGTGCGTAGATTACAGAGAGCTGAACAAAGTAACGATACGTAATAAGTATCCATTACCGAGGATTGACGGCTTGTTTGATCAATTGAGAGGGGCTGCATACTTCTCAAAGATCGATTTGAGATTGGGTTACCACCAATTGCGCATTCGTGAAGAAGATGTACCTAAGACCGCTTTCCTGTCGCGGTACGGGTCATATGAGTTCAGAGTGATGCCTTTGGGGCTAACTAATGCACCGGCAGTATTCATGGATCTCATGAACAGGGTATTGAGGGAGTTTTTGGATTAGTTTGTGATTGTATTCATAGACGACATTCTGATTTACTCCCGTACGGAGGAGGAGCACGCAGAACACTTACGATTGGTCCTACAGACATTGCCGAACCATCAGTTATACGTCAAATATGAGAAGTGTGGATTTTGGCTTCGGGAGGTGCAGTTCCTAGGCCACGTCGTATCTAGCAGGGGCATTGCTGTTGACCCGAGTAAGGTATCGGCGGTGAGGGAGTGGGGACAGCCCACGACACCGACAGAAATTCAAAGTTTCTTGGGATTGGCTGGTTATTATCGTCGCTTCATCAAAGGATTCTCAAGAATTGCCGGACCGTTGACGAATCTGACTCGAAATGGAATTCCCTTCGTATGGAGTGATAGTTTCCAGTTAGCATTTGATGAATTGAAAGACAAGTTGACATCAGCCCCCGTTCTTACCTTGCCTAAGAGCGAAGTGGAATACCGAGTCTATACTGATGCGTCCTTACAAGGACTTGGGGGTGTGTTACAGCAGGAGGAGAAGGCTATAGCTTATGCGTCACGAAAGATTAAGCCACATGAGAAGAACTAACCCACCCATGACCTCGAGTTGGCAGCGGTTGTTTTTGCATTGAGGATTTGGAGACACTATCTTCTGGGAGAGCAGTTCACGTTATTCACGGATCATAAGTCTTTGCAATATCTGTTCACTCAGAAGGACCTGAACATGAGGCATAGAAGGTGGCTTGAATTCGTGAAGGACTACCAATTTGATATACAGTATCATCCTGGTAAGGCTAACGTGGTGGCAGATGCGCTAAGTAGAAGACCTATCGGAGAGTTAGCAGAAGTTTGGAAGGCAAAGTGGAGTGAGCTCCGACACGAGGATGATATGGCAAGAGCATGTATGGCAGTTCTAGCTATCACTTCCGAGAATGTTACGCGGATAGTGAGGGCACAGGCAGAAGATCCTTTTTGTCAGTATAAAGTACGGCAGTTACTGGCAAAGGGGGCAGAGTTCTACTCCATCAGTTCAGAGGGTGGACTACGTTTCAACGGTAGACTGATAGTACCCGAAGATGATGAATTGAGGCATGCCGTTATGACAGAGTCACACGGGTCAAAATTCTCGGTACATCCAGGTGGGGACAAAATGTACCAGGATATGCGACGAGTATATTGGTGGTCAGGTATGAAACGAGAGATTGCAGAATTTGTCTCAAAGTGTGTTACATGCCAACTCATAAAAGTTGACCATCAGAAGCCTTCAGGGATGCTACAACCACTAGAGATTCTCATGTGGAAGTGGGAGAGTATCTCAATGGATTTTATTACCGGGTTACCAACCTCACAGAAGGGCCACGATTCCATATGGGTGATAGTGGATCATTTGACTAAGGTCGCACATTTCTTACCGGTTCGTACGGATTATGATACTATGCGGTACGCGCAGCTTTTTATTTCGGAGATTGTTAAGCTGGACGGAGTTCCTATTAATATCGTGTCGGACCGAGATAAGATATTTGTGTCGCACTTTTGGCAGAGTTTTCAGGAGGCCATGGGCACCAACTTACGATTGAGTACGTCATATCACCCACAGACGGACGGCCAGACCGAAAGAGTAAACCAGATGTTAGAGGACATGCTGAGAATGTGTATTCTGGATTTTGGGGGAAATTGGGATCCATATCTTCCTTTGGTGGAGTTTGCGTATAATAACTCTTACCAATTCACTATTGGCATGGCTCCATTCGAGGCGCTTTACGGGAGGCCTTGTCGTTCACCCGCTTGTTGGTTAGAGGTGGGGGATAACAGACTTTTAGGGTCAGAGATGATACAGGAGACTTCCTCCAAAATAGAGTTGATTCGAGGACGTATTCGAATAGCCCAGGATAGGCAGAAGAGTTATGCTGACGCCGACAGGAGACATGTGGAATTAGATGTGGGAGACCAGGTGTTAATTCGAGTATCTCCTATGAAAGGGGTTACGAGTTTTGGCAAAAAGGGGAAGTTAGCATTGAGATATGTGGGGCCATTTCCTATCATTGAGAGAGTGGGACCGGTAGCTTACAGATTGGGACTCCCTGAGCATCTTCAGCTAATACACGATGTGTTCCATGTGGCGTCGCTGAAGAAATACAAGAGGAACGAGAGAGCCTTCTGGCACATTCCACTGGAGGAGATCGATTTACAGCCAGATATCTCGTATGAAGAAAGACCCGTGGCTATCCTGGATTATAGTGAGCGCAAACTAAAATCCAAGGTGGTACCCTTAGTGCGAGTACAGTGGGGACATCACAATATGGATGAGTCCACTTGGGAACGGGAAGAGGATATACGAGAATAATATCCAGAATTATTCATAGCAGGTATTTTTCTAATTTCGAGGATGAAATTCCTTTTGTAAGGGGGGAAGTATGTAATACCCCGTAATTTTGCTAAATTTTAAATTACGTAAGTAGAGTAATTTAATGGGATTAGATGCGCGCTTTAATTAAATTACGTGAGTAGAGTAATTTAAATGTGATTAAATATGTTTGATTTAAATTACGTGAGTAGGGTAATTTAAATAGATATTATGTTAATAAAGATGAATATGCGTTAAAGAAAATTCACTAAGGTGAGTAGAAACTTTCAATGTTGATATGTACGGTCTAGTGACTATATGGACGTACCGGAAGTATCTCGTCAAAATTTAGGGATGAGAGTAGAAAAATGTTTACGAGACTCAAATGAAAATTTAGAGTCCATGGTTGATTCCAAAAGGGTCGAATTAGTCAAAATAGTGTACCCGGAGGTACTAGTTGAGTGCCGGGTCATTTTCAGACTAAATCGGGACCATTCGGGGGCATTTTGGTCTCTTTACAATTATGGGAAAGAAGACCTACGAATTTTAAAGCCCTAAATCTGATTATAAGAGTGGTGGCTAGGGTTAGGCAATGAGAGTTACACCATAGCCATTAGAGAAGAGAGAGAGAGGCAAATTCCTAAGGCAAAAGTAGGAAGGAGGGATCATCTTAGGAGGATTTCACCACAAGGATTGTTGGGAAGGAGGATTGGAGTATCAATATCATCAATCATCATCAACAACCACGAAATCAGACCCTACAAATCATAAGGCAAGTGGTTATTTGCAAAATAATTGAGTTATAATACCCATGATTAAGCTTGAGGAAGAACATGATTTTTATGATATTCTTGGGAACAAACAATTGATAATAATCCATGATTGATTAGGATTTGCATGTAGGAAGTTTTTGAATTACCAAGTATGTTTACATCATAGAAAACCTGATGAGAAATTCGTAAGAAAATCTGGAATTTGGATGAAAAATATAAAGAATGCATTTTTAGGGTTCTTGAATATTAGTGAGATTTTCAGTGAATTTGGCCAAGATTTATAATGATTTTGTTGTTTTAAATCGTTAGTAATCATCCCAGAATATGTAGGAATGATTAAAAATTGTTGGTTGTGAATATGATGGTCTATCCTGAAAGTTAGAGATGTAAAAATGGTGAAACCCGTATGAAGAAGATGAACTGGGTCTGTCACTGCTCGATCGATCGATCGACCCTTGAATGTCGATCAATCGAAGCAGTCGATCGATCGACCATCTTCCTTCGATCGATCGACCCTGTCTGTACTATAGAAAATTTGTGTAGAAATTTCTTTAATTTCCGTTACTTAATGGGAACCTTAGAATTGATATTTTTCCTATGAGGGGACTTGGAAATTACCAGTAGGTGTACCATTAGGTTCCTCCACTAATGATTGAGTAGGAATGTTGGAGAAATGGAATGACGATAGAACGATTGACTTAGCCCTGAGTTGAAATGGTTAATTTAATTACGGAAAGATTGAGACTTAATTCCGAAAAGAAAATACCAATAGGTTAAAATTAACTTAACTACTGAATTAAGGGAGGGGTAACTAGGACCCTTAGAGTTACGCGAATACTCGAATAAATACAATAGTGAGAGAAATTGTAATTAATAAGTACGGAGAATATAAGTAAAATATATTACGTACGGGTATGATTTATTAGGTCGAGTGTGTACCTACTAAATCTATATAAATAGGTTTGGGTTAAGAGAATATTACCTAAACTAATTATGTTAGGGTCAATGTGACATTCCGAACTAACATAAAGTTATTATATATTTGGTGTCGGTGTTAATGCCGAACCAAACTTTGAACTGGTGCCGCGATGAAAGAGTCCCGAACCAGAATATGTGTATATATTTATATTTGTAGATAGGTGGGGTCGATGGATCATTCCGAACCAACTTTCACTTGGAGTCGATGAATTATTCCGAGTCAAGGGTCCTTTGTGTGTAATAAAAGGATATATTAGAGGTAACTAATATTAAATACATTGTTGTGGGACAAAATGTTTCTATGTGCATAATCTACAAATTGAGAATAGTAGTCAATGAAACGATATGTAAATGTCTTAGTAATAATTTATAACATGATGGAATTATTACATGAATAAGGACAACGAACAGTAAATGAGTTAACTACGGTTATGGAAAGTATAACTAGGTAGACTAAGTATCCTCGATAGTTACGTACTACGTAAGAGAGGTGAGGAAGTTCAAGGGAGTGTGCGAAACCTTAATATGTGTAATCAATAACTTAATTGTGATAACTGCTTGCAAAATATTTTCAAATGTTTTGAGTACTAACTCTTGCTATGTAAAATTTTAAAAACCTTTTAGGTGCCCAGCCACAAGGACACCCAGCTTGATTTCATGTCAGAGATTTGGGAGCTGCAGCCAGTGTGGAGGTTGCAGGGATTGTTTAGACGCTTCCTCTTTTTCATTTCTAGTGCAGGATCTCAGTTTTATTATTTCTAGTTGGAACATGTCGTTCCACCTTTACTATTACAGTTTATTCTAGTTATGGATTTGTAGTTGTCTTTTTGGGCCGTGGTTTACGGCAAGACTTTAATTTCTTTCAGATTATTTTTGTGTACTGAGCATTCATATCTAGTATTGGTAATGTGTGGTTTGGAATATTTGTTGTTTAAGAAAGATAAAATTTGGCACCCGTTTTAATTTCATTTAGGTGGTTAGTAATTTTAAAAGGCGTTCGACAGTGATGCTAAGAATGAACCATTTAAGAAACATGTTTATATTAAAATAAGGCTTGATCACCCAAGGTTTAATTAGGCGGGGTGTCACACTTCGCTCTTGTCTTTATTTTTTTCTAATGCAACGAATCACTATTCAAACTTATAAAAGAGACCTTCGAATGACTATATATATATATATATATATCACCCACATTATTTATTGAAACAAAATGTGTTGGCTTGGATAAAAATATATGAATATATGGCCTTAATATGAGTTACCGAGTACGCAACATTACTTGGTGCAAAATGTTGTTTGGCTCTTTTTATATATAACTACTGCTCATTAGTTCTAAATATCTCGTGACTTTATTGTTATTTGTTTATCATTCATATTTTTTAATGTTCTCTCAAGTTGTAGGGTGTTGAAATGGATAAGAGTTGGATGCATCATCCAAATAGAATTAGTAGTGCATATCGAGATGGGGTTAAAGAATTACTTGATTTTGCATTTGCTAATGTTGAGCAAAATGGCAAGATTAAGTGCCCGTGTAAGAAATGTAATAACTTCTATTGGAAAAATTGCCAAGATGTTCAAAGTCATTTGCTTATACATGTCATAGTGAAGAGTTATATTAGGTGGATGTATCACGGTGAACCATTGGGATCAGAGAACGATAATGCTTATGATTACAATGCGTGTGAGTTTGAAGTTGGGGATAATGATAATATAGGGCAGGAAGAACACACTACAAACGAGTTTGAGCAAGATGACATGGAGGGAATGTTACATGATATGTTTGCCGAACCTTACAACAATAATGTTTTAGGGGATGAATTTGATGGCCATGCCACTCAAATGCCCGAGGGTGAAGGAGAAAAATTTGCTAGATTAGCTAGGGATACGCAACAACAACTGTATTCGGGTTGTCAGAAGCTATCTAAATTATCTTTCATTATTGAGGTAATGCATCTAAAGTCAATGAACAACTGGAGTGAGAAATCTGTTGACTCGTTTCTTAAACTTTTTATGAAAGCACTTCCAGAAGATGCCCACATTCCGAAGTCATTTTACGAGGCGAAGAAAATATTTCGTGACCTGGGGTTAGACTATGTGAAGATTGATGTTTGCATAAATGTCTGTGTTCTCTTTTGGGGACCAAATAAGGAAAAAATTAAATGTCCAACATGTGGAGAATCTAGATGGAAAATCGAAAAAGCCAAGGGTGTGAAGATCCCTAAAAAAATCTTCCGTTACTTTCCACTTAAACCGAGGTTTCAACGTCTATTTATAAATAAGGATATAGCTTCATGGATAGGGTGGCATAAAGATAAGCGCGTTGAAGAGGCCAACGTATTAAGACATCTAGCGGATGGGGAAGCATGGAAAGAATTTGATAAGGTTCATGAGTCATTTGCTAGAGATGCTCGCAATATTAGGCTTGGACTCTCTAGTGATGGATTCAATTCATTTTTAAATATGAGTAGCAAGCACATCACATGGCTGGTTGTTCTAGTGATATATAATTTACCTCCATGGAAATGTATGAAACAACCATTTTTCACCTTATCAATGCTTATACCGGGTCCTAAGGCTCCTGGAACTGACATAGACGTGTTTCTTCAACCATTGATAAAAGAGTTGAGAGAGTTGTGGTATGTTGGGGTGCAAACATATGATGCCGTCACAGAGACTACATTTATGTTACGTGCAGTAGTGATGTGGACTATTAATGATTTTTCAACTTATGCTAACTTGTCAGGTTGGAGCACAAAGGGGAAGTTGGCTAGCCCAGTATGCAATAAGGAGATTCATTCTATGTATTTGAAGAATGGACATAAGACATGCTACATAGGGCATCGTCGTTTTCTACCGATGAATCATAATTGGCGAGAAAATGTGTCTTCCTTTGACGGTAAGAAAGAGCATCGAGAACGACCAAAAGAGCTTAGTAATGATGAAATATTTGCTCAACTTGAGAGGGTTCGACCTAAGGTATGTGGGAAAGCATGCAAAAAGAGGA
This sequence comes from Sambucus nigra, assembly GCA_949130495.1. NCBI lineage: Eukaryota > Viridiplantae > Streptophyta > Magnoliopsida > Dipsacales > Adoxaceae > Sambucus > Sambucus nigra. The sequence goes on along the minus strand of OX422214.1, from coordinate 246,109,340 downwards.
GCCGCGCAGCGTATGATTTGCAATGGGACAAAATAAGTATATTCTATAATTTTCCATACTGGAAAGATCTTAGATTGCGTCACAATTTAGATGTCATGCATATTGAGAAAAATGTATGTGAAAGCATTTTAGGAACATTGCTAGACATTGATGGGAAAATAAAAGACACCGTTAACTCACGGTTAGATTTAAAGAAAATGCGTATATTTAAAGATTTGCATCCATATAAAAAGGGAGACAAATGGGTGATTCCTCCTGCTTGCTACAGTTTGTGAAAAGCAGAGAAGATGGATTTATGTGAATTTTAGCAATCACTGAAGTTGCCCGACGGGTATGCATCCAACATTTCTCGATGTGTGAGTGCTATTGATGGCAAGATTTCAGGGATGAAAAGTCATGACTACCACATTTTTTACAACGTTTACTAACGCTTGCAATTCGTGGTCATCTTTCGAAGGAAGTGTGTCAACCGTTAATTGAACTTGGGTTATTCTTTAAGGAGTTATGTTCAAAATCATTGAGATTGGATGTCTTGGAGAGACTTGCAATAGCTATGTGTAAACTTGAACGGATATTCCCACTGTCATTCTTTGATGTTATGGTTCACTTGCCAATTCACCTTGTACGAGAAGCCATTCTCGGTGGACCAGTGCAGTATTGATGGATGTAACCATTTGAAAGGTAAATGTAATAAGTGATATCTTATTTTAGTAATAATTTAATGTTTTCATTGCATTTTCTGACCATCTTACTTCTCGACAAATATATGCACACCTTAAAACTTACCGTGGGAAACAAAGCACGTACGGAGGGCTCAATTGCCGAGGCTTACATTCTTAATGAATGCCTAACATTTTGCTCGATGTATCTACGTGGTGTTGAGACAAAATTCAATAAACCCGAGTGAAATTATGATGGCGCTGATTTTCAAGAAGGTTTATCCGTTTTTCGATACAATGGTCATTTGCTTGGAAAAGTGGATTACCAATACCTCGTTCAAAGTGAATGGGAAAATGCTCATTTATATGTGTTGGATAACTGTGATGAAATACAAGAATTTGTGAAGTATATTAAGCTATACTACTTCTTTTCCTTATACACACACACACGCACACACACATATATACACATTATTTTTTCTAACTAAATTCATTTATATATGTTTAGTGAGCACAAGAATTTGTTAAAAGCCGAAAGGAACACAAATATTGACCGAAGACATGCAGAGAGATTTCCCAAATGGTTTGAAGACCGCATAAGTAGTTTAATGTAATATTTTTTGGTGTAAACCGATTAAGCTTGTTATTTCTTACTAAGTATTTATATATAAACAATAAACAGGTTACCATATTCGAGCGCGAGTCCCTCGATCGTTCTAGTAAGCAACTTCGCTCTTTATCTTGGGGTCCCGATCGAAGAGTGAAACATTATAAGGGCTGTTTAATCAACGGTTATAGGTTTCACACCCAAGATCATGACAAGTACAAAAAAACTCAAAATAGTGGAATCGTTATAGTGTACTAACATGAACAAAAAGATATTGATTTTTATGGTGAGTTGATTGACATTATCGAATTGGAATACCCAAAAAATAATCGTGTTGTTCTATTCAAGTGTGACTAGTGGGACCTTGAAAAAAAGAAGGGTGTGTGTGGATTACGTAAAGATGAGTATGATTTCATTAGTTTGAATACCGCTAATACATGGTATAAAGACCAACCATTTGCATTAGCTTATCAATTAGAGCAAGTCTTCTATGTGCCAGACATCAAGTTGGGAAATGATTGGAAAGTTGTAGTGAAAAATACTCCCCGAGACAAGTATGACTTTCCTGAAACTGTAGTAGAGGAGGATGAGGAGATGGGTGATGAGGAACCGTACCAACAACTTGAGAATAATATTGTAGATGATGAAATAGTGGAAATAGACGACGAATGTCTTCCATTACGAAGGGATGATATCCCAGAAATAGAGTTTAGTATGGCTAATGTGCAAGGAGAAAATCGGATACATGATATAGATGATAACATCTTGTCATCCGAGGATGACAGTGCTGATATTAAAGAGGATAATGGAGATGAAGATGATGAGGAATTTTGACGGTTTGTGTTAGTTATTTTTTCTTCTTAGTAAATGCTTTAATTTATTTTAATTATGACACTTCGATCTATAGGAACTTTTTATTAAATTACACTTGTGAAATGTTTTTACTGAACTAAATTGCATGTTTATGTATATCTTTAATAGGTATAACAATGACAATGTCAAACTATGAGAAACAAAGGATAAATAGGATTCAAGATAACATAGCAACAATGAAGGCAATGGGGTTGCATAGAGGGGATAAATTCTACATGGGTTCTTGTAAGAGGAATAATAATAATAAGAGTGAGACAAAGGGAAAAAGAAAAGAGGTTGATAAGGATGAAGAGTATATCCCGTCGAAAAGAGAGGAGGGGTTAAGTTATTTGAGCGAAGGTGAAGATGATGGCGACGACTATTTGTTAGGTTTGTCAATTATCCTTGTCACTTTTTATAAACTACTTTGAATGATATGATGTTACTGCTGCTGCTAATGTTATCTCAATTATTTGTTATGATTTCGTGCTTAATAATTTTCATTACTGATGTGATTATTGTTGCTACTAATGTTATCTCAATTATTTGATATGCTAAAATGTTAAAAGTGTATTGATGTTTTACATAATTTCTGCATGCATATTTCCTCTGCTAATGTTGTTGGTTTCTTATTTAGTTATACCTGGTTCCAGCCGTGCTCGTGTTCCAAAATTATCTACGCGATAAATAATCATGGGAGATTCCACAGGCCCCCCTTTTCTCAATCAAAGGACCTAAATGTTGGCTACTCCACCAACACTGTTGCATCTGATGATAACAACAATGAGGGTATGATCTTTGTATTCTAAATCAAATTACTTGTCAATATACAAATATCTAATAAAGTAGGAAATATACCAATGTATAGTTAAATCTAGTTACAATAGTAGTGTGTTAAACCATTTCGTACCTATTATAGGTCATAAAGAAGCTCCCGTGAAACAGTTTGTGGTAGAGCGGAATCATCATTCTTTAGGATGTAGTCATTCAAATGTAGTTGAATCTCCGGACATTATTTCATCGGGTTTTAGTACCAATGAGGGTATGATTTACTTCTAATTAGAAACAAAATATTTAATGATTTTTTTTATTTCTTGTTTGCTCATCGTGGTAGTTGCCAAAACATCCACAACAGAGGATATTGTCAAATTGGTGTCTAATCCTCTGTTTTCTGCTTGATTTGAAATGGTGCTAATTACCAGTCTGAAAATCCACACCAAAGAATTTTTGTTCCACAAGGTAATCCATAGATGCTGCCCAGACAGAGTGGTGAGGTTTAAGATCAATTCGTAGAATTTTAGGATTGTATCCACGGTCATTTTCATCCCGTATGCCAGTGTTTATGAGGCGCAACACACTGCCTGGACAAAGTAGTGAGGTTTAATGCCAGTATTGACTCGTTTGACTTCTCCGCTTAAATGCATTATGAGTCTAATTTTGTCAGGTTGACGATACTCAACTAATGCAAACGCATACGTAGTTTGGAGTTCTTTACCTCCATCAAACTTATTTTTCAAATGCGCACGCGTCTATAAATAAGGAAGTTTAATACTAATGACATTTCCAATAATGAATTGATAGTCCATTGCATATACTTGATTTGGAACTCAAAAGTTTTCTAAGATGAAAGTGTTATGTATTTTTGTCTTTTTTTGACAAGCAATTTCAATTGTGCCTCTTAACCAATTTCAGGATTGTGGTGGTATGATTGTGTCTTAATCACTAAAAGAAGAACAAAAACACTAGTAACTAAAAAGTAATTAAGAAAGGAGCGCTCTTTTGATCTCTCTATGAGAAACATTATCATTGCAATTAAGAGCAATCACCTTTACCCCAAACTTACAAACCAATTGTAAAACAAAATCACACTCACAATATATGAAACTATGATACCAAAAAATAGGTTCATAGTACAAATCGTCCTCCAAAGAAAAATACTCACAGAATATATATGTCTACTGTCAATCAATCAAAACATGGTATATGTAAGTAAATGACTATAAAACAAATTCGTAACTACAATTGATATATGTAGGAAAACTGAATGCAAAAGAAGAAGAAACAAACTATCTTTTAGCAGAAAACTCATGAACTATGATAATGAAAAGGAACCCATAATGCAAATCACAACTCTTGTAATTCACTTGGACAAGGGAATTAAGGTTGATCTCAATTAACTTCTTGTCGAAAATGGTTCTACTGACCTGCTATTTCTTCCTGACTGAATCGTCTAATTTCTAACCTGGTAAAAAATTAGATTTTGGATCCATTGAAAAAATAGTGGAATGGATCTCATCATAAGATGGAATAGAAGATGACACCAAATTTTCTTGAGAAGTCACCATTTTAGGGATCACATATTCAATAAGACCATTGTTAGATACATTAGAATTGTGGGCACGCATAGAAGAAAATAAGTTAATAATATGATCTTTGATTTGGGAAGGATCAGTCAGAATTACATCATCTTTTTTTCATCATAGAGACGGAATTTATTGTTCTCCTGTGCTTGACATATTTGTTGAAGAATGCAGTGCACCTATACCTATATTGATTCCACTTAAATCTAGCTTTATCTCTCCAGAAATATTCTTCAAAATTCAAAGCCTCTACTAAATTATCTTTGGCTTGAATTTTTAAAGACTAACATGATTAGGGACATATTGGTCAATTTCATATTGCACTTTTAGTAATTCAGCTTTTTATTTAATAAGTTTGCTATGAATATTCCCAAAACTTTTATAATCCACTTTTTGATAGCTCCTTTCAAAGTTTTTAACTTTTGTTGAAGAACAAAAATAGGGTAGCCAACTCGAGAAGTCCGATTCCAAACTTGCTTAACCAAATCAAGAAAATGGTTATGATAAAAAAAAGGAATTTAAAAGGTCTAGGATCACTGAGATGCATTTTGAAAGATTGAAATAGAAGATGGTGGTGATCAGAACCACATTTGGGAAGACCAAAGCATGAAACATTAGTCCAAGAGGAAATTCATTCCTGGTTACATAGATCTCTGTTTAAACTTCGTTCCACCATAGATGTAGGACTTTTCTTCCAAGTAGAAAAGATACCAAAAGTATCTATATTAAAGAATTGACAGTCTCCAATCATCTTTCTAAAGTCAAGACATGGTATGTAGTATGGAATTCTAACTTCCCTGCATTCATGAGCGCCGAGAACACTATTAAAATCACTTATAGTTATCCAAGGTCCATAAATTAAGGATATAATATTAGTCATTTCGTGCCATAAAGTTATCCTTTAAATGTAGTATGTTGAAGCATAGAATATAGTATAGGATGCATCATATTTAGCAAAAAATTATACTTGTTTACTGAAAATTTTAAGTCAGTATGACTTTGTTCAGCACTTGTCGCTGAATTTTAAGTCAGTATGACTTTGTTCAGAACTTGTCGCTGAATTTTTTAGTACAAGAGAATAAGTTGTTAGTAATTTTTACCCGAAAAACAAAAATATTTAAAAAATGCAGAAAGAATTTTCAGTGCTTAATGATAGTTTTATAAGATAGGATCCCAATGTAAAATCTTAGTTGATCTCTGCTTTAATCATTGTTGTGATCTTAAATGAATCACTTTTCTACTCAAAAACCTTGTCTATAGACCTACAAGGCTAAGAGACAATTTAACATACAGTCCGGTTCAATTCATCCTACTGTCCGGTTCTGCGGCAGCTAGATTCTGCTGCCATGAAAGAGTACTATTTCAAGGCATCAGTGCATCATTATTGTTTTTATTTGACTAGTCTAAGACAACATTTTGTTTATGATTTATTTTGTTTTCATCCTTTTGATATTAATATGCATCGCATAAACATTGGGTGTGCACTGGCAGATATTGTATACATATCTCCATAGCTAATTTAAGTTTTTGTTTTATTTTATTAGGTTCCGGTCATGCACGCTCCCCAATATCTTTTACGTGGCAAGGATTCACGAGGGAATTCATGCGTCTTCGTTCTAGTTCAACTAATCCAAATATCAACGACGCTTTCGACGATATCCCTTTTGATGTTAACAACTATGAGGGTACGATCTTCATATTTAGAAACATATTAATTTTAATATACAAATAATTTTAGTTAAGTATGGATATCAATGTTTTTTTTAAATACAGATTTAATTAGTATTACGTTGATCCATTTCATGCATGTTATAGGTGAAACATAAACACATGTGCAACGATTTGTGAGAGAGTCCAATCACCCTCCTCCACACCCTAGTCATCAAAATGTTGTCGATTGTGCACACATTGTTTCATCGGGTGCTAATTCCAGTGAGGGTATGATTGTGATCGTACAACACGTACGTAAGGATCACGTGTTCTGAATCACTCAGGAACTGTCTCAATATAAATCACACATATTGGAGGCGGGCATAGTTCACATACCCGTGGGTTACGCACATACCTATGCTCCCATGGTTAGCTGACTTATCAACTCACAAATAAGTCATTCATAGTCCTATGTCCTTAAGGTACCAATCTAAATCCCCTCGAAGTCACACAAAGATAAGATGGCCCTTTTTTTGAAAACCAACTTCCCGTGATAGCAAGTATGGTAGGTATGTCATAAACATAAGAAATCCATACACTAGGCATTCACACAACCTAAGTAATCATATTTCAATATAGTTATTCACACATTCCCTCTAGTAAGTTTCGTACGTAGCAAGTTTATCCAGAACCTCATACATAATTTATTTAGCTTGATAACTCTCGTCGTATCAATTTGAGTACTTAAACCTATCCCAAAAAGTTACTAGGTCTCCTATTAGTTTCTAGTGTTATCTCAGTAACTTAAAGTCCCTTCGTTACTGTTCTTGTCCTTACATCATCATTCATTCCCATTATAGTTTCAATTCAAACGATTTCTAATCGTACCTCACTCGGTAGACCCTCGTAAGCAATAGCATTCCAATCTATAAGGTAAAACATTTTTTCGGGCATCAAGTAAGACCCTACTGACCTTAACTAAGTCCCACAATATTAAATTAATCACCTTAAGAATCATTATAATGACACAAATTTCAAATTGAGTCCATTGTAGTTTTGGCTCAATTCCGGACAAAAACGTTTATGTCATAGGATAGTGTTCAATGTGCCTATTCAATCCTATGATGTGTTTAGTTGAAGACGTAGCGGCTAAGATATTAAAGCTTCATCAAATATCGTGTGTATTGTGCCTCGTTTCTACGTCATCAACATGATTCCATTGCTCCTAAGGTATGAATGCATTTTAATATATATATAGAAGCTTGGAATAATTTTTATATGGGTGTTCTTTGTTTTTAAACTGTTGTTTTGTTTTAGAAAGTTTCACTAATACTTTAAAATAAAGTTTCTGGGATAAAAATAGAATTTTCAGCTTTCTGTTTTTTCGTTCGATATTGTCGTTCGAACGAGTTTATCGTTCGAACGAGAATGTCGTTCGAACAATGACTGCTAACGAGTTCACATATTGGCCACTGGAATATCGTTCGAATTGTCGTTCAAACGAGATTTCTAACGAATTCACATTGGAACTTCATTACTTCGTTCGAATGAAAATCTCGTTCGAACGAGTTTTAGCGGGAACAGTTAATTGGCTATTTTTTAGCAGTTTTTTTTCCTCTTTCCCACTACTTTTTCCACTAACTCTTTTCCTGAATATATAAATGCGGGAACCAAGTTTTTTAACTTAACTTTTTTACATCCTACAACCTCCAAGAGAGAGTTTGAGAGAAAAATTCAGAGAAGAAAAAGTTCATGTCTAGAGTGTAAATTTTCCTAGAAAATCTTTAAAACACTTTCGTTTTACACCCATTGTTTACTTATTCCAAGCTTCCATATATATACTTTGCTTGGAGTGTTTGGCACCGATTTATCTCTACAACGTTTCAAGAGAAGTTTGGATTTGCTTCTACATCCCTCAAATAAGAAGTTCTCTATTTTGCTGCGGCATTCTCACATGATTAAAGGCACTATGTGTGGTTGACGGTGTACCTATTGCCTCATTGGTGAAGACCAAGATTTCGGTGGAGCTCCGGGGTTGTCTACTAAGCGAAGGTGTTTACAAGAAGACGTGTCAAGGCTTGAAAGGTATCGAGTAAAGAAAGTAAGTCATCTGTCTTGTAATTGTAAAATCATACTTAGTGGACTTAAGTCTAGGATCGTCCGAGGTTGTTTCCCGTTGTGAATTTTTCCTCGTACATCGCGGCATAGTGATTAATTGTTAATTTTATCTTGTGCAAAATCACCTAGAACGCATGCTTAGGTAAAAAGATAAAATTTGGTTTAAATCACTACTTAATTAATTTGGTGCAAAATTTATTTGGGTAATTTTTAATTAATTTAGTTCAAGTCATTTATGTTAATTTGATAAATTTGGTTTGGCCTAATTTGCAATATTGAAAATATGACTTAGGCAAATTTCTAGGACTTGGATTGAATTAATTTGGTTTAAGTGGAATTAAAATTGTGTGTGTTTCATCATATTTCACTTGATTTAATTTTAATTTGAAAGAAAAATTAAAATTAGTTAATTTGTGTATTGAACCATCTTTCGCTTCCGCATCTAAAAAGGAAATTACTTTTTGTAATAAGATATTAAAAAATTGGGGTGCCATCCTTTTCAATCATTATTAGCTTTGGGATTTTCATTAAAACTCAAGGGAAAAACAATTACCAAAAATCAGAAGAGGTCGATCGATCGAAGGAAAGGATCGATTGACATTCTTGGATCGATCGATCGATTAAGCAGGTATTTGCCCAGATCTCTCTTAAACAGTTACGGGTTTCTTCCTTTTTACACCTCAATTTCTTTATTACAACATCCTAAACTCCCAAGAAAGTTCACTAATCATCCTATTAACATATTAGCATCATCTTTAAAGTATTAGAATCATTAAATCATCATGGATAATAAGTTTCTTGGATCAAAACACCCAATTTTCATAAAAACCCTATTTCTCCTATTTCCTTCAAGATCTTCATAAAACTCAACATAAATTCACAATTCCCTACGCATGGATCATGATTTCATAACTAGTATGTACCCATAAGTTTATCTACATGAAGCCTGCCCATATTCAACATTTAATTCTCCAATTTCACAATTAATTCACTTATTTACGATAAATCATCAAATCTAAACTATCATGTAAAATATATGCTTTGAATCTTTGCAAGATAAATCACTTGCCTCTGATTAGAAATTTTGATCTGTTGATGACAGTATTGGTTGGTTCTCCCTCTCTTTTCGGTCACAAATCCGGCGATGGTGGTGATTGTTTTGCCTTGGAAACCCTTGGAATTCTCCTGAAACCCTTTTCTTTCTTCTCACGTTACTCTCTCTTGTGTTTAACAAATAATGGCCCTAATAACCATAAGTGTTGGCTCATAAATATATCCTAATTTTCGTGGGTCACTATTCACCAAAAATAGGAATGACTAAAATACCCTCTCGGGCTGCCGGTTAGGCCTAAAAATGCCCCGGGACCCAAATTAAACCCCCAACTAGTATTTTCTGACTATCTCGACCCTTCCGGACACGTTGGCGCACTCAAAATGATCATAAGGATGACATAAAATAAAATACATTTAAATCTATTAAATTTGGTCCTGACACGACTGACACGCGAGTCCCAACTTAATTACCGAAACTGCCGTATTTTCAACTCACAACAATTTTAAAAAATTCAATAATTACATATTGCCATAATTACTCAGTAATATTCAACATTATCGTCATATTTAAATACTAACTCTCGTCTCGCTAGTTATTTAAATCCGAATTAATTATCCACAAGTAATTTAATTAATCCCACAATTAAAAGCAATTTCATTTAATTAATCTCATAATTAAAAGGCATAAAATTATGGGGTATTACATACTTCCCTCCTAATAACGGAATTTCGTCCCGAAATTTGAAAAAGTAGGGCATACCTGAAAAAATTAGGTATCCTCCAATACTCAAAATAAAATACAAAGAAAGGCTCAATCACTACAGCCCTCGCTTCACAACAAGCTTGTTGAATACTCTTGGCACTTTATCAGTTATAGGGTTACACCTCAATAAAAGCACCTCATGTTGTGGTCTTACTAAAAAATATTCGAATAAGAATAGCCTATATATCATTGGACGAATTATCTCAATATTATTGTGAGTTCGCACCTCACTCCGTATCAATTCCCGCATTTTTTTAAACACAAAACTCCCATCCTGGGAGAAACCATAAAACATCTGACTACTCTTGTCCGTTCTTTGAATTTTTGTTCTCGGCATTGTGACATTTATACAGAGGAAAGCCACTTCAGACGGTTGGTGGTTATCCCATTATAGTCATCGGACTCTAACTTCTGACTGATCCTTAAACTCTGATAACCCGCTCACATCTAAGAATTCTGAGGGAGGATAATAAGGTTCATTACATAAAACATATGTAAGCACCTTGTCCATTATAAATCGATATGGGTGCTTTCACATAACTATACTATTAGGTAATATCTTCTCCTTTTTACCATATTATACGTCACTTACTATCTATACCCATTATGGAAATCAAATGATCGCAATGAGTTCAAAATTTACTTTCACACAGTTCCACCAGTCGTCAATCACCTTGCGCCTATTCCTCGGGCTATAGGTGATACCACTTTCTCAAAATGAAACTATTCCCACTACTTCCTTATACCCCATATTGAAGGTGGGTTTCAAGGATCTCATCCTAGTTAAGAATAATACTGAGTAGGACCACATACCGGCGCTTTCACTATCTAATAGTGTAAATCCCCCAAGGATATAACAATTTCTCTCCTTCAGGATAACTTGTCCCACACATTCGAAGGAACTCGTTACTTATCTATAAGTTGTCAACCCCTCAAAGAAATTTACCAACTTGACTCTTCCATCGCTTGAATCGTCGTCTTGATACTAAATTATCTGGATGATCATCTGACCCCAATCGATCTGCTACTTACTATACCCCTTTAAACACTGACTTTCACTTATAATTCTTCCCGTTAAGTGATACTTAATAACCCTCTTCTTCCCTCGGCGCATACTAAAAGTTTTCACCACGATGTGCACTTCTGGACTCTTTATACCTTATTGACATTCTCAATCTATTTACGTGTAAGCCACCCTCAACATTTGATTGGGTGGAGCTCCACTCCAAATTATCCATAATAATTAAATATTTTTCTTCTCAAGGGATACCCCCTTTTTAAATGGCTTCCCACTGACTTTCAATCAAGTACGAACGTGCTACTTTGATTGCACATGAATCTATAGATTATCATCCTTTTCACGACGCTTAATCCACTCTACCACTTCTATTTGGTCATATTAGTCCCAGAAGTAAAAAATTCACCCATATATTTCCATGTCTCTTCTTCTGGCGATTCTGACACCAGCAAACCAAGGTGTCTACACCCCTTATAACCCATGCATACGATTTTAAACATCATATCCGCTTCATACGTACTCCAAACTCTTTATTGCCCCTACATTCGCAACGTGGCTATACCACTTGGGCGTTCTCAATTACCCTTGAATTTGAAATCCTAAATCCTCCTTAACATCATTCCATCCTGTAACCTGTCGTAATCAAACAAAATTTTCAGTACTTTCTCACCTCATAACTGGCTCTACTGGACTTATATCGTAATTTACCCTTTAACTTCCAGTTATAACCACATACTTCCATAACGATCGAGGTACCCAAATCATGGACGAATGGTTAAACTTCTCCTTACTACCAACCTTATGCTAAGTTTCATGCATGGGATGTATCGCAAAGCGAAATCCAAATAAGGAACCCCCCGATACACTACTACCTAGCATTATTTGTCATCGAAATCCATTAGGCCCTCAGTTCCTAACATGTACCCCTATATTCCCGTCTCTTGACAACAAAGTTACATCTCCTTTCGCAATTACACTTAAACAAGGAACTTCTTCCGAAAGACACTGTCTCTTAACATTGATTGTAATTACATTCCATAAACATCGTGCACATATAATAGGGGCTCTCAAAATACTATCCCCAGACATACAACTGTGAGTATTAACTTCCACGTCTTCAAATAGTGATATAACAAAGCACTCTTCCTATTACCACATCCTAAGCGTTAATTATAATAACCAACTAAATCTTTTCGCTGAATAGTAAACCAAATACACTCTGAATCATATCAATAAAATCCCTACACATACCAGGATCAAATATTCGAGACCATTATACCCTTCGAAGTATCGATAATATATATATATATATATATATATAAACGCGAGCCCGACCCTCTCGCAGATGGGGCCCCGCCAGAACAAAACACTCTACACCAAGGTAGTAACCCCGATAGACTTGCAATATCCGCACACTATCGGTTTAAGCATATTATAAAATCATAATTAGAATAATATCATACTCGTATAACACAACAATTAAATGAGTAATTTCAATAAAGTATATACCACTATCAATACACCCATTCATCCTCCGCGGATAACACTAAACGTAACCCCCTATACCAGGGAAAAATATTCACATAAATAATAACATTGCCGAGATACTCACTAAACTCGTCTCTCATGCGAATATAGTAATAATAAAAAATATAGTAACTCATTCCTGACACATACAACACGCATCAGCATCTTAGGATATAACTCATACTTCTACCTTTCCAATCTCTCTGGTTGCTCAAATGGTTCTTGGACTTAACACACCTATCCGTACCAAACAAAAAATTTCAATAACTATTTCCCTTGCTAGGCACCACACCCTTATCCCTATACTTGCTTTGGGAAACATTTTAAACGTACGGGTTTCACTCCCCACAAAATACCTCTACACATACTCCACTTATCTCCGGTCACACTGACCATGTTAGGGTTATCCTTCTCTCGGACGTTGGTAGTCTCGACTCTGATGACTACCTCCATTGTTCCCTTAGATTTGATGTCCCTAAGGAATACGCTAATGGCTTCGACAAATCTTACTGAAATCACCATCTCTCGATAAATTTTTGCTATCTGAATCATTTAAATGGGTCCCCTAATGGGTCTCCCCTTTGTGGTGCTCCACCAACATTGTTTCCCCCAGTCTTACTCTGACTAAATTCTTTAATTCTTGTAGCTCCCCACCCAAGAAAGCGTTTGCCTCCATAATAACAAAATGCGACATTGTTACCATCTGCATTGACCGTTCAAGCAGAATTTCCCAAAAGTGATAGCAATTCTTCTTATAAGCTAATTTTTCCCTTTAATGTCCTCTTCTACATTGCACCTACTTCATCTGGCGCAAGGTTCGCTAATTAATTAAATTTCTTTTCACAAAGTGACCTCTATTCGACCCTCGTGTGTATGTTCAGAACAACGTTTGCATCTTATCCCGAACATCTGATGAAGAAACTTATGGCCAAACCATACGTATGCGCCTTCTCTTGACAAAACATTCCACTTCTAAGTGTGGTGGTTGCCTCTCACCATTGTAACTTTTTTCTTATGAGCCAAGAAAAATTTTACCCTAAATTTTCACTCTCGATTATCCATACTCCGACATATGCCCAAGCCTTTGGATATTTTACTTTCGTTGGCTAACACATGCCATTTTTGCATTTTTTTAGAAATTCTACTACAGGTTCTCTTCAATGTTTCGTCTGACTCTCTCCCAATCCAGCCATGCTGGGTGACTTTATTTCGACTCCACTTTCTACTATAGCGGTACTATACTGTCATATGTTGTGTCCAAGCCGCCTTTACTATCCTGGCTTTTCGTACCAATATAGGGGTGACCTCAACTACGGTCATCAATCTTGAATGTAGCTTATAACCTCAACTGAGCTTTGCCTCCTGTTGTCCGCCCAACTCGTACGACATACTGCATTGTTCGGTACACGAACATACCCGAATGCAAATAAGATTCACTATCATATACATTATAGTAGGAGAACGAAACCTCACCAAAAAAATCAACAATCCTAAACATAGGGCTCTATATCAAAGAAAGCTACTCTGAAAGCATAATAAGTCGCACAGATCCTAAAGGACACTAGAACCTGGTGCTCTGATATCACCTGTAACACGCTGACTAATTAAATACCGGGTAGTTACTCCTTTATGAAATTAATACATAATATCAAGTTGGTTCAGTCATAACATCACTGTCGAAAACATTTAATTTATTACTAGCCACCTAATATTCAAAAAGAGAGATGCCAAATTTTATTAATTAAATTAACAGTAACCAAGTAATTAAATCAACAACCATCAATCGCATAAATAATCTCATGTTAATAACCAACGAAATGAAATAAACTGAGTTTGGAGTAAACACTCCAATGATAATAATACCAGAGAAAATAAAATCCTTGTACAAGAGTCTAAATAAACCAACAGCTGAAATAATGAAAGTCTGTATCTACAATCTCTAGATAAGAATGGGCATTATGCCCTAACTGATATGAATGACCATAAAGGAACCAAGGATAAATGTGGAGGCGTGTCAAGATCCTGTAACTTCCATAACAGCTACAACACGTCATCAAAATGGATCTCCTATCCTTACCTCCCTGTGGCTGGGCACCTAAAATGTTTTTACAAAATAAAAATAGATTAGGAGGAAAACGGGTCAGATCCCGAGGTGAAAACATTTTAATATATAGCAAGTGTTTAAAATACTATTAAACAACACATATTATAAATATGTTAGTTGCGTACTCTCACATGAGTTTCTCACCTCTCAACTAATGTGCACGCCTAACGTATGCCCTTAACCCATCCTAGTTATGCCTCTAACTAACTAGTCTATACCACTCATGCTTTCGCATTCTAACATAGGGTATCTACTCTTAAAACCTAAAAAAGCTATATTCATAACCCTTATTCACATTCATTAAATTACTTGTCTCAAGTGTTAATTAAATTCTCATATTCTTAGCCTATTCAAATATCTTAGTTATTCACATATACTAAGCAACAGTGAACCAGTCACAAGTATATATATATAAATCACTCTCAGTACATATATACATATAAGGCACCCCTTGGCTAAGCTACAGTGCACGCATACTCTGCTATTAAATCCATGTACATCACGTACGTAAGGATCACATGTTCCGTATCACTCAGGAACCGTCTCAATACAAATCACATATATTGGAGGCGGACATAGTTCACATACCCATGGATCACGCACATACCAACGCTCCCATGGTCAACTGACTTATCAACTCACAAATAAGTCATTCAAATTCCTATGTCCTTAAGGTACAAATCTAAATCCCCCCGAAGGCACACAAAGATAAGATGGCCCTTTTTTCGAAAACCAACCTCCCGTGATAGCAAGTATGGTAGGTATGTCATACACATAAGAAATCCATACACTAGGCATTCACACAACCTAAGTAATCATATTTCAATATAATTATTCACACATTACCTCTAATAAGTCTCATACGTAGCAAGTTTATCCCGAACCTCATACGTAATATATTTAGATTGAAAACTCTCGTCGTATCAATTTGAGTACTTAAACCTATCCCAAAAGGTTACTAGGTCTCCTATTAGTTTCTAGTGTTATCTCAGTAACTTAAAGTTTCTCCGTTACTATTATTATCCTTATATAATCATTCATTCCCATTATAGTTTCAATTCGAACGATTTCTAGCTATACCTCACTCGGTAGACCCTCGTAAGCAATAGCATTCCAATCCATAAGGTAAACCTTTTTTTCGGGCATCAACTAAGACCCTAATGACCTTAACTAAGTCCCACAATATTAAATTAATCACCCTAAGAATCATTATTGCCTTTAGGATTTTCATTAAACCTTAAGGAAAAAACAATTCCCAAAAATTAGAAGAGGTCGATCGATCAAAGGAAAGGATCGATCGACATTCTTGGATTGATCGATCGATCAAGTAGGTATTTTCCCAAATCTCTCTTAAACAGTTACGGGTTTCTTCCTTTTAACACCTCAATTTCTTCATTACAATGTCCTAAACTCCCAAGAAAGTTCACTAATCATCCTATTAACATATTAGCATCATCTTTAAAGTATTATAATCATTAAATCATCATAGATCATAAGTTTCTTGGATCAAAACACCCAATTTTCATAAAAACCCTATTTCTCCTATTTCCTTCAAGATCTTCATAAAACTCAACATAAATTCACAATTCCCTACGCATGGATCATGATTTCATAACTAGTATGTACCCATAAGTTTATCTACATGAAGCCTGCCCATATTCAACATTTAATTCTCCAATTTCACAATTAATTCACTTATTTATGATAAATCATCAAATCTAAACTATCATGTAAAATATATGCTTTGAATCTTTTCAAGATAAATCACTTGCCTTTGATTAGAAGTTATGATCCGTTGATGACAATATTTTTTGCTTCTCCCTCTCTTTTCGATCACAAATTCGACGATGGTGGTGGTTGTTTTGACTTGGAAACCCTTGGAATTCTCCTGAAACCCTTTTCTTTCTTCTCACATTACTCTCTCTTGTGTTTAACTAATAATGGCCCTAATAACCATAAGTGTTGACTGATAAATATCTCCTAATTTTCATGGGTCACTATTCATCAAAAGTAGGAATGACTAAAATACCCTCTCGGGTTGTCGATTAGGCCGAAAAATGCCCCGGGACCCAAACTAAACTCTCGGCTAATGTTTTCTAACTATCTCGACCCTTATGTACACGTTGGCGCACTCAAAATGATCATATGGATAACATAAAAATAAAATACTTTTAAATCCATTAAATTTGGTCCTTACACGACTGACACGCGCGTCTTAACTTAATTACCGAAACTGCCGTATTTTCAACTCATGATAATTTTAATAAATTCAATAATCACATATTACCATAATTACTCAGTAATATTCAACATTTTTATCATATTTAAATACTCACTCTCGTCTCGCTAGTTATTTAAATTCGAATTAATTTCTAATTAATTATCCCAAATTAATTTAATTAATCCCACAATTAAAAGAAATTTCATTTAATTAATCTCATAATTAAAAGACATAAAACTACGGGGTATTACATAGACCTTATCCTTCTCTTGCTTGTTGTCTAAAGGTGGGGGATAATAAGCTACTCGGGCCAGAGTTGATTCAAGACAAACAGAAAAGCTATGCCGATGCCAAACGGTTCTTTCGAGAGTTGATGTGGTGGACCAGGAATTACTACGAGTATCTCCTATGATGGGGATAGTGATATTTGGGAAAGAAGGAAAGTTGTCATCGAGGTTCGTGGGGCCATTTCCTATTATTCAGAAGATACGGAAAGTTGCATATAGAGACTTGGGTTGCTGGAGCACTTGCATCGTAGTCTTAATGCGTTCCATATTTCTTCGCTGAGACGGTATCTCCGGGATGAGATGGATCACACTCACATCACGCTGGAGGAGATTGACTTACAGTCTGATAGTTCATAAAAGGAAAGCTCGGTGTCTATCCTAGATCGTAGCGAGAGGAGATTGAGGTTGGAGGTAGTTCCTTGTGCGTGTCGAGTGGGAGCACCATAATGTCGAGGAGTCTACTTGGGAGCGCGAGGCTGAGATGCGCGAAAAATATCCAGAGAAGTTCTTACCGGGTATACTTTTATTTTTCTGAATTTCGGGACGAAATTCCATTGTAAGGGCGGAAGCATGTAACACCCCGTATTTTTAATGATTTTTAAATATATGATGAATTAAATTAAATATGGGAAATTAGTTTATAATTAATCCGGATTACAATAAATACTAACTAGCGAGACGAGGGTTAGTATTTATTGATGTGAATTATATTGATTATTACTTGGGGAATAAAGTAATATACGATTACGAATTTATTAAAATTATCACGGGTGAAAAATACGACAGTTACCGTAATTAATTCGGGACGCGCGTGTCAGTGGTGTCGGGCTCCATTTAATGGAATAAAAAGTAATTTATTTTTAAGTCATACAAGTGGCCATTTCAAGTTCGACAAAGTATCCCAAAGGGTCGAGATAGTCAGAAAAGTCTACACGGGAGTTTAGTTTGGGTCCCAGGGCAGTTTTAGGCCAAATCGGCATCCCGGGAGGCCATTTTGGTCATTTGCATTTTTGGTAAAATAACACCTAGGAATTTCTAAGTTCAATATATCTGATTATAGAAGGGGGGATAATCCTAGTTACATGAGAAACAAAGAGAAGCCACAGAGAGACTATAGGAGGAAGAGGAGAGGAGTTCCGAGGCTAGAACCACCTTCTTGCACCACCACCACCGTCGGATTGTAGATCAAGGAGAGGAGAACACCAATATACCTATCATCTTCAATGGATCAAACCTACCAAAAGAGGCATTTGTTTAATCTTGCAAACTTATAGCATATATAATATCCATGTTAGTGTAGGTTGAATTAACTATGAAATTCATGTGATTTGAATGCACTTTGGAAGATCTATATCATTATCTTGGGTGAAATTGATATAGAATAGGATCCTCCATGTAGGTAGTATGAAACCCAAGAAATTATATTGAATCTTGATGAAGAAATTTAGGTTTTGATGGGTAAGATTGAATTGTAGAACAATTTCTTGAATTTGAAGAAGTCTATGAAATTGGGTAAATTAAACCGGCATTTTAGAAACTATTTTGCGCCATTTTGGTTTTGAAAATGGCTATTCTGTCCTTCAAGCCGCGTAGCAAATCCTATTTTTTGCATTTTCTTCTCTGATACATTTTCTCTAATACGACTCCTAAATGCCTCAAAATTGCATTTTAAAAATCTAGGCAGATTCGTGGGATCAATTTTAAGAAATGTTATTTTTAGTTGTTATTTCATTGGAGGTTGCTTAGATTGATTTATTGTGACTGTTGTTCTATAATAAGGAAATTAGGCCTAAAGTGGAGATTAGTTTTAGATAAAGTGAGACGAATATTGGGATAATTGAGAAAATATCCGTAATTGATAAATGAATGAAAATTCGAGAAGGGTGACGTAGTGATGAGTGAACCTATATTTATGACCAGTAGTGACGACGTGAATAACTTCTGAAAAAAATAATGAAGTGGTAACTAGGGCCCTTATAGTTGTGTGAAAAATCATATAAATACGATAATAGGTATAATTGAAATTTAATAATACGTAGGGTATTTGAGAGAGATATACGTACTGTGTAGGGGACATATAGTATAGGTCGTGTGTGTATCTATACTGATGATATAAGTATATGGGTGGTGTGAATACATATTGTATGATTTATTATGTGTAAGACATACCTACGCTGCTTGCTATCGGGAGGAGGTTTCGCGATGTGGACAGTCTTATCCTGAGTGAGTTTCCCATTAAGGGGGATTTTAGACTTGTACCCAGAACATAGGACCTTCGACACGTGCTATCTGAGAGTATGATAGTTTCGACGGTTGAATGGGAACATAGGTACATGCATGACCCATTTGGTTTCACCTCCACTTGTCCGTGATTTGTATTTATGGTTCGAGGGAGATACCGAACCGATTGTCCTTATTTAGTACGAGATGTACCAGGACTTGATAGCAGAGTATGCATGCACCGCAACTGAGCCTAGGGGTGTCGTATTAGCATATATATATGATAGAGTGATTAATATGTATATATATACCTGTGATATATTCTACTGTGTGAATCTAGTAGATAAGAAAGATAGTGAAATCTAAAATAACTTAAGTATAAGAACACTTAACTTTATTTGTGAAAACTCCTATTCGAAATAAAAGATGTGGAAATATTCAATATGGTATTACGTGGTATATATGAATGGGCACTATGAGTAATAGTTTAGCAAACGAATGCATTCGAACTAGTTAGGCGGGATAACGATTACTAGAATGGTGTAATACCCCGTATTTTTATGCTATAATTAATTTGGGGATTTATTAAATTTATGTGAATTAATTATTTAATATAAATCCGGAAATTAATTATGTTATAATTATTAACGTGATGAGAGTTAGTAATTATGGGAAATTTGTTGAATATTACTAATGAGCAAAGTAATATATAATATTGGTTATATTAAATGTCACGAGTGAATAAAATGATAATTTTGAAAATTTTAGTCGGGATGCGTCCGTGTCGCGTCGAGACTAAATATTGATGAATAAAAGTAAATATATTATAAGTCGCTCGTATGGTCGTTTTGAGTGTGCTAATGTGTCCGGAAGGGTCGAGATAGTCAGAAAAGTGTACCCAGGGGTTTAGTTTGGGTCTCGGGGCGTTTTTAGGCTTAATTAGTACCCCGGGAGGGCATTTTGGACATTTCGCATTTTTGGGTAATTAAACCCACGAAAATTCAAGGGATATATCAGATGTATAAGGTTGTCTTCTAGGGTTAAAACAACCAAAGACAAGTGACGTCCATAGGAGAGGGAAGGAGAGGCTTTTCCAAGCAATCCAAGGCCAACGATTCACCCGGTTGCACCGCCGCCACCACCAACGCGTAGATCGCGCGACGGGGAACGCAACCACACCAAATTCGTCACCAAACCCGAACGTCGAAAATCCCAGGCAAGTATTTATCTTGCTTATTTCGTTAATGCATCACTCATGTTAGTCTAGGTATGATTGGGAAGAGTTTTATGGAAGAAAAGCCAAATTTGAGATAGGATATCGCATGTAGTAATAGTTTAAATGTTATTTTGGAAACCCCTTCACATGTAGAGGATTAAACCAAGAAATTTTGATGTTTTAGAAGAAGAAAATTCTGGAAAAGATTGATTAGAACCATGTTAAAGAGATTTCTAGGGTTCTTGAGATTTACATGAATTTTGGCCTGTTAATCCATGATTATTAATGGAAATTTGCATGCTTTACGTAAAAGATGTATGGAATGGATTTATATTATTAGTAGTATAAATTTCTGGACGTTTGGGAATGAAAATTTTGGATTTGGATGGAGTTATGTGAGAAAACCCGTAACTGGTAACTGCAGAATTCGCCATACCTGCTTGATCGATCAATCGAGCCAAGAGCTTCGATCGATCGAAGGTTCGATCGATCGACCCCTTCTGGCAGGCTCATATTTCCCCTTTTTAAATTAGTTGAATTCAATTTAATGAGAAATAATTCTCGGACACCCTTATTAAAATGTTTTGGGAGATAAAGAAGACCAGTAGGACATATGAATAATTTTGGGACCTTAATGTAAGACGAGAGTTATAATTTAGAATACTTACATATAAGGGACGATGAAACTAGGTATTAAAGGGAGAGACGTGTAAGATAGTTACGATGGAACATAAATGAATACCTATTGAATTTTACACTTGAGAGGATAGAGTCCATGAGTATTACGTAGTAAGTTGGAAAAATCACTCAAATTAAAGTTAGAAACGAACCGTTATACGTGATAACTAATAATGGGAAAATTAGGATAAATGTCGTGACTATGGGTTATGAGATGAACCTAAATTAATATGATAAAAGTAGTATATTTATATGACTGTGTGTATGCATATATTATATACATGTGAAAATCATGCCCGCGCTACTTGCTATCCCTGAGGTTACCGCGCTGGGACAGTCGTATCTCGAATGGGCCTTCATGGGGGATATTGACTCGTACCCTAGAAGATAGGAATCCTAGGTACGGACTATCGGATCGATAGTCGGACGGTCCTAAGAGATGTGAGGGTATGTACTGACCTCTTGGACTTGGAAACTATGCTTCGCCTCACTATTGTTGTGTATGTGTTAATACAGTTCGTGAGTGATTCTGAACTTGTATTTCCCTTAGTACGAGAGATACGTGGATTGGATAGTAGAGTATGCATGCACCATAATTTTTATGTGGGGTGTTGTTAGAATATATATATTATACGAGTATTTAATATATATATATATATATATATATATATATATATATATATATATATATATATATATATATATATATATATAAAATTCTAAAATTTTAAAAAATTGCCTATTGTGTTATGGTAAGTAAGACAGGTATAATGACTCAAATTGGAAATACTTGTTTTGAAAAAAAAAAGTATAATGGAACACTGAGAAACTTTATTAGCAAATAAGGTTTAAATGAGAACTTTGTGATTAAATGAAGTTATTTTCTTAAACAATTATATTCTTCGGTTTTGAATCTTACGAGTAACCTAAGATAAGTTAAACCATTGGGAAGGTTAGTACGATAGGCGTGCACATTAGAAGAAAGGTGAGAAATTCTCAAGAGAGTGCCGCACTAATATGTTGCTGCATTGGCTTGTAAACAATTTAAATACATGCTAAACGAATTTTAAATCATACACACTATCGGGCTCTGATCAGTTTCTATTTTTCTTTCTCTCTTGTATATATATGTATATATTACAGGTGCCCAGCCACAGGAGCGTCTTGCATAGGATCCCTTGGAAGGAACGCGCTGCAGCTTAGGTGGGAGTTGCAGGCCTCTTGCTTAGACGACTTCATTTACTTGATTCCACTCCTAGTATATTCATTTAGTGGGGCATGTGTCGCCCTTTCCATTATTTAGTTGTTTTATTTGGACATTGTGATCCAGTTATTGTAGTATTGATACTTTGGGATTTATTACTGTCTGGATGTTTCACTTTAAATTTTAATGTTGGGATTCAATTGTCGAATGTTTAAATTATTTGGATTATATGTTCCAGGATTATTGTGGTATGACTCTTTAATATTAAATTGTTATGAGTAATTAAATCTTTGTTTTTAAAATAAAATTTGGGAAGTAATGTTCAAAAATGGTTTTGACACTTAGCTTAATTAATTAGGGTGTTTAAATTGGAAAAATTATTTTTACGACAGTGATGCTAAGAATGAACCAACTGTTCACCTTGATTTTAATTTAATAAAGGAGTGATCGCCTGATATTTAATTAGGCGGGGTGTCACAAATGGTTAGAGGTACGTTAGGTGTGCACAATAGTTGAGAGGTGAGAATCTCAAGTGAGAGCCCGAAAAGCTAACGTGTATATAGTATTTGCTTTATCACATTTTAAATACTTGCTAAAATGTTTTAAAATAATTTACACTCAGGCTCTGAACTGTTTCTTACAAATCTATTTTCCTCTTGTGCAATCTATTTAGGTGTCCAGCCACAGGGACGCCAAGCGTAGACTATCGGACCATTTGACGTGCTGCAACTATTATGGGAGTTGCAGGTCCTCGTGATTAGATGCCTCCACTATTATTCATTCAGTTCCTAGTTGCAATATTACAGTTAGGATTATTTAGATTTTAGATGGATTCAGTTTTATTATGGATTATTGTATTTGAGTTTTTAACTGGGACGTTTATTCTAGTTTTATTTGATTCAGCTAGATGGTTTAGTATTCATTATTGTTTTATTAATGAGAATGGTGAATGTGATGAATGGTTTAAATTGTTGGATATTAATTAATGGATTAATAGTTCTGACACGAGCTTAATTAATTATTAGGTGATTAATAAAATAAGTATTTTTCGATAATGATGCTAAGAATGAACCAACCGGATATTCTGTTGTAATTTAACAAAGGACTGATCACCTGATATTTAATTGGGAAGGCAATCACAACCTAAACCACTTAGGAGAGCTCATCCTAGAAGTTTTGAGCAAGGTGAACCCAAGCCAGTGTATGTTTGTTCCCATTGCAAACAAAGACGTCATCTTAGAGAGTTTTGTTTTAATCTAGGGAGTGTTTCTCATATGTGTGTTCCTCGGCATGCTTCCACACTAGTCCCTACCCATATTCCCCCACGCACTCCCATAAATCTTACTCCACATGCTCCCACACATCGTCATAGATATTTTAAGAGTTTTTGAGAGCAAGTAGAGTATTTAGTCAAGACTTCACAAAATGTGATGGAGGAGTTTCTTAGGATGTCATCTCCTTTTGAGAACTCATGTGGGCCTAATGATTGAGGTTGAGACTTACTTTTAGAATAGGATGCTTATCATATCCATATCTTATATCCCTACTGCTATATTATATTATCATCGTATTTATCTATATTTATTTTTGATATTTTTAGAAAACTCTAAAGAGTTTGGTTTTTTTCTAAATATTTGTTTTGAAAAATACAAAATTATTTTCGTTTTTTTAAATGAAAAAGTGAAAAAGATTCAACTTTTATAAAAAATTTGAAACAGACAAAAAGAGTTTTTGTATTTTCCTTTTTCACCGTATATGGATGAACACTTGAGATTTCTGGATATCCCCTTCAATCCATCCATACACATGACTTTTTCATAGTGTTTTGAGACATGACTTTGTTTCAATAATGTTCTTAATAATGTGTGGATATAATTACATTGATCTTTGATGACTATTATCTATATGTTAGACTTTTTATCCCTTTATTACCCACGTGCACGAGTTCTATGAACATTGTGCTTACTTGTCATTTGTCGAATACGATGTTTTCATCTCAATTTTTGCTTAATAACGAACCCGGTGTAAAAAGAAATATGTTGTGCATGTAAGAACCATTACCTAGTGATTAGGCATAAATATTTCATATTTATCCCCTTAATTTTGATACTTTTATGGTCCCGTGCATTGCATTTAATCCGGATTTATATCATATTTGTGCTACTAACCTTTTTTAGCAAGTATTTTTATTTGTATTTCTCTCATGTTTTACAGGTGATCCGTGCAAGTGGATGGAAGAGAAAAGTCAAAACGGTGAAAGAAACATTAGAAAGGGAAGTCAAGGGCTTTTTCATAATTTTTTAGTCTGAACCCAGATAAGGAGACAACTAGAAATTTGAAAATCTTGAAGTCACAAGAATACTGGAAAAAAATGACAACTCAATCTGAGCTACGGTGAAGAAGTTATGCTCATTTGAAGTTGAGAAGAAAATTCAAGGGCAGAATTATAAATAAGAGAAATTCGAGGAAAAAAGGAAAACTTCGGCAGAAACTTAGGGAGAACCGGTTCGGGTAAAAGTAGAATAAGTTCACTTGGGAGAACCTGTTCGGGTAAAAGTAGAACCAATTCAGTAGACCTGAGTGCAAGATTTTTGTTTTAAACCTTATTTTTAACCCAAAGAGTTATATGACTTACGGACTCTTCTAAATGATATAAGATGGATGTAAACTCATATTAGGAGTCTAATAATATAGTTTTTGAAGGCTAGAGAGAGAGAAACATCAAGACTTAAAGTCTGCTAATTTTTTATGCATGCAATTTCAACAAAAGACAAGTTATTCACAGTTTTCTTTAAGATTTTATTTCTTCTTGCATGCTTATGTTCTTCTATCTTGGTAATATTAAATTCCATCACTTTTATTATTATTTGATGATGTTTGCATGCTTGTTAATGGATTCTTACGTAGAGATTTATAATATCATGTCCGGCTACATTCGTAAAGAGTTGGTGAACATTAACTCAACCTAGGTTGTTGACGTTAGATATGAAATTCGGTGTAATTGTATGTTTAGTTGTTAGAGATTGGTATTTTTATTGAAACTAATATTTTAAATCTCTTAACTCAGATTGTCGTACGCAACCAGAGTGTTTGAGAATTCGATATATGTGTTAATAATCCTATCATTCGTTTTAATTAAATTGTTGGCTTAATATGTGCGGATTGACACCCTCATATATGAAGTGTTTTAGATTAGTTAACGTTCTTCTTCCGATTAAATATATAGTTGTCGAAAATTTTATATTTAGTGAAAATACCTACGGTTCGGGGATTGGATCCCGACTATACCTTTCCAAATAGTTTTTCTAAAATAAAAAATTTCAGTTTATGCTTTCATTTAATTAAATCGTACTTGTTAGTTAGGTTACTTTAGTTAAGTAAAAATTCACCTTTTCTTTCTCTTTAAGAGAGTCGATACCTAGATTTTAAAAGTCGACCCTATTGTTATCGTCAAATTTTTTCACATCCTATTCCCTGAGGATTCGACCCCGACTTACCGGTATTATTACTTGAGCAATCGGCTTGCACTTGAGAGGTAGGTACACGCATTGCACACACTTTTTGCATCGCATCACCTGGATTTCATTTATATTTTGAAAAATATTGTTATATGTTAATCAATGGAAAGGGGCTACGAAAGTTAAAAATATTATTTGCATTAAAAGCCACCATTTACATAAAAGATCCTAAAAAGATTAGAAGCACATAAAAACAAAAGTGACAAGCCAATTTTTTAGATTCATTGATGTTACCTTACATATGAGTCCTATAACTTTTTCAAAATTATCGAGAGTGAATTCTTATATATGAGAGATTTGAGGGAGTTAAAGTCGAAGATCAATGCGTCTGCACAACGAATTTTCTTGAAAAAGGTTAAATAGTTTGGCATTATTAGTGTGAGAATCATTTAAGTTCATGGCATGTTGATTAAGTCGAGTCGATGTCATATGAGTTCGCTACTTTTACACCAAAGATAAACTTTGAGTACTTTCTTTAGAAGTGTCTCATGACTTCGTGCACACTTGTTATGGATGTTTATGTTGATTTACATATGGAAAATGTTCACACAATTTCATTCCGCATTCACGATTACGATATTTTAGTGTTATTTCATGGTGTATTGTATTTGTACATTTTAAACTTTATATTTGAAAAAATTTGGAAAATGTTAAAAAAAAATAGTTTGCGGAGAAAAGTTGCCTTTTGAGATTCTCATTACATGTGCGTTATCTAAATATGTTTGTGATGATATCTTAATTATTCATGTGATGCTTATATTTCATGACAAGTTTCTAGTTATTTATCTATTACGAACAAAAAGGGGGAGAACAAATTGAGAGGGAGCTTTATTTTCTGTTAAAACTCATATGCGTCATATTATTTTGTTTGTCTCGTGTGTGTAGAACATTTCGCCTAGATGATGATCTCTTGGACCCATACAAGATGAAGACAAGGCTAGCCAAAGGGAAGATTCATTGCATTTGAAGACTTGCACAAAAATTACTTTTCGTTTCTTGATTTGAGAGGATAATTATTGTTTTAGTTTTTAGGATACAATTTGGCATCAATTTGCGTTTTGTACCGGAATATCCAAAAGTGGAGATTTGTAAGAGCAAGTTTTATAATTGTTCATGTTTTATTTTTTATTTTGGTGTATCCCGTTACACAAACACTGCATTTACATGACTTCTTGGGATTCGAAGACAAAGTGGAAGACATTTGGAAGATTGAAGAATCATGTATCTCAACTACCTAAGAAGAAGTTATGGTTTTGATTGGTAAAATGTTTACTTTATCATTTCAGGGGTTTTAGTTTAAAGAAGTTGTTTTTCATAAAAGGTTTTAAATTTATTAAGAAATCTTTTTTGAAAAACATCGCCTCGTTAGAATGAGTTGACCATCTCGTTCGAACTAGATGGACAGGATCATTCGAATGAGATTTGATTACCTTCGAATGAACCATTTTTACCCTTCCTCTCTCATTCGAAGACCGCTCGATACATGTTTAAATGAGAACAGACATGTCGTTCGAACGAGGTCACATTTCGTTCGAACGACCTAGCAAGAATGTGTTATTTATGTAGTTCTAATCCCAATATTTCATGCTTATCCTTTTATAACAAACCTTCTTATAAATAGGATGCAAGGGATTAGACTTTGAAAGAACTCCATTTACCATCTAAAAACACATTTTTGAGCTTTCCGTGTGATCAAACACTTCTATAATCATTCCAAACCCATTGGAATGATAACGATCATTTTACCAAATCAAGAAGAAGGATTTAGAATAAAAATCTTTATGGAGATAAATTTCTACTACTGGATTGTGGAATCGAGGTTTCACTTCTGAAGAAGAAAAGTTTCATCATTGGATACGAAGGGTAGTCCTCTACCCGTGGACATCTCTGGATCGAGTCGTATTCTATTGAAGGTTTTGAAGACTCTGCATGTCTTACTCAATTTGTCTAAGTTAATTGTAAGTCGATTGTCTGTCAAATCATTCAATAGTGTTTAATATATGGTTTTGCCCTTTTTAGGAAAATTTTCTCATCTTTGTGTGTTGAATGCTTACTTGGTTTGTTAAATTAAAATTGGACTACATCTCATATGCACACATAAGTTAGTCAAAAATAAAATTTGATAAAAATTGAATTTATGTGTGGCAATTTATTATACAAATCAATCCATTGAATCACTAGCATTCTCAAATATCTATATTAAAAAGGGAATTGCGAAAACAGTTTAGTACAAAATGAATCATAGACAGATTTCATGATTTAAAAATACGTCGAGTCCAATTTTGACAAAGCTTTAATGTGTTCTAAAAAGTCTTTTAGTTAATTTTTTTTATCTTTGTCAAAACTATATATATCATCGTCTAATGTTTGTTTAAGTTAAATTATGCATTGTATACCATGGGTACCCAAAAATTAAGACCATGGGCCTGGACGAGTATCCCAATTCTGGCGGCCCAAAGTCCAGGCCCCCCACCTCTTATTTTGAATATGATCCGGTCTCTTCCCACGTTCCCATTAAGGGAGGTTACAGGGAGAGATGGAAGGCGTGGAGGAATCCATCACCCCCACTTACCTAAATGTACATGTATATATTAAACCCTAGGTCCGGGGCAAAAGGACAAGTGGTATTCTCTGTAATCACTCTCCGAAGGATATATAAATAACATCAACTGCACCACCGTGGACGTAGGCACTTCTTTGCTGAACCACATACATTCTTTGTTGTGTGATTGTTATTTTACATTCCTTGTTCTTATTTGGTGCTTGACTTTCTCTTATTTATTTGTATTGCATAATAATTGTCACCACAATTGGCACCGTCTGTGGGAAGCGTTTATCTTCCCTGAGAAAAGCCCACACCAAAAGAGGAGTTTAAAATGTCTGGTCACAGCAGCAATGCCCCCCAGGCAGGGGATATTAAAGAACCACCTGCTCCTCGCAGGATTAGGTCTGAAGTTCGACGTTCAGATTAGAGGGCTCGCTTGGAAAGGCCAGCCTCAGAAGAAAGCCAAGGACCAGTGAGGTCCACACAGATATCCAAATTGATTGATGCATACGAGGCAAGGCTCCACAAGCAGAGGGAGTCTTCTCGCAGATACGAGGCTGAGAATGCTCGCCTAAAAAGAAGACTGGAAAGATTGGAGAGGGAGCTTCATCCTGATAACAGGAGACATCCATACCTCACTCCTAGCCCTCAGGCACGAAAGTATCGCAACTGAGGAAGGAGCCCTAGGCGAGGATCTTAAAAGGTCTAGGAAGACGAATCAAACGACGACCTCAGCGAGCAGTTGCGAAGAGCTCGCCGTTACCAGAGCCCTGCTCGCAGCGACGAGAACATACGAAATCTGGTCCTAAGGGAGATAGACCAGCATCCTGCCTACCACGGTACCAGATCGACCTGAGAGCTCTCTAGGCGAGCTCTCAAAACCCAGATGAAGTCACCGTTCATGAGGGAAATTGAGGAAGAAGAAGCCCCCAAGAAATTTTCCATTCCAAGGTTTAAGATTTATAACGGTAAAATTGACCCCATTTATCACGTCAAGCAGTACTCACAGGCCATGACCCTCTGGAACCACCGGGACGCGCTAATGTGCAGAATTTTTCCTTCGAGCCTGCATGACGTAGCGTAGAAGTGGTTCGAAAGGTTCCCCCACCGATCAATCTGGAGTTTCAAATCCTTGGCCGAGCTTTTTACGACCTGATTCATTACCAGTAGCTCCCATCCCAAAAGGATGGATGCTTTGCTAACAATGAAGAAAACGCCTCAAGAGACCCTCCAAGACTACGCAAAGAGGTACTGGGAGTTATTCAATGAGATCGAGGATTGCGCCTAGGAAGTGGTAGTGGCCTCTTTTAAAATTGGGCTCCCTCGTTCTTCCCTTCTATACCAGTCCCTGACGAAGAAGGAAGCTATGACTATTGACGACCTAATGGCTCGCATCGAGAAGTACGCTAAGGTGGAAGACGTCACCCGCCTCAGTACAGGAGAAAACGATCAAGCTAAACTCACTACCAAGGGAAGTGACAAAGCTGAGAACTAGAAGAAAGGAGGAAAGAATGGGGGCAAATATGGCTCCAAGAAAGGAGGGAATAATGATACGTCGAAAGCATTCTAGGCGGTCAACACCGTCTTCAAAGAATCAGTTTACAAAATTCTCGCGAAGATCAAAGATGAGCCATTCATCAAGTGGCCCAAAAAGATGGGAGGAGATCCCTCGAAGAGGAACAATGCGCTAAGATGCGCTTTTCACAAAGAAGGAGGACATAAGATGGAGCACTGCAAAGCTCTTAAGTCTCACCTCGAGGAGCAGGCCCAGTCCGGGCATTTGAATGAGTTTGTGGAAAAAAGGGCAGAGAAAGTGGCTTCCAATAGAGAGGCGAGACCTGACAACGTGCTGGAAGATGACGCTGGACATGACTTTGTGGTAATTCACGAGGCATCTGATGCCAAGCAGATACAAGGAAATTCAGCTCGAATGGAGATGAAAAAACTTACAGCGGTAATACAGGCTTTTCCGATCGATCCAGAAAAGTCACAGTCAGGAAAGCATCGACGAGCACATGATGTCAACTATAACAAGCATATTGTCTTCACAGATGAAGATCTGGTGGGAGTGAGGGCCCTACATTATGATGCTCTGATCATTAGACTCAGGATAGCCAACTTTGACGTCGACAAGTTGCTCGTCGATCAAGGAAGCTCGTCCGAAGTAATGTATCTCGACCTATTCAAAAAGCTGAAGTTAAGCGTTATCGAACTAAAGGAAGCTATTGTCCCTTTAGTTGGCTTCGCCGAAAAAATAACTATGCCCCTGGGAAAGATTGTACTACCGGTGCGCGTTGGAAATGTCTCTAAGATGATCGAATTTTTGGTAGTTGACATTGACTCGCCATACCAGGCCATCCTCGGCAGGGGATGGCTTCATGCGATGAAGGCAGTCTCCTCAACCTACCATAAAAAACTCAAGTATGTAACCGAGCGAGGAGTAATGGAGATCCACGGTGACCAAGCGATGGCTAGAAGGTGCTTCATAGTAGCCATCCGACCAAAGACAGAGAAGATTACAGAACAGCCCAGCGAGAAAGTTGAAGAAGGTTTGACACCTTCTAAATAGCAATTAAAGTATGGAAGACCTGGAGTAGAGGAGACTAGGCTCCTCACCTCCGAGTGGGTCATCCAGAACCTGGTAGAAGTTACGGCTGGAGATGGAGACAGTAACAGAGTGTTCTTGATTGGAGCATCCATCACCAACCAGGAACAGAAGGAATTGACAACCTTGCTAAGGCGCAGCATAGATGTTTTCACGTGGGAAGCAATCGAGATGCATGGAATCAATCCTAGTATGGTCTGTCATCAGCTGCACGTCGACCCCACCTTCAAGCCAATCACGCAGAAGGCACGGCACACTGCACTCGAGAAGGCTAAAGTGATCGAAAAAGAAGTTGAAAAACTACTGGATGCAGGATCCATAGGGGAAGTATAATTCCCGAAGTGGTTATCCAACCCAGTAGTAGTTCCGAAGAGCAACAGGAAGTGGAGAGTTTGCATCGACTTCATTGACCTCAATAAAGCATGCCCTAAAGATAGTTTCCCCCTCCCAAAAATAGACCAACTAGTAGACGCCACTGCAGCTCACGAGCGAATGAGTTTCCTGGACGCATACTCAGGGTATCACCAGATCCCCTTATATGCCCCAGACTAGGATAAAACGACGTTCATCACATCAGTTGGGTTATACTGCTACCAGGTCATGCCCTTTGGGCTCAAGAATGCAGGGGAAACCTATCAGCGGCTGGTCACCAAGATGTTCAAGGATCAGATGGGAGACACCATGGAGGTCTACATCGATGACATGCTCGTTAAAAGTAAAAATAAGAAAAATCACCTTTCAGACCTGTCAAATACCTTTGAAATCCTCAGGAAGTACCGAATGAAACTTAACGCGAGCAAGTGTTCTTTCGACGTCCAGTCAGGAAAATTTCTTGGGTACTTGGTCAGTAAGAGAGGCATAGAGGCTTACCCAGACCAGATCGATGCAATCAACGGGGTGCAAACTCCTCACACATTCCGGGACGTACAGAAGCTCACTCATATGCTCGCTGCCTTAAATCGCTTCATCTCTAAATCCTCCAAGAAGTGCAAGCTTTTTTTCCAGCTTCCAAAGGGGAGCAAAACGGTAGAGGGGAGCCCAGATTGATCGCGAGCATTAGTCGAGCTCAAGTCTTACTTAAGCCCTCCACCACTTCTCGTCATACCACAGAAGACAAATTCTTTGTACTTATACCTTTCCGTGTCCAATCACACTGTCAGCTCTGCGCTAATATGCGAGGTTGCAGGAATCCAGCACCCTGTCTATTACACGAGCAATACCTTACTGTACGCTGAGCAAAGGTACCTACCATTGGAGAAGCTCGCCTTTGCACTAGTAGTAGCCTCGAGGAAGCTAAAACATTATTTCGAATCTCACACTATCATCATCCTTACATCGCATCCCCTTAAGGCAATCCTAAGAAAAGCGGATTTGTCGGGAAGACTGTCTAAGTGGTCAGTCGAGCTCGAACGATTTTACATCCAATTTTAACCAATGACAGCTATCAAGGGTCAGATCCTTGCTGATTTTATAGCCAAATTCACGGGTGAGGAACCTTCCGACCAACCTCAACCAGCAAAGCAAAAGGAGAAACAAGCAACGGAGGAAACCTGTAAATTGTTTGTTGATGGATCCTCCAACTCGAAGGGGGCAGGGGTAGGCATTGTCCTCATTACTCCAGAAAATACAATCCTTGAACAAGGAATCAGTCTTGGATTTGCAGCCTCCAACAACGAAGCAGAGTACGAAGCCTTGATAGCCGGCCTCCAAAAGGCGTACACTTTGGGAGAAAAACATTTACAGGTGTTCGGCGATTCCCAACTAGTTTCCAATCAGATAAGTGGAGATTACAATGCAAAAGATGTAAGGATGGCAGCTTACCTCACCTTAGAGAGAAAACTAATGTCGAGCTTTGAAGAAATCAACGTCCAGCAGTTTCCCAAGGGACAAAACAGTCATGCTCACGCCCTAGCAGCCCTAAGTTCGGCAGTTGACTCTGACCTAAAAAGGAGCATCCCCATTGATTTCCTTACTCGTCCGAGCATTAACCGCAACAACAAGCCACCAACCGTCGAACAGGTACTCTAGGTGGTCATCCCCCAGCTGGATGGACCCCTTAAGGGACTATTTAAAGGATGGCACGCTCCCGGATGACAAGAAGACTGCCCACCAGATAAGAGTCAAAGCTGCTCGCTTTCACTTATCCCCAGAAGGCAACTTGTATAAGAAATACTTCTCCGGTCCCTACCTCCAATGCGTTCACCCAGGTGATGTCGAGCAAGTGCTACACGAGCTTCACGAAGGATCATGTGGAAGCCATATCGGAGGAAGGTCTCTAGCCTTTCAAGCAATGAAGGAAGGCTATCGGTGGACATATATGCAAAGGGACTCTGCGGTGTATGTCCGCAAATGCCTGAAATGCCAACTTCACGCTCCTATGGTCCACCAACCCGCTAGCGATCTAAAATCACTATCCATCCCACGACCATTTTCCCAATGGGGAATGGATATCGTGGGACCACTACCTATTGCCAGCGGCAATCATAAATATCTGTTGGTTGTGACTGACTACTTCACCAAATGGATCGAGGCGGAACCCCTGGCAAACATTCAAGACACTGATATGATAAGGTTCATATGGAGGAATATAATCACTCATTTTGGCATCCCCAGAACCATCATCACCGATAATGGAACACAGTTCGAAAGTGGATCCTTTCAGAACTTCTGTAATGAACACGGTATCAGACACCACTTCAGTTCGGTGGCCTACACTCAGAGCAATGGCCAAGCTGAGGCTTCCAACAAAACTGTTATCGATGGATTAAAGAAGCGATTGGAGCGAGCCAAAGGCACATGGGTAAATGAGCTACCCCATATCCTATGGGCATACCGAACCACTCCTCGAAGAAAAACAGGAGAAATCCCATTTTCACTGACATATGGCATGGAAGCAGTCATCCCACTAGAAGTAGGTTTACCGACAATGAGTTCCAACCTTGGCGACCAGGGCCATAATGATGCATCACTGCTCGCTGAGCTCGACCTAGCCGATGAGCGTCGGGGGCTAGCCCTAGTTAAACTAGCGAGCTACCAGCAACAGCTCGCGAGGCATTATAACAAAAGAGTTAACCCGAGGGCATTCCGAGTTGGGGACTACGTTCTGAGGAAAGTCCTGGGCAACGCAGTGAAACCATCAGACGGCAAGCTAGGACCAAACTGGGAAGGACCCTTTAAGATAACCAGATACGATCTGCAGGGCGCCTATCACTTGGAAACGATGAAAGACAGGGAAATACCGCAAGCATGGAATGCAGCCAATCTCAAGAGATTCTATTTTTATATTTTTCTTTTATTCTTCTGTTATGAAACTAAAAGATCATTTCCTTTATCATTTATGAAAGTTATTTAATTGGTTACATTCTGATAAGTAACAGCTGCATTTATTGCACATCTTTTCTAAATAACAGGCACATTGATCACCACACTATAGCAAGGGAATATCCCTCCTCAGGTCATCATTATGAAACACAAAGGATCTCTTAGCATTGCCCTTGGCGATATATGAAGCCCTACAGGAGATCCTTAGGCAATATGACCAAATTTTATTCTGGTCATCAAACCTCTTTGGTTGAATAAAATCCTAATCGGATAAAGCATCCAACGCCAGGTGTGTCCTCGCCAATTGCCCCACTTAGGCCTAAGGGAGTGTGACGACACAACCTAAAAGGTAAAGCGGTGCACAATGGTATCTCGGTATTATACTGGATTGGGAGGACACTTGCATGACAACACAAACTTAGAAGATCACAAAGCAGAAAGAATATGAAAAGTATGATGCACTTGTTTAGTCCATAAAATTGCCCAAAACATAAAGTTTTCATTAATTTATCATATTTACAACAATGGTGATATATGTTTAGTCGGCGAGCTCGCCCAAAGCATTTACATTACCAAAAATACAAAAAATAACAACTGGAAAAATCTCAATGGGGGTGAGGCCTCTGAGCGAGATAATCAGCCACTCGAGCTCTTCGTCCGTCATCAGGAGCAGGAGCTAACTCTTCCTCAACCTCATTCGCATCTGACTCCAATAATTGCCGTGAGATGGCATCGATGGGGATCCATC
Source organism: Sambucus nigra (assembly GCA_949130495.1). Taxonomy (NCBI): domain Eukaryota; kingdom Viridiplantae; phylum Streptophyta; class Magnoliopsida; order Dipsacales; family Adoxaceae; genus Sambucus; species Sambucus nigra. The sequence continues at coordinate 246,074,066 of OX422214.1, read as the reverse complement.
GATCATCCCTCCTGAAGGGGTTAGGCATCAGGATAGAGGGAGAAATCTTATTGCGATAACAAAGCATCGAGTTCCTCGGGACTTACAGCTCCTTCAAAGCACTCAGCCATCCCCTGACAAAGGAAAGCTCTTTTAACTCTGTCAACTTTGTTGGAGCATCTGACCAGCCCTGGTCGTAGCCATCAGAACACACTTGCTGAGGACCTTTTTTGAACAAGTGTCGCAACTGAGTGACATCCCACTGAAGCCCAACAGCGATCACATATGCTCGATGGACGTCGCCACAAAGCTCTTCCATCTCCCTCTCTCGAAGCTCTTCCATTTCCCTATCTCGGCTCCTGGTGCTCCTGCCAGCTCGCGTCGATAAAGAACCTCGCAGCCCAGGATGAACAAAGCTCAAGCCATCCCTAGCTCGTGTTGATGAAGAGACTCACAACACTGAAGAGGCGGTGCTCGACGCGTGTTCCCTAAGTCGAGAGACCTCCTGCCTTAAAACTTCATTTTCTTACTGAAGCATCTCACCAACCTGGTTGATCTTGGAAGCATCGAGAAGCTTTGCTCTCAACGTATTCACTTATTCTTGCACTGAAGCACCAACCTCTTCCATCTCCTGGAGCCTGTCCTTCAACTTGGCCACAATTTCAGATTGCTCCTTATACTTCTGATTCCTAGACCTAAGGGATTTACAAAGCTTAACGAAGGCCAGGTGAACCTCAGGACTCGCATTAGGACCAAGGGTCCTGACCATTTGAGAAGTAGTAGGAATGTAATCATCCACATCAATTAACTATAAGAAATTGAAAGACGAGGGAAAGAAAGAAACAAATCAGTGCACTGAGAAATAGAAGCCTTTTCATTAATGAAGATTGAAATTACATCGAGCAGTAAAAAGAAAAGTTCACAGACAAAAAAAATTGAAAATATAAAGCAATCCTAGCAGGTAACTAGTTAGCAATCTCAGGTTGCCCAGAGGTCGATGGCTCTTTCCCTTTGTCGATATCAGGAGTAATCTCTGTCGCCAAAATAAGGGAAGCATCAGTAGGGGTTATCTGGGGGACATGGTCAGCACCTTCAACAGCTGTGGCAGGGACTTCATCCATGGTTGGCTTCGGACCTGGGTCATGCTCATCAAATAGGGGAGAGTCGATATCGATGCCAGCAGCCAAAAGGGCCTTGTTCCAGCCCTTCTTGAAGTTCAGACGACTAATATAGCTTATCTAAACTTCTGCATCTTCGTATGCTGCATCCCAACCAGAATTATATGAGTCCTCCTTGGCAGTAACAGCCTCAGACTCCTTCTTCAGATCTTCAGAGAGCACCCTATTCTCTTCTACAACGGTCAACTTGCTTGAGCAAACCAAGTCATAGGCTTGTTGCAGCTCCTTCAGATCTTTAACTGCTTCGTCCCTCTCCCGGTTAGCTGTAGCAAGAGCCAGGTCGGATGGAATTTGAGCAGCATCAACGGCTTTAAAACTGGACTTGAGTTCTTTACCCTTCAGGGCAGCACTCTCTTTCTTCAGCTCGTAATTTTTCTTCACCAGCTCATTGCGCGAACGATATAGCACGGCAAAGTCAGTCACAAATTGCAAGAAGAAAAAGACGTTAAAAGTGGGAAATGATGAAATCCATAAGAACATGGGAGAGAAGAGAAAAATCTTACCAAAGCTAGCCTTTGACTAGCCTGAAGGGCCAATTGCTCGGACCCTACCGCCCTTTGACGATCAACTGGGAGGACAGCTCTCTCGAGCAGAGCGGGGGACAACTGAGGAGAAATTGCAACAGAAGCCCCCTCGGGCAGCGCGGACATCGGGACTTAGGCCTGTCCAGCCTTCGTCCTCGCTTCCGCCCTCCTCTTTTCCTCCTCTCTCTCATTCTCTTTCTTCTTCCTCTCCTCTACCCTCCTCTTCTCCTCCATCTTCTTCTTCTCTTCTTCTTTTTTTCTCACTCTCTCCCTTACCTTCTCCTCTTCCTTTCCTACTCCTGAGCAGAGGACCGGGAACCAGTAGCCACAGTCCTAGAGTTAGATTTTTGCTTCTTTGACCTCTGTGCAAGAAGCATATGGTCCTCATCATCATTATCTCGAATTAAGTTCTTCCTTGGAGGAGCCATTTCCTTGCTCGAACTACTAGATGTGCTAGACGACTCTCGATCTTCAGAAACCTCCCTACGATCACAAGAACTGCTATTGCTAGAGCTCTCTCCCCGCAAATTGCTTACAGCACCTACAATGTCACTTTGAGAGCTTCTCTCCTCCCCGTCCAACTGGATAGGATCCGCAGCAGTCTCTTCGGAGGAATCAAACTCTGGGATACTGTCCACAGGCCTTGCTATGAAGTTGGAGCCAACGTTCTTATACTCGAGCAGAAAGGCAGCAGACCTAGGATGCTCGCCGTCACCCAAAGGCTCCCTGATATTCGAAGCCTAAACCAATTTCGAGATACGAACCTCACTGAGAGCAGGTTCCAAGTTCTTTGACCTCGCTGTGAAAGAAAAAGCAAAGAAGAATTAGAAAGTTCACAAATCAACAAAAATTGAAACAACAGAGCAATGTCTACCAATGTATTCTTCCCCATAAAAGGGAACAGTGAACCTCTCAGACCTCAACCCTTCAAATTGGGGAGAAAACTGCCAGTTTCTAGCAAGGAAACCTTCTTGCCAGTAGTCCTTATGGGAATCAGGTAGGTTTACTACCAATACCTTGTCAGGGCTCCTAGATTTAAGATAGAGAACCCCATAGCTAGTTCGAGAGAAGGAATAGCAAAAACAAACCTCGACGAGTCCTAACCTAGTACCATACAATTGATTTATTCTATGTACACCATTAACTATTTTCCACACATTGGGCGAGCATTGTGCAGGAACAATATTGAAATATCCAAAGAAATGCAAGAACAAATCATTGGGAGGAAAAGTAAGTCTCCCTGGGAAAGCAACAAAACATAAATCCAGTGGGCGACATCTATCACTCTAACATTTCTAGGAGGGGAAGCACAGCACTCAATATCTACCCACTCAGGGATATTATAAAACTTCCTAAATTCAGAGACCGGCCTATTCCCAATCTTCGCCATTGGAAAACCCTAGAGAACCACAAACTCAAAGAGAAAGTACAAAGAAAAGGTACAGGAAACTTACAAGATAGAAGATCAACTCGAACGGAGGAGAAGCACAGGCCCAGACGATAAGGAAGCAGTGAGAATGGAAATTGAGAGAAGAAGATACGAAGTGCTAGAACTCACATAGAATGGAAAAGTGCTGGAAAGATTGAAGCGACGGTAGATTAGTGACTATCCCAAGAAACTTTCAAATCTTGCTAATCATAGTGCACAAAGTACGAAGCGGGTGCCGCCAAAATCAACTTCACAGCTTTCGAAGAATTGCAAAAGAGCCATTATGGCTAATCATTTAAATTTATTGAGCCCATAAACATGGCCCAACAAACTTAGGGGTAATTGTGGGTACCCAAAAATTAAGACCATGGGCCTGGACGAGTAGCCCAATTCAGGCGGCCCAAAGTCCAGGCCCCCTACCTCTTATTTTTAATATGATCCGGTCTCTTCCCACTTTCCCATTAAGGGAGGTTACAGGGAGAGATGGAAGGCGTGGGGGAATCCATCACCCCCATGTACCTAAATGTACATATATGTATATTAAACCCTAGGTCCGGGGCAAAAGGACAAGTGGTATTCTCTGTAATCACTCCTCGGAGGATATAGAAATAACATCAACCGCACCACCGTGGACGTAGGAACTTATTTACTGAACCACGTACATCCTTTGTTGTGTGATTATCATTTTACATTCCTTGTTCTTATTTGGTGCTTGCCTTTCTCTTATTTATTTGTGTTGCATAATAATTTTCACCACATATACCATGCAAGGACGTAATTTCTATCTCTTTATGATCAATATATGTTATGTTTCAGTGAAAAACTTTATCTTTTTAATCTCCCCCCCCCCCCCCCCCCCCCGAATTTACATTTCTTGTGCATTATTGGATAAACGTATTTATAGTTATAATAGACTCTTGGTTACAATAGCAAAATAGTAGGTTTAGTGATCATACAACGAGGCTAATTGTGCTTAGCTCCGCATTGGATCCTCAAAATGGGCATACATCTTTTAGTATTGATGATATTTTCTAAGCTCGTGGATTAATTTCACCCCAAAGACTTCACTGAGCATGAGAGAGATGACTTAAGAGTCCAATTGAAATATTAAGAGGTTGATGTACTACAACATCAAAAATTCAAAAATTGCTTCAACATCCTAAATTTTAAAAATTGCCAACTTTTTTCAATCTATGTTTGTGGTAGGTGAAAATCGAAAAGTCCACAGTATATTCTCTAATCATTAAATTAAGTAGTCTTGTTCTAACTCTTTCATTTTCTACAGTAACCATATAATGTGAATTTTCAGCTATGAGTCATATCAAATATAATCTTCAAAATTATATTGGTGATGAGTATCTAACAAATGCTCTTAATATTTACATTGAAAAGGTAATTGCAAAACAGTTCAGTACAAAAGCAATCATAGGCGGATTTCATGATTTAAAAATACGTCGAATGCAATTCTGACAAATCTTTGATATACTCTAAAAAGATTTTTTAATGTTTATTTAAGTTAGATTATGGGTTGTATACCATGCAAGGGTGTAACGTCTATCCTTTTGTGATTATTATATGTTACGTTTTAGTGAAAAAATGTATCTTTTGAAATCCCCCCCTTCAATTAAATACTAGCTTCGCCACTTTTATCGTACAACATATATAATGTACTAGTTATAAGCCCGCGCGAAGCGCGAGCGAGGTGCAAATTTTCTAACAAAAATATCTTTCTTATTTACATTTGCATAAAATGGCCAGTTTTTAATTAAAAATACAACTTGTAGTTATTTAATTATAACTTGTAGTGATATAAAGTATTATAATTTTAAAAAAATGTCATTTTGAAAAACCATTACAACAATATAATGCAATATGTAGTACATATATTTCAAATCCTCAATGACTAAATAACTAAATTTTCTATTATAAATTAGATAAAACATAATGGGGTAAAATTATAACAACTAATATTTTAAAAAATTATTAATCCGATAAAATTTTATTTTTATTCCATTTGTAATACTTAAATCATATTATCCAAAAACTTAATGGGGATACTGTTAAAATAAATATGGCCATATTTGAGTTAATATTTTTTTTATTGCTTTTATTGACTTAGAGAGAGGGAGAGGGAGAGATAAAGTCGGAATTTCTTCAAAATGAAGGTGAAAGGGTACCTACAAGGAAAATAGATGAATGGGTAAAAAATGTAAGAGGAGAGAGAATAAGATTAAGATTTAAAAAATTATGTCATCGGTCATTCTCGCACACTACTTATACAAACATTAACGTATAAAATCGTTTAATAATCAAATTTAATTATTTATAAAAAGTATATCTAGTCTAGGAACCAGACTTTATAATGTTCATATATACAAATACAAATATAAAAACAATGCAATCATAGAAAATATAAATATAAATTGGTAAGCACTAAATATAGAACAATAGAGATAATATATCAATTTGTCCTTGATTCAAAGGCTAGATCAATTCAAGACTAATCGTATTCTCTACTGCAAAGTACCAATCTTTTAAACTCATTAAAATTTTATTTGGAGTATAAAACTAATAATAGACTAATTAAAAGACGAAAAAATGTTGACTTTTATTTATGAGCCAAAAAATTCAAAAACTTGAGTAAAAAGTATCGTTTGAAAACATTTTTTTATGATAATTAAATTAAAATTAAGAAAATAAGACCTCCTAATTTCATTTTGCCAAAACAAATAAAAAGATCATCAAAAAATTAAATTCCCGCATTTAAATATCAACTAAAAAATATTTTCGAACAATTTAAAAAAATGGTTCGCTAACTCTCTCTCTCTCTCTCTCTGTATATATATACTAGGGTATGCCCGTGCCTGAAGGCACGCTGATAATCGCAAAATGGCGAAAATTTTCATAGTACGTAATTGCAAGAAGGCAAAATTTTCATTTGCCAAGAAAACAAAATGTAATTTTAAAAAAATTGGTCGTAATAACCTTGTTTTATAGGACTAACCACCCTTCTTAAAAAATAAAAAATAGTCCAAAAACATTCAAATAGTCTAAATTCATCACTCGAATTCACATTGTGCCTCAAATTAACAATGTGTCAATTCAAAAAAATTGGGCAGTCTCCTTTGTATATTGGACTACCCACCCTGGTTAAGGGATAACAACCAATCGTACAATATTCAAAATGTTCAAACAAATCCAACACAAAGTTTTAATCTACCTATATACAGAGCATTTGTGACAATATATTAACAAACCAACACAAACATGACCTATACATTTCTTGATCTACGTTTTAAGCACTAATAATAACTCAACTACTTATTCAGTTCAACATCAAGCCCTTTGTTGGAATATGCATAACGCTTCTCCTCATAAAAATCTCTATAATGGATGAAAATATGTGGAGACAGCCCTTATAGCTGCATTTTATCCTCTCAAATGTAGCCCCATTTACATCATGAGTTCTTAGATATCGTTTGATGTTCTTTTTCAGCTGCTTAGTCCAACATTTCTCTCAGGTAATGTGATTGTGTCATAACCGAACATATGTGCCTTAATAATGAACATAGCAAGGAAAACCATATTTATTAAATCTGCAAAACAAATCACAAAACAAAAATGAATTAGGTCACATTCGAGCATCAATGCGTTCATGTTTTTAGTGAAAAATATTCAAGTATCAATGCACTTCAGCATAGTGTTAAACGTACATCTTTGATCAGGTCTTATGAAGAAGATCTATTGGAATCCTCATAATAGTACATCTAGTTTACCTTAATAATGGTGCCGGTGTAGTCGAACATTAAAACTCACCATTTTTATTGAGGCCTTCCAAGAACTCGTGAAAATTACCCGACAACAAATTACAAATAAATAAATATATACATACATCATAAGAAAAGTATCTTGAACCTGTATAAATATATGAATACATCATAAGAAAAGTATTTGGAACAAATATAAATACAACGATAGTGAAGCATTGCAACCCCCACCATAAATCTTATACATGTTCATCAGCAATAATCTTTCATACAAAAGTCGGAATCTATCATCACAGCAATACTTCACTGGAGGAAATAGTGAAGAGAGCGTGAAACGATCACATGGTACTGGGCTGTCTTCTACAGCGTGAAATGATCAGATGGTACTGGGTTGTCTTCTACAGCAACATGATGTACGCAGCTTTCTTTATCAGTTTGGCGAGGACCACGTTTTCCAAAACACATTAAACCCCAGGTTTTCCAGCACGTGTACTAACGGTTTAATAGCAATCATTCCGTGTTAAAATCAGAAACAATCCGACAATAATGTTTTGGAGAAAAATAAAGTAGAAGGAGTCAACAATGAAAATATTTTCCCAGTCCAACAGCAATGAGGGATGACCAGGTTTTCCAAAACACATTAAACCCCAAAACACATTATTCTGATTTTCTCCAAAACACATTAAACCCCAAAATATGTTAGATCTCGGCTGCACATATCAGTTGAGACCTTTATACTGCATAATATGTAATGAGACCTTTAACTGAGTAATAATTAACATGAATCCACCTGTTATTCAATCTCAAGTGAATGGAAGAAGTCTCAGAGATCCCAAGTTCATTACTGAAAAATGAGCAAATAGACGATACAAACTCACCTGTAGAGAAAATACGCAGAATAGTTTCCAAATTAGGAGAATTTGGACAACATTTTCATTTGGAACATAGACTAACTCGATGTTTAATAATCTAATCATCAACTGGAATAAGCCTATGGAAAAGTCTGCCCAAGAAAATTGATATTTTAAATGGTATGTTTTGGTGCCAAACATGGGAATCAGAGAAAAGATGGATACCTCTACTTCTATTCCCAGGAAGATTTAATAGAGAATAAACCATAAGATTTGAGATCCCAAACTGCTATATACATCAAGGGCGGTGGTGTAAGAGAATGGCCCCATACCTAATTAGGCTTGAATCTGAAAAAAATAAACATCAAAACACAAATAAAAAATTAGATATGCAAAAAGTTAGTTTGAACCAAAAATAAAAACACAAAGTTCCAATTAGAGGGGGATAATGTATACCTGATTATGTTTCAATCTGAAAAAAAAAACATAAACATCAAAACACACACAAAAATTAGATCTACAATAAATACCAAAAAAAATATATAAGAAAAAATAATATTGGAAGGCATACCTTAGTTGCAGCTTCTATCACAATGCAACAAATCGGATCTACAGCCATCTTAGTTTCAGCTTCTAGACTTGACCTGACTTGACCTGGTCACTTTCAAGAACAATAGAAAAATATTCTCTCAAACCTTCTTGGTAAGAGAGTTTTTCTTCTACATTTTTCCGTACAGAGTTTGAAGCAGGCGTAAATAGCATTCCATGATTAAGGAGATGTTTGATGAGACGATTAGCACCAGGTAGTGGTCTGGATTACATCCATTTTCCATGATAGATGGGCATGATTTCTTGAGTAAATTGATTTGGTGTAATTCGAAGTTCATAGTCTTTAACTATCGTAATTGCTCTGTCCTTGTGAATCATCCCCAATCCTCTTGCATTATCACTGCTCAGGGAAGTGTTACTTGAGGAGATTTATTTCTTTTGCAGTTTTAAATACACCTGCTCACTGCTCAGGTTAGTGTTCCAGATTTATTTCTTTTCCAATTTTATTGCAATAAGTACATATCTGGCTTAAGGGAAAAGCCTTCATTCTTCCATAACATTTTGAGACTATATGACCAAATTTCCAACAGAGTTGACACTCGCTTGTTATTGTTCCAAGATTACCTGCCACCTCTATTGCCATTATTGTTGTTGAATCCTCTATTATTTCCATTAAAACCACCATGAAGAGTTGCAAATCCAACATTAAAATATACATAACCAATCACATAAAAACATACCAAACACAATAAGCAAGAAAATTATGCATCAGTAATCATATATCATAACAGAAATAATTAAGAAGCGAGAGTCAAAGATATATATATTTATATACACACACACACACACAACTAACTCATCAGTGTGTAGTTTCAACACCCTTAATTACATACACCATTATTTACTTGAAAGTATATGTTAAAGAGATGATCATAAGGGAGCCCTCAGATTCTATTAATGTGTGTTTGTGCGGTGCAACAATGGGTGTCTCGATTATATCCACTCTTAAGCGGCCGCCTATGAATCTTTTGATGTATGCCATGGACTATGAGGATGGATTTAACTTGAACTGTAAGTGAATTGTAATTTAAAAATAGGCTAAGAATTATAAATGAACTATAAGTTAAAAATATTTATAAATGAACTATAAGTTAAAAAATCAGTTAATGAGGTGGAAGAGAGAGTTAGATAGAACAATACCTTGTATTAGGCGGTGCCATTCATTTTTTTATGTGGCTTCTTATAAGACTTAACAACCCACCTTTTTCTTCTGCGGTGGGACTTCAGCTTGCGACCATCTTCCATTCCACGTGTCTTCCGCATGGTGATTGAACAAAGAGGCTCTACGATGGCAATTAAAGGGTAGATAAATGAACACATTATGCGGAAGTTGAAGGTAGTATTCGGTTCTATATAAAATTGCAGATCAACATACAACTACTACTCCTTACACATTCTCTAACCACACTGATACACATAAGTTCTGCCAGAAAACATTAATACAATTTGTCAATACATGAACCAATATGCATAATATTTATTCTTGTTATAACTTGCCAATTCACTATCTAAGATATTAAAAATGTTATACCACTTTTTATCAGAATTGCCTCTCAAAATTTATTAGGTATGCCCATTACGTGTCCAAACCAAAAGAAAAAAAAAATATATATATATATAGTAAATTTAAAGCCCGATATTGTATCTTGATGTGGAAATATTCCATACTAAACAGATAAAGTAAATACCCAATTTCATGGCCTCGTTATACTACATGTTATAATAACGAAAGAGTATTAATAAACATATGTAAATTTTTTTTCATACAGGTCCTGCGTGTGCGAGTACTTTAACATTGGAATTATGATATCAAACACTTAAATGAATAATGAAAGTACAACTTGGTTTCTTTAAGTTATCGATGAATGAATAATATTTCATTGAGGCTCATCAAGAATTGCAATACCAATATATGAATGTAAAATATTCAAATAAGGAGATAAGTTAGAGCCCAAATAAAAAGTCTTTTCAATATTTACAAACCAATTTAGTTAAAAATATTATAATGCATGTAATAACCATTTGAAAACGGTGTCCATGTGCGAAGAACAACAAAACAGAAAAAATGCAACAAAATAAACTATGACCCCCGGGGAATTTCTCCTCAATGACATACAAAAGTGATACAGAGCAAACGATGGTCGATACCTTTCGCAGAATCTTGAATTTAGGTGCCCTGTTCAAAATTCAAAAACCAACTACAATTGATTCCTTGAATGCGCACATTGATTAGGGACCTGAAACAAAGCAAATACGGGTTGAATATTCCCGATCCACGTATATTATTCCAGCACATGAATTTTCAGACATTGATTAGTAGAATGAACTAACATTTAAAGGAATGATTAGCCAAATGAACATAATAGTAAAAAAACATTGAGGAACCCTAATTTTCTAGACTAATTTGTGTCGGTGGTGTTGTAATTTTTGTGTTGTGTTCATATCTATATGGTGTTACCATTTGAGTTTAAAAACTCATAACATCATAAGAATTACAAAAACATCTAAAATTGCGGAAAATGTCACTATTAGCAAAAAAAAAATTGTTTTAATCTTACCGACCCCCATTCCCAAATTTAGCGTGGGGTATGGGGAGCCCGACATATAAAAAAGGGATCCAAACTCACACACACATCATGAAAAAATAATCAAACAACCTCCTTATAGTATAATAAACAAATAATCAAACAGCCTTCTTGTGATACCCCATCATGAACAAATAACATACCTCTTTATAGACTGTGCCTTTGAGATTTTGAATCCAACCTGCAAAACAAATACCAATAAATCCTAAGAACTAATTGAACCATAATAATCATACCCAAGATATAAGACAAAGAATGAGTAATTAAGATGCCTTGAATACCGAATATCTGAACCAAAAATAATCTACCTGAAAGAAAAATTAAAACAATCGAACCTAAACATAAAAAGTAGAATGTTACACGAAATATTTCAAGATTCTGAACCTAAACATTAAAAAAATAAACCAAAAACATAAATTCAAACCCAATATTATGAAACCAAAAACACACTTTCTATCATCATACCTAAGTAAACCCTAGATTTGTTGAAGAGCCCAATTTCATATCTACTAAAATTCTTAAAACCCCAAATCTATGGATAACATGTCGAAGAAAGACAAAAGTATTGGTGGTGAGTATAGAGTTCTATGTCTGCAGCGTTGGAGCTTAAGTGGGTTTGGTGGGGGAGTATGGAGAGGGTGAGGGTTTCGCCGAGGTAAGGTGAATCGGGAGAGAGAAGAGAGTTTTGTGTGTGTTGTGGTTGGAGAAGAGTATGAGAGAGAGTCTAGTCTAGTTAATTTTACTAATATATCCCCATTTTTGAATTTTGAAAGAAAGGGGGAAATAAATTATAGTGGGTTAAAAGAGGGGGAATCCAAATTTATAAGGGATAAAATGGGTATTGCAGGAAAAAATGCATATTGATGACATCATTAACTAAGCTTATGGCATACATCACTTTCCTACTTTATTATATAGATATTAGGCAAGAGCTTATCAGGACACCTTAAATAAGGCCAGTTTGCGAAATTATTTAAAAAAAATATAGGATTGTAAACATTTTAGGGTACCCCTAAAAAAAATTACGATCCTCCGACCATCCTAAAAAACTACGGACAAACCCACCATGTTCTGAAACCCCAAACCAAAACCATCTTCTGAAACCCAAACCCAAACCATCTTCGGAAACCCTAAAGCACAGCTGAATCACCACCCAACACATGAACGCTCAGTGGAAATCATAGAGCGAGCACTCAAAAAATTGGGTTCGTGAATTTATGCCGATTTCGTAGGCAAATCGTCGAATCACGATTTCGGAGATGTGAGGATATGATGTTTAAGAAGTGGTGCTATGATGGCGAGAAAATATCATGAAGGGGCATTTGACACATAACACAAAAATCTTAGTTAAACCAACCTGACAATTATCTGGCTTAGGTTAAGGCTCTACATAAATTAGGTTCTAATTCTGAAATTATTAAACTAAATTACATTTTATTTTGTACTAACTTTGATATAACGGAACCTAACCAAATGACGCACATCCTCCTCAGGTGCTAGGATCCTTTATAAGCATAAATGAATAATGAGAACGACGGGATAATAGAAGTGATTTCTTGATGTATGAAAAAAGATTAATTGATGGAACATATATCAAAATTCGTAAAATAGCAGACTATGTATACAAAGTTGTAAAATAACCTAAGATCTACCAACACTGATTTGTTTCCCACCTGCGCGTCATGTAAAACTCGGCGTACTACCTAAAACTTCTTCGGCCACTACCACACCCTAATGCCAACGTCATATCGTGCATCACCCTAGTTTACAGATCAGACAACGTAGTATGAGCGTTATGGATTTTCATGAAATCACGGTCATCAAATTCTGAATTTGATGCATCCGGGTAGTACATCTTTGCTAGGGTTCGATATGCCGCCTTAATCTCCACCGGTGATGTGTTTTGATTTACTTTAAGGACGTCGTGTGACCTAGGTTTAGGGTTGGGTTTACTGGATAAAGAAGGAGAGGTAAAGCCGTGAATTAGAGAATAGGGAGAGAAATATTTTGAGCGAAAATACTGGATTTTCATTTCTTTGGAGAAAGAGTTAGTTATTTATTATTGGTCAATCTAGCATTTTGAGGCGGTAAACAGGGAAGAGGAAAGGGTAAGAATTGAGGAGTCTTGGAGGGTTTAAGAGCTTTAATGTTGGAAGAGATGGGGTTAAAGGGGAGAGATATAAGGTATTTTAAGTGTTTAGTCCTATTTTTTAAAATTTATTTGTACCCACTTTCATGTATTTATTTTTTTAGTTGTTGGTCCTATTGTAACCACTATGGGACATGCAGGGACATAGACAGGATTTAGCGGGAGTAGGGGCTAATTTAATGGTAATTTTTTAGGGTTCGGGGGCGGGAGGCCCCGAGCCTAATTTTTTCGAGGTTATTGTTGAGTATTTACCAAATAATTACTAAAATATTTATTTTAGCTAATGAAAAGAGAAATAATTTTTGACTGGTTAAAAATTTTAAACCCTGAAAAATAAAGCACAAATAAAAAGATCAATTTGTAATGTAGACCAATAATCCCTAAAATTAATCCTAAAGTTAAACCAACATTCAACCCCAAATTTATATCAATAATATCCCTAAAGTCAATCACAATTTAATCATAAAACTAAACCTAGAATTTAAACCAACCAACAATAACCTTAAATAAAAAAAATATCAACCATTTATCTAAAATTAGAGGGAGAACTTACGAGTGAAAATTGGAGGCGTAAAATATAATTTAATATCTAAATAAAATTTATAAGATTTACATCATAAAAATTCATTCAAAAATTAAATCAAAATCTGAAATTATAAATTAAATAGAATGAGAAGAGAAATCCTTTCCTTTTATTTTCAAAGAGCTATGTGAGAAGAAGAAAAAATACAAGGCTTTTGGATATTTACCAAATCTCATTCTAAACTTCTTAAAAAATTTATTTTATACCTAGAGTTTTCTTTTGGCACATATGTAAATTTTTTGGGGGGGAAATTTTGTGGGGTCTCAAGCCCTCACTACTCCTCATGTGGCTCCGTCCATGGGAACAAATATCATTCTCTGCGAAAAAGTAGAAGGGCGGTTACAAAGTAATTAGGGACGATTTTTGATAGTTATGGGACTTACAACAATTATAAAAACACATGGGATGAGAGTCTAACAAATCATAGGATATGGGACTAAAGCCAAAGAAATTAGAGATATAATAGAGATGTGACGTGGATTAATCTCAATTTAGGGAGCCTAAATACTTGTATAGCATTTTAGATTAGTATAAAGATGTTTTGGGAAGCCTAGCATGATTATACATTTTTAGTTTTCATCTTTATTTTTAATTTTTATTTTTTGTGAAAAACTAAAAAACAGGTTCATTCAACATCAAAAATAATTTGGAAAGATGAAAAAAACAATACATACAATGGCGGACCTACAGTGTCCCAATGTTGGGTAGGAGCTTTGGGATTTTTTCCAAAATATATGGTAAAATTAAAAAATTTAGGACCGAAATATAATTTTTTGAAATAAAAGCCTTGTATGTATGGAAACTCGGGGGCGAAAAATGTAACATACATTTTCTAACCCAACAAAACACGCGTGCAAATGCTTACAATTCAAAAAAATAAAAGTGAAACCTAAACCATTTGACTTTTTATCTCTAGAAACAACACACACACACACACACACACACACGACCCCCACTCTCCCCTTCCATTCTAAACTTGTCTCTTACTCTCAAGTGCATTGTGAACTCCTAGACCCTTTCTCCTTTCCCATATCTTTTTGGAAATCTTTTGTGATCTCTGAAATCACAAGTAAGTTTTGAAAAAAAAAAAGAAAAAAAATTACATAAGTCCCCGCTCTCCCCCAGGCTCCAATCTCGTAATTTTTTTTTCTTTCAAAGTTAATTTAATTTGTTAAAGGGTAATAGCTTAAATGTTAATTGTTTAACGCTTATTTTCAAAGTTTAATGTTTAAATTGTTTAGTTACAAGTTTAAATTAACTTATTAAATACAACATGTTTTGTTTAATGAATTTATTTAAGATTAAAATATTTGTTTCATAACTTTATTTGCTGAAATATTGGGTTGGGTCTGAAATATTGTTTTACTGTTTCATTTGCTAAAATATTGACGACTGGATTTTTTGTTGAAATAATGGGACTGAAATAGTGATTGATGTATAATTTTTACATATCTATAATCTATTGATTAACTTGCTAAATTACTTTAATTGTTAGAAATTTGTGATTGGCTTAATAATTTTTTCTCAAAATTATTAATTAATTCAATGATTGTAAAAATGCAACTTGAATAGTTGTTTAAAATACAGTTTGAATAAGTATTTGTCAATGACTAACTATATTTTTAGAGTTGAAAAGTTGCATAAAACTCAAATAAGTCTAAAAAAATCACCCGAATCCTAGGCACTACTTGTCGCACCCAGACCAATATAGTGGGAATACATATGATATGCTTGTTTTACAAAAACTATGGCGGTGAGAAGGTCAAAATGGTAAGTTTAAAATAAATTTTCATTTCAAGACTAAAATTTTGAAAAAAAAGAAGGTTTGTAAATTTAAAAACAACATAGTAATGCTCCTTGGCGAAACACATTGTACCTAGGAGTGGCAATTCAGATCAGCAGGTTGTGTTTCAGGCCGACACGATACGACAAGATTTTTTTAGACACGAACACGACACGAATTCGTGTTTTTTTTAGACACGAACACAACCCGAATAAAAAATAATACGGCATGACACGACACGAATACCAAAATTTCTTAAATTTCACCCCTAAAAAACACAATAACACGACACGACACGACTCATAATTAGGACACGAACACGACACGACACGGCACGACTTCGTGTAAAAAGAACACGACACGAACACGAAACATTGTGTCAATTTTTGGTCAATTTCGTGTCGCTTTTTCGTGTCGTTTCTAAAATTGCTACCCCTAATTGTACCCCACATTACATAAATTTGGGGTTTATTTTGGGAAGGCTAGCATGACTCTTTCTTTACAATGGCTTACGCACATTAAACATGCGTAATGAATATATAATTTCATTACTTGAATTAAATTGATTAATATTTATAAAATTTTATGAATAATTAGGTTGTAGATGTACCCTAATTTAATGAATATTAAGTGAATTCGGTCTTTGGTTGCTAGGTCTGGATCTGATTTGGGTTTATTTTAGGATCAAATAACAAAAAGTCCTTTAAACATTTTTTAATACACATTTAGTCCCCCCATTTTATTTTGTACCAAAATTTCCCTCAAAGACCCATTTAACTAATATTTCCTTGTTTTTAAAGGTTCACGTCAGCGGCTTTGTCAAGGACGTTTTTGAATAAAATAAAAATGCTTGAATTAAACATGTATTAAAAAATATTCAAATGACTATTTGATATATGCCCCTTATTTTAATCCCTTTTTATTTGATCAAGTAGCGTTCACACAAGCAAAAAAAAATTGATTACTCTCTAACAAGATTTCCTCTAAGTACATTTTGATGCATACAGCTTTACATTTTGATGCATACAGTTTTACTCTCTAACAAGATTTTGACCTTTTTGCTCTTTATTATCATGCCAGCATTGCAGAGCTCCCATTGGTACACGATTCACCTTCCAGAATTTATGTATGAACATCCACAACCTTTTCTCTCTAGTTTCTGTCT
Organism: Sambucus nigra; assembly: GCA_949130495.1. NCBI lineage: Eukaryota > Viridiplantae > Streptophyta > Magnoliopsida > Dipsacales > Adoxaceae > Sambucus > Sambucus nigra. Next base: position 246,057,464 of record OX422214.1, on the reverse strand, counting down.
CTACAAAACCCTCTACCCATTAGGGTCTTCTCATAATCTGTTCATTCAACTTTGGAATATTTTCTTCATTTGCAAGGTGCGTAAATTCTAGAATATTTTCTCTGTCCTATATTCCGTTTCTCTTATTTAACTTTCTCTCATTATGATAAGGTTGATGGCTTTGATGGGTCATCAAGAAAATGTGAAACTTGTTATATGTCTGTGATTATTTGCCAATAATATGTGAAAAGAATTATATATTCTTCTTTTATTTTTAGTACTGTTCATTTTTTTTTCAAGTTTTAGTACTATTTGTGAGGTGAGGAAAGAAAAAGATACATTTTATTGGTTGCTAAGAAAATGTGAGAAAAAGTGTAGTTTTATGGCTGTTCATTATTATAATTTGTAGCTCCTTGATGAGAGTCTTGATCGCTAATTCTGATGCCACAAAATTATATTGAAAGCAACCGCCCTAACTTGTAGCAATTCATGAATAGATTAACCAAATTTTCTAAAGATTTTTTTATTTTAAATATTTGATTCGGGTCACTCTATGTTTAGAGTTAGACTCGATGAGAAAATAAATATCAATTGAGAGGAATTTTGACAGGCTAAATTTAATAGCAATGATAAAATAATTTCTACGGATGAGAATGATAGTTGTTTTGTGGAATGAGGTTCATACACATCTAAACATAATTTTATCAACTCATAGTAAAATTCGTGAAATTACATATTTAAAGGGAGTAATCATATGTGAAAACCCTAGATGAGGAAAATCAGACACCTAGAGTAATCAATTCCAAAGAAAAAGCATATAATAAGCTCTCCTTAAATGGTTAAAACTCACAATGGTGCTTCCAATTATCCCTCGACCAACTCCAAATCTATGGAGAGAGGGTTTATTCCTGAGGAACCTACGTGAATCCACCATATGTAGGCTATCTTTTCAGCCTTATATCCAACATAAATGAACATGACGATTTCTGCTAGGTTGGTTTTATTTAAAGGCACACACACTACTCTAAAAATCTCATTTGAATGAATGGATTGAAAAGTAACAAGGAATAGATAGTTGAAAGGTAAAGTGATTTGGAGATTTATAGTTGGGCACTTTTTATAGTTGGGCACTTTTTACAACTATTAAAAGGCACACACACTACTATTCACAATTTATAGTTAGGCACTTTTTACAACTTGACATGTAAAAATGATCGAGCATTAATATAAATGTTTGATTGATTGAATGAGAACACAAATCCATAGAGAATCCCGGTTTAACAGCATTTATTATTGATCTGTCAATTCAATACAATCCATCGCTTATATTAAGCGATCAAGTGTGAACACACAATCTACGGCTGAACTCTCACTAAAATGAAATGAATACAAGGTCGTGGTCATTGACATTATTTTTAGTAAAATATAAAGAGTCCTAAATGAACATAAACTTTAACTAAGAGTTTAAAAAAAACTAATACATGAGAGAAAAACTAATAGATATTAACAAAAATAAAAGTTGATACTTGATAACTCTCTCTCCAAGGTAGGTGGAAACCCCCAAAGAGGGGATCGATGCGCTCGCATCATTTTTCCTATTGTGAAAAGAGGTCGCCTCGCCTATAACTCAAAGGGGATCTCCGGCGGTGTTAGTATCCAACGGAATAATGCATGAGACAATGGTTGCGGGTCGCACCTTGTCGGTTTAATCGTCGAGTGGAAACTCTTCACCATCAGTGAGCGAGTGGGGGTCATTGATGGCTCGATGTCTGCGATAGTTTCACTCCATAGAGGTTATACCGGAGCTTGGAGAAGGGTGGGATGGTCTTGGTGCATCCCGTACTATAGGAGGAGGATTCGCGGTGGGTTTTGGTGCTCGGTTAAATTCCTCTAAACGTAGAGCATACTCGTAAGAAGCCTCTACAATAGGGATATCCTACGTGAGAAGTCTTGGCGGATCCGAGATTGAAGGCGGTGACACACTCGTTGATCTTCTGCCTCAATGAGTCATCAGTAGAGAAGTTGAAACCTCTCATTATAGTTAGTATTGGAGAGTATGCCTTGATGGAGATTTGAAAACGAATGATCGATCACAATTATAGCGGCAAGTGAAATCTTACCACCAAATTTGTGCAAAGCCCGCAAATTTAGTGGTGGCACTACAAGAAAAATGATTTTTAGTGGCATATTTTTTTGCACCTAATTATAAAAAATTCGCCACCAAATATTTTCGTGGCAAAAAAAATTTCATCATTTTATTGCCACTAAAGGTGTGCCGCGGATTGTTTTCGTGGAAATTTCTTAAAATCGCCACTAAAAGTTGATTTTTTAGTGACAAATTCACTTCGTCACCAAAACATCTCTTTAAGTGGCAATTTTTTTTTGCATGTAATAAAGATCAAATTGCCACTAATAGTTGATAGTTTGCCACCAAAAGTCTATTTTTTGTAGCAAAATAAAAATTCACGACCGAAAGAAACCTTTCGTGGCAAAACCAATCGCCACAATTGAACTTAAATTTGTATGGAACGATTTTCTAAATATTAAATTGCCACCCATAGTTGATAGTTTGCCACCAAAAGGCTATTTTTATAGCAAACCAAAGAATCGCCACCCAAAGGTCTATTTCGTGGCAAAAAATAGCCACATTTGATCTTAAATTTGTATGGAACAGCTTTCTTAGCAATTTAAATTCGCCACTAAATGACATCTTATATTGCAAAAAAATCTTCATAAATTGATGCGATATTTTTCACAATACATATACACGTTGCTTTGGTATCAACTTAATTTCGTCGCAAATTTTTATTATTTGTCATCTAATTTCATATAATACTCAAAATAACTCACATACACAATTCTAATAAAGTCATTGGCATTTATATAGCACATAAAGATAGCAATCTTTGAAAAACAAATATTTGTCTCAAAAGTTCCTACGCTAAACACTATTTCAAATAAATTATTTACAAGAAATGTGCTACCCTTAAAAAAATAAATAAAATAGGTCTAATCCATCATCCTTCTTTATTGTTACTCTCCTCTACAAAAGCTTCCATTGAATCTGTAAAAAAAAAAATACAAAGAATTTGTTTAGAATTATCACTTTGAAAAACAATGACACTAAATTTTGGAAGATTAATCAAAGTATATTTATAAATTTCACTTACAAGTCTTGTAAAATAATAATAAAAATATGATAAATCACATTCATTAACATCAAATTCGTTTCCCAATTATACCCCACCCACCCACAAAAAAACTAAAAAAAAATCTTCTCTTTGTATTAGGATTATTATTAACGGATAACAAGGGAAAGCAAAAATTGTGCATGTAAAATATAAAAGAATTTTGGGTTTATGTGCTTACCACGAAGAGTTATATTGTTGTGTTACGAGCTATTGAATTAAATCACACTCTTAATCACAATTGGACCATAGTAAATGATTCCATCAAATGTACGGTTAGAATTGGGATAAGAGAGATTTAGGTTCATGAACATTTTGGATGATGGATCAATGTGTATTGTAAGGGAGACAAATGGAGATTTTGAGGGTAAATGGAAGGTTTTAATGCTTCGTATTCTTTTGCTTTCTAAGAAAACATGAATCTTTAGTTTAACAAGATTATCTCTATAAGAGTAAATACTATGCCGATGAAGCAAAACATTAGAATGCATTATTTGCTATTAATAATTCTAATACGATTGTGCATATATATATATATATATATATATATATATATATATATATATATATATATATATATATATATATATATATATATATATATAACTCATGATCCCACAGTAGTTTGATAGAAAATGTTAAAAGAACAAAAGTTTTAAAGAATATATTGGAAACCTGTACAAACCACAAAGGCTTATCAATCGTATTATAAGTTTGAGTCGGCTGACAGTTATTAGGCAAAGATATTAGGCTGACAGTTATTAGGAAAAAATATTGGGCTGACAGTTATAAGCTTTAGTAAGCTTACAGTTATTAGGCAAAGATATTTGACCGACAGTTTTTAGGTAAAGATATTAGGCTGACAGTTATAAGCTTTGAGTAGTTTGACAGTTATTAGAAAACGAATCTGCCTCTTGTATTGTGCCTAATCACGTACGCCAATCTATTGCCCCATATACTGATACAGAATGCTTCAATATCGCTATGATACAAGGCAACTGCTCTCATACTTTTAGTACGACACAAGGTAGTAACGGTATTAATTATTTTTTATCGGAACTAACGAAATCCAAGACTTGAGAGAAGTTAATTCAATAGTATTAATCATTTGAATAATTATGAATCACCTCAAAACTAACGAACCTAAAAGAACTATGAAATAATAAGGTGACATGTACATGTATGTCGCACACTAACTAGTTGGATTAATTGGAATCTAGTATGTTCAACCAAGCAAAACTAAAAAGTTATAAATAACATGACATGTACATGTATGTCGCACACTAACTAGTTGACTGAAAAGTTCAATAGTCTGAATGACACATGAAGATGAAGCTAGAAATCACCTGTGATTAATTGGTAGGATTTATCCTGGCCAAATCCACCTCTGTAGACCAAATTCCATCCAACATATGATCTTAAAACATCATAATAGCATCGCAACCGAGTGTCTTGGCCTCAAAGGTAATATAGTATAGTATCCCATGATCAGCCTGAGAATTTTCCTTGAGGACTCGCCGAAATGAATGGTCTCCTTTTCATAAGAAATTGGTTCATCCAAATATAAGTAGGGATAAAAAAAATTATATATAATTATGCATGTATTGTAACGTTCTAAAAAGATTAAAAAAAACACATACTTTACGTTATTCTTCTGGTTATAATCAATAATTGTCATATTAGCTAAGATATGCAGTTTGGCAAAGGCTTTTGAATCCTGTCACCGGATGGGTACAATCTTATTCTTCATAATCCTCGTTGACTTTTTCGACATAGGTCGTTGGAATGTCATCAAATTTAGGAGAAGTAATGTCATCTTCACAATCCACAGAATCCAACAACACTTGTTCCAAGTCGAAATCAACTCAATGACAAAACAAACAAGCCCTGTGTATGACACAAATCCTACAACAATTAGAATCAATACAAAATATTGTCAACAAAAGAAACAGAGGGGCTTAAAAACTAAACACTTAATTTAGCCTCACTTAATTTCAGAGGATGAACACGACATGTTAAGTTAACGATCGGCTTTAAATATGATTTTTCCACACGATAAAAAGGTTACCTGTTTAGGCACGAACTCGATAAGACACAAACTCGATAAAAACTAACACTCGTTGTCGGGTTTAATATATATGTATGCTATATGTAAATATATGCGTGTGTGCGCACATGTTTTTAATGCATTTGTGTCTCTTTTTTTCTTTTTTGTATCCATATCATGTATCCATTTTTATACTACAGTGAGTTAATGCATAGACATAACTCAATTGACCTTCCACATATTCTAGTTTCATAACAATGTAATGTCTATTCTTTATGTAATCCAGATTCCAGGAAATCTTGAATTATATGTCAAAGGAATTGTATGATAACTATGTAATTACCTTACAAATAATGACACCAGTGGTTGTAATCTTGGGCTCATAAAAGGTTCACGAACATGAATATACAAGTAAAAGTAAAGCCAATGAGAGGCCCAACACGCCACCAAAGGTAACATTATAATGTAATAGGAGGTCAAAAAGTAACTACATTCAACAACAGGTATCGACATAACCTACTAGAGACATGGTAGAAAATAGTAAAATGACATGACATGTGTATATAGTGTCAATGTACTATATGCTATGCATCGAATAGGCCAAAGAATTCCTAATTATTTTAAAGGGAGAAAAAATTAATACCGGTTGTATTTGCCCTTAACTGGAATACTCAGACGACTCTTGTCACTTCTTAGATCATCTTTTCCAAGGCCTCTTTTTAAATTTTTTCCTCTAAACTTGTTCAAAGGAAAATTCCCAGTGAAGTTTATAGATGCATAGTACAGTAAATAACTATCTCCATCAACACTGGCTGCTGCAAATGGAAGTTTATGTGATTTGGGGGAGAATCATCCTCCAGTTAGGACAACTAAAAAGCCATCAATTCTCTGGCAATAAAGATACCAAACATGTGCTTTAGAAATTACGTCAAGCATATGAAGAAGCAATTTTCGAAGTCGAAATGATAGAAACAATACATAGGGAATCTACTCAAGTTACATCAAATAGAAAGGGTGCACCAGAAAATTTCGGACCAAGGGGAGACAGAGAACAAAAGGGCAAGGCCACCTTTTCTGAAGACATGGATATTGCACCATTTTTGGATCTTACCTCACTTGATTCGCTTAAGATATAAAGTTCAGGTGAATCTAAACAAGTACGAGGTAGTAATTCATCTAGTACAGGGCCATCGGTGAAAAATACAGAGGTCGTTCTTGTAATACCCTGTAATTTTATTGATTTTTATTTAAGGGATTAATTGAATTAAATGAGAATTAATTGGGAATTAATCCAGATATAAATACTAGCGAGATGTGAGTTAGTATTTGATTATGATGTTAAAATTAAATATTTCTAAGTATATATGGTAATATATGAGTATTGAAAATATTTAAATTATCACGAGGCAGAAATACAATAATTTGGAAACTTAGTTGGAACGCGCGTGTCAGTCGGGTCAGGAATGAATTTATTTAAATTAAAAAGTAAATTACATTTTTACCAACTGAATGATCATTTTGAGTGCGCCAACGCGTCCGGAAGGGTCAAAATAGTCAGAAAATACTAGCTGGGGGTTTAGTTTGGGTCCCGGGGCACTTTTAGGCCAAACCGGCAACCTAGAAGGGTATTTTGGTAATTTTAAAAATTAGGGGATTAAAACCCACGAATTTTAGAGGTAATTTAGATATTATTAAAAGGGACACTAAGGCCATTATCACCCAAAAAGTGAGAGAGTGGGCTACGAAAGTGTTTGGAAGAAGTTAGAAAGAGGGTAAAGGAAGATCTAAGCCAAACCATCTCCACACCACCATTTTTAGAAGAGATTGTGACCAAATAGAGGGAAGAATCAACCTTGAAACACCGACAACAAATCTGAAGAACAAATTTAAGGCAAGTGATTTGATATTATTAAGTTCATTGAATATTTCCTCCATGTTTAGTGTAGAACTGTTTTTGCCTTGAAAGCTTTGAGGAAAACCTAATGAAATTGTTATAGAAACTCTAAAGTTGGGTTAGGGATTGCATGTAGAATGACTATGGATGAATTTGGTATCCAAAAACTTAACTTTGATGATTTAAAAATGGATTTATAATGGGTAATTAAGCATAATAAAATTCTAGGTTCATGTTCATAGGGTTTGGGGTAAAATTTGGGGATTACTGTTAATTGCATGTTGATTAGGAGGATTTGACCCCAAAAATATGTTAAGAAGCGACCTAAGAGGACTTAGAGTAGTTTAAGAACATTAAAATATTATTGGGATGACCTTAGGATGAATTTAGAGAGGAGAAAAATGAAGAAAAACGAGTTGGGAATTTTCTGGGCGTATTCTGACATCTCGTTAGAAGACCTCCCCAGGTCGTTCGAATGACCTCATTTGAACAAGCTTCTAACAAGATGACAGTATCCCTTCTAACGAGTTCGTTTGAAGACTTCATTCGAACGACCCTTGTTCGAACAACCTCGTTCGACCGAGATTTCTAACGAGTTGACAGAATGGCCTTTTTAGGCCTGATTTTATTTCAAACCTTCAGTAGACTTATTTAATTGAGTGATAACCTTCCCTTGTTGACCAGTGGGTATAGTTGTGAGAGTTGAGTACGTTGGGGAGTAAAAATTAGAATTTTGTAGAAAATCGGATGACATTTATGGGTTAGGAAATAAGTATCTAAAATTTTGAAGTGAGAACGGTTGACAACTTATAATGTATACTATTTGGGGATTTGTAAACGTGCAACATCTAATGACGGTATAAGAATGTAAGACATACTTTCACTAATATTATGAGATATCTAAGATGTGCGAATGCTTAGTATATGTGATTATCTATGTATAGCATACCTACCATACTTGCTATCACGGGAGGTCGACGTTCGATCAGGGCCATCTAATCTTTGTGTGCCTACGGGAGGATTTAGATTGGTACCTCGAGAACATAGGTCAGAGAAGGACTTATTGAGAAGTTAATAAGTCTGCTGATCATGGGAGCATAGGTATGTGTGTGACCCATATGATGTGAACTATGTTCGCCTCCATTATGTGTGTTTGTTACTTATCAAAACGAATTCCTAAGAGATTCAGAATACATGGTCCTTATGTACGTGACGTACCGGGATTCATAGCAGAGTATGTGTGCACCGCAGCTTAGTCTAGGGGTTCCATTACTGTATATTATTGTTGATGTAAAAAATTAGATCGCTCTAATTATTCAATCACAGATAAATAAAATGAGACAAAGATTTTTAAAGTGGTTCAGCCTTATATGAATGGCCTACGTCCACTGTTATGTTATTGCTGAGTGTTTGGGAATTCTCGAGTACAAGTTCTCTCTAGAAATTCTGGTCCCTTTGAATGAGGGTGATACAAGGTATTTATATCCCTTAGGTTGTACATGAAAGGGTTGATACATTAAATGATATACATATGAAAGGGTAATACATTTAATGCAGCGTGTGCGTCAAGATGATAAACATTCAATGAATAGTTGAACCGTTGATTATCTGGAAATTAATGCTACGACCGAGATGCAGCTCGGACCGCCTTAGTTGCTTGTTGCTCAGGAGTTCCTCGGAGCGCTAGAGTACCTTGGAGTGCTAAAGTTCCTCGGTGTATCCTCGTTGCTCGGAGAGAACCTGAGTTAGTCGGGGAAATGAACTTCCTCGTTGCTATTGTGCCACGTAGATTGACATGTGTCTTCGTATTATTCGTCCATATCAGCATATTAATTTTGGTATCAACAGAAGCCCCCAATGTTTCATATTTCGAACTTTGAGGAGTATGGAACATTCTTTCTCGGTATATGGCGATATTAAATGACTTTCCTGGGTTTTAGGAGCCTTTTCTTCATATTTGAATTTCCTTCCAAATTCTCAGAATCCGCCATTTTGCTTCGGTCTTCGTGCCCTTTTTGTCCTTTTAGCCGCCAGAAGTTCAATAGTTTCTTTTTGTAATAATTTCTTTGGCCATTTCCCAAGGCACGGTATTTAAACTTCCCAAGCAATCATATCGTCTTCTACCTTTTCCAATTTTCTTGCTTTCGAATTCTCCATAGTCTTTCTTTCTTTTGTGCGTTCATCCTTGTTTTCGTTCGTTGTCAACAGATCTCCTTTCTTCCTGTAAGATCTTCTTCCTTCTTCTTTTATTCACCATGGTTTATATTATTGAGTCTATTGAAAAATTCCGTTCTGATTATTCCATTCCATCTTGGGTTACTCTGGAGAATCTTCCTGAGCCCTTTGATTATTTTCGTTTGGCTGAGGGACACTGGTTCCCCAGCCTCTTTATTGCTGAGTGTGGATTTTCTTTTCCACCCAACTCTTTATGCTTAGAATGCTGCCAACATTTCGATGTTGTTCCTGCAAAAGTAGCCCCCAATACATGGAGAATAGTTAATGGGGTGCATAAATTAAATCAAACTCATGGAACTCATATAGGAATTCCTGAGATTATGTATTGCTATAGATGGGCTGTTTTAGACAACGTTTATTATTTAAAAACCAGATTTTTGAATAGAGCTTTAGTAGTTAACCTCCCTGATGCCAACAGGGATTATTTTGAACATGGGTTAGTTTTCAAAAATTGGCAACATGCTCCTTTAGTCGGAGACGGAGTCTATGAAGGTCCCAAATGCCCCCCATACGGCAATGGGATAGGTTATTTTCATTTTATTTTATTCTCAAAATTGTGACTTCATCATGTTTGAATAAATGCATGATTGACATTTCAAATGGTTTTTATTTGCAGTTAACAGCAAGAGAAAAACTCCTAAAGAATCAGAAGTTAATATAAGGAAATTGAAACATATCTGGAGCTTGCATCAGAAGATTGCAGACGAGCACATCAGGTCTGCCTCATACTTGTTGCAGTACAGGAGTTATACGTCGTCTTTTACTGCTCGCCCTGTGGTCAGCTCCAGTGATCCAGTGCAAATTCCTGAAGACTCTGATCCGGAATCTCATATTCCTTTGAGCCAGAAAATGGGCAAGAGAAGAGTTCCTACTCTCTTCGAGGAGAGTTCCTCTGTTGGCGATGGGAAGAAAACCAAGGTTAATGTCCCAAAGGGGACAAAGAAAATTGATGATGCTCCTTCTGTTGCTGTTCAGAAGGTTGCCCGAGAAGCCCTCAGTGGCTCCTGTGCAGAAGGATGCACCTGTTGAGATAATCACTTTCTCACCAACCAAAAGTTCCTCTTTGGTTGAGGTTGCTGAAAAGGCTCCGAGGAGATTGAGGAAATCCTCCTCGGTCAGTATTTATGGAGCCATTCCCCAGCTCCCAGCTGGTGGAGATGGTGTTCCAATTATTGTTCCTCCGAGCTCTACAATGAGTTTGGCAAAATTTTCACCCATCCCCGAGGTGCAAGGTACTGAAGAAGACCTTACTCGGGATGTGGTTACTGCTCTGGCTGCTCGTCATTTGGCTTCAGTAAGTATCTCTACTCCGTGTTTTTTATATTTTCCTTGGTTGTTTCCCATGTTTGTTTCTGATTTCATTTTCCTCTTTTGATTGCAGTTGACGAGCTGTTTCAATTTAATCCTTAAAAAGGATGAAGCAATCAAAGCTTCTTGCTCCTCGTCTACTGTGGAGGGAGGACTGGAGAAAGCTATTAAATCTGTGAGTGAGTCCCGTCAGAAGTATGACGATGATAAAACTTAATGGGAGAAAAAATTGGCTGCGTCTGATGCAGAGAAGGTACAACTGGATAATAAGGTGAAGGACTTGGAGAGAGAAAATAAAGATTATGCCGAGAAACTTTCAGGCTTTGGGGAGCTTGAGAATAAATTGAAATCGGCTGAAGAAGAGTTGACCCTCCTGCGAGAAGTAAATCGCCAGAAGGAGGAGGTGGAGACCAAATTGAAGGCCACCGAGAATCTTATGTCCGAGAAGCTATCCTCGAAAAAAATGAAGAGAAAAACAGCTGTGAAGACGTCCTTTAAAACTGGTTGGGACAAAGGATGGGACAGGGGGTGGCAGCTATGACGACCCAGGTGAAATATGGAAGTCTGAAATATTTTCATGATGGTTGGGTTGCAGCACTGCAGGAGTTGAAGGTGAGTGAGGACTCAGAGCTATTTCAACAATATCTCCCTGGTCCTCCTCCAGTTATTAAAGATGAGTCTTCAGACGAAGATGCATCTGAAGAATCTTCAATGACAGTGGGTGATCAAGTCCTTGTTCCACCATCCAACCAGACAGCCACCGAGGAGATTTCGTCATTGCCTGCTCCTCCAGAACAAATCCCAGCTTCTACTAATCAGACCATTGTTCCTACCAAGCAACCAAGCTCCTCGTCCCAGCCTCCCGAGAATGTCTTGGGAGATAAGGAAAAGGTGTGAAGTTGTTCGGTACTCTTTTTCTGTTCGTCTTTTACTTATCCTCTGTATTCCAAACGATGTAATCTTGTTGATGATGTAACAAAATCACATCTTTTTGTTCCTCTTCATTATTGATGCTCTGTCTGTTTTTATTTATTAACTCTTGCCTTCTCTTCTTTATTAGTTTGTGGCTAGAATGGAACTGATATTTGCAGATGATACAAAGCTGTTGCAGCAATGCCATGAATATTATAAGGCTGGTCATACAAATTTGAGTGTATCAAAAATTGCTGACATCCTTGGCCATGATGCTTCAGAACAAGCAATTGAGGCTTATCAGTACCTGAAGGATTTACTTGACCGAGCTGTGGCCAACAACGTGGCCTACTATGACTTGATCGAGGAGCTTCATTGTACCTTATAAGATCTTCAGAATCAGCACAATGAATCAACTGCCTTGTTGCACAAGGAATATGAGAATAGGTATCAACATCTTTCCTCTGAGACAGGTCACAAAAAGATCATTGCTGGGTACGATGTTAGGGAGAGAACCCTAAAAGGTGAAGTTGAGGCCTGCAGACAGATCGCCGAGCTGCTGGAACAAGAGAACAACAATTTGTAGAAAAAGTTGGCACAATATGAGTCTGCAGCTTCATCCTCTACTGCCTTGGTACCCGTCACTGATGAAGGATTCTCATTCTTAGAGGTTGAAAACGCCAAATTAAGGCAAGGATTGGATACTTTAAGAAAGTCTGGTGTTTCTGCTACTGCTCGGGGACGAGGAAGAGGTTCTCGTGGGCGAGGAAGAGCTGCCCAGGATGTTAATGAGGAACGAAGTACTTCAGCTGCTCGGGGTCGATCAAGAACTCCTCGTAGTATTGAAGAAGCTCGTACTCTGTCAACATTGGAAACCCAAGCGTACCAACTGAACGCCAAAGATCGGGCTTTGTCTAAAATGTCCAAGAAAAACCTATCTTTGGAAGATCAACTTACTGCGACGAAGTCTGCTTTGAATAATAAAGATGTTTTTGCCAGGAGCCTTCACGAACAACTAGAGAGAATAACTTTCCAATTCCACAAACAACCTCGTGAGTTTTGGATGGCAGGCTACAATGAAGCCCTTTGTCACTTGGATGCTCGTCTTGAAAATGCCAATAATGAAGGTTATAAACAAGGATGGTTGAACGCCCTGGGTGTGTTAAAGCTAGAGCAGGGACATTATTTATGGGATTATCATGCTCCTGGGCTACTAGACTTGCCTGTACCGCCTTATAAACTAGACATGGAATGGATCCCAGCTCGTGCCATTCCTCGGAGCTTAATTTCAAAATACCTTGGTGACTATAGTCTTCATTCTCAGATTGAATTATCTCGTCCCGAGCATCTCTTGGATACTCCTTCAGTAATGAATGTCAGAATGTTGAAGGACTTGAATTTTATCAATTCTCCCCAGACATTAAATGATCCTCCTGCTGGCGAGGAACCTATATCGAAGGCTGAAGGGAAAAAATCAATAGAATAGGATTTTCAATGTAATAGTTAGTATATATATGTAACTTGTAATTTATTTTGAATTTTAATGAAAGACTTTCATTTTCTGTTTGCAAATCTGCATTGCTATTCTTTTCTACTTGTCTAACACTTTTACATCTGTGCATATGTATCTGTTAAAAAGATAATATTGTGTTGTTCATCATTCAAAAAAGTTTACAAATATCAACGTTGCTCAATCACTTAATAATAAAGTAATGAGTATAAAATGTTTAAAATGTTTCCAACCAACCAAAGTTGTTAAATTGTGTTTGTCGACCAACTACAATTGATGGGTTTTTATCCCCGACCAACCCAGGTTGTTAAAATGTTTAAAATGTGTCCGACCAACCAAGGTTGATAATTTATCCTCGTTGACCACCTACAGTTCGTGGGATTTGATCACCGGCCAACTATACTTGGTTCAGTTTGGAATTTTTGTATTTTCTGGAATGGTTTTACCTTCCGACCAACTTGTTGGCATATTTTGTTTCTTAACCAGCCAAAATTGGCATTATTAAGAATGTTGTTCTTGCCCTTTTACCATCCAAAGTTGGTTGTGGGTTTGAACTATCAGGTTCTTTCGAACTATCTTGTCCACAAGCTCTTTTACCAACCAAAGTTGATCACGCAAGTGTACGCCTCCTAACCAAAGGAGTATAATTTGTTCTCGCTATTTTACCAACCAAAGTTGATCACGCTCGAACTATCAGGTTCTTTCGAACTATCTTGTCCACAAGCTCTTTTACCAACCAAAGTTGATCACGCAAGTGTACGCCTCCTAACCAAAGGAGTATAATTTGTTCTCGCTATTTTACCAACAGAAGTTGATCACGCTCGAACTATCAGGTTCTTTCGAACTATCTTGTCCACAAGCTTTTTTACCAACCAAAGTTGATCACGCAAGTGTACGCCTCCTAACCAAAGGAGTATAATTTGTTCTCGCTATTTTACCAACCGAAGTTGATCACGCTCGAACTATCAGGTTCTTTCGAACTATCTTGTCCACAAGCTCTTTTACCAACCAAAGTTGATCACGCAAGTGTACGCCTCCTAATCAAAGGAGTATAATTTGTTCTCGCTATTTTACCAACCGAAGTTGATCACGCTCGAACTATCAGTGTAGTGTATCACACTAGTATTCCCCAAAAAACTTGTAATAAAAGGAAGAGGATGGTGAAACATCATCGTTTTATTCATAATGAAGGAATTTCTTTACATTTTACATTACTGATAATACTTGCGTAGGTGTTCAGCATTCCATGCATTCTTAAATTCCTCTCCTTCTAGAGTTGTTATTCTGTAAGTTCCTGGTCGAATAACTTTTGTAACTCGGTAAGGTCCATGCTAGTTGGCTTCAAGCTTATTGTTCTTCTGAACGACCTTCTTTAGCACATAATCCCCTTCTTTTAAGTCGCATTTCTTCACCCTTTTGTTGTAGAACAGAGATGTGCGTTGTTGGTAAGCAGCATTCCTAATGGCTGCCTCTTCTCTAACCTCCTCGAGCATGTCCAAATCTAATCTTCTCATCAAGTCACTGACTGGGGAATTGAAATTTAGCACTCTATGTGTTGGGAGACCCAACTCAGCAGGTATTACAGCCTCACTTCCAAATGCCAGCATGTATGGTGATTCTCCAGTTGCTGCTCGGGGAGTTGTTCGGTAAGCCCACAATACTGACTGTAGCTCATTAATCCAATTAGCTTTAGCCTCACTTAGCCTCTTCTTCAAACCATTTAGTAGTGTTCTATTTGTCACCTCAGTTTGCCCATTGCTTTGAGGATGACCTGGTGCTGAATGGGTCTTCAGGATGTTTGATTGTTGACAATAGGCAGCAAACTCCTCGTTGTTGAATTGTGTTCCATGGTCTGTGATGAAGGTATGAGGGAGACCATATCTACAGATGATATTCTTCCAAACAAACTGTTATACCTTCTCGTACGTCATATCGATAAGGGGTTCAGCCTCTACCCACTTAGTAAAATAATCTACTGCGATGATGAGGTACTTGAATCTTCCTCGAGTGGTCGGCAATGGTCCAACCAAATCAATTCCCCACATGGCAAATGGCCAAGGAGAAGTTATGGGTGTCAACAATGCTTGTGGAGTTCGTCGAATGGAGGAAAAACGTTGGCACTTGTCACATTTCTTAGCATAGGCTATACAATCAGCCCTCATCGTCGACCAGTAGTATCCTTGAGTCATCACCCTCTGCAAAAGTGTTCGTCCTGCTACATGGGCTCCACAGGACCCTTCATGGATCTCTTCAATAAATTCTTTTACCTCGGAAGGATGTACACATCTCTGCAAACCTACCATAATTCCTCGTCTATACAAAACGCCATTAGTTAGTACATACCGAGCAGCTTTAAACTTCAATTTCTTTGCAGCGAGTTTATCCTCCGGAAATTCTCCCTCTTCAATGTATATCCTGATTGGATCCATCCAATATGGTCCTAAATCAAGAGTAATAACATTCATCATCAGGTCTTCATCTATGCTCCGACTTTCTAGTACTTCAATTAGTATTGTTCTTCGCAGCTCAGTACGAGTAGCTGATGCTAATCGGGCCAGTGCGTCTACTTGTGCATTTTCTATTCTGGGTATTCTGATTAACTGAATGGCCTTAAATTCTGTCAATAATTCCATCACCTTTGCATGATACTTGATCATTAATTCTCCTTTAACCGCATATGTTCCCATCATCTGATTCACAATTAATTGAGAATCACTGAATACTATCACTTGTTGTGCTTCCATAATCTTTGCTAAATTAAGACCTTTTATCATGGCCTCATACTCAGCCTCATTGTTGGATGTTTTGAATTGAAATCGCAAGGCATATTCTATGTCAATCTCGTCTGGGGTTTTCAAAACAATCCCTGCTCCACAACCTGCTGTGCAAGATGATCCATCTACATACAATCTCCATGTAGGCAACTCGTCTTCAAATTTCTTATCTGACAGAATTCCTTGGTGAAATATCTGCTGTTTTCTTTCATCCTCGCCTGGTGATTTTCTCTCCTCGTTGACCATTTCTTCTCACCCTTTTACCAACCGGAGTTGGTCTGGGTTTGAATTTGATGATTTTTCTACATCCACAAGCCCTTTTACCAACCGGAGTTGGTCTGGACTTATGTCTGTTGATCCTGTAACATCCACAGGTTGGTCAGTGAGCAACTTTTGTTCCTCGGGGGTATCAGGATATGTAAACTCTGCTATAAAATCTGCTACAGTTTTCCCTTTCAATGATGATCTGGGTTCATACACAATATCATATTCACCGAGCTCTATTGCCCAGTACATCAGTCTCCCTGACTTTTCTGGATTATGAAGGGCTTGTCTTAATGGCATGTCGGTATACACGATGATGGTATGGGCCTGGAAATATGGCCTCATTCTTCTACTTGCTTCAATTAATGCCAATGCCAATTTTTCTAACTTTGGGTACCTAATCTCTGCACCTCGGAAAGCCTTACTTGTGTAATAAATTGGCTTCTGGACTCCATTCTTCAATCTTATCAATGCCGAGCTGACTGCATGCTCTGATACTGCCAGGTATAAGTACAACTTTTCTCCCATTATTGGCCTTGACAACAGTGGAGGTGTTCCCAGATATTTTTTCAAGTCTTGAAAGGCTTTTTCACATTCATCATTCCACTCAAAAGTTTTTCGAAGTGTTTTGAAGAATGGTAAGCATCTATCTGTTGCTCGAGATACAAATCTGTTAAGCGCTGCAACTCGTCCTGTAAGACTCTACACTTCTTTCTTTGTTGTTGGAGATCGCAACCCTAAAAGAGCTTTGATCTTTTCTGGATTTGCCTCAATGCCTCGCTGGTTGACAATGTACCCGAGAAACATTCCTTCTCGTACTCCAAATGTGCACTTCATCGGGTTGAGCTTCATCTGGTATTTATCCAGTTGATCAAAAGTCTGACTTAAATCAACTAGATGATCAGCAGCTTTCTTGCTTTTTGTCAGCATATCATCGACATAGACTTCCATATTGCAACTGATTTGTTCGGCGAAAACCTTGTTCATCAGCCGCTGGTATGTCGCTCCTGCATTTTTTAAACCAAAAGGCATAACATTATAACAATAAGTACCCCTAGGGGTAATAAAAGAAGTACTCTCCCTGTCTTCAGGTTTCATCTTGATCTGGTTGTAGCCTGAATAAGCGTCCATGACGCTGAGCAGCTCGTGCCCAGAGGTAGCATCCACTAACTGATCAATTCTGGGTAATGGAAAGTGATCCTTTGGGCAGGCCTTGTTGAGATCAGTGAAATCAACACACATTCTCCATTTATTGTTTTTCTTCTTTACCATCACCACATTCGCCAACCAGTCCGGGTATTTCACATCTTCAATGAATTGAGCTTTCTAGAGCTTGTCGACCTCCTCTTGAATAGCTTGATTCTTCTTGGGGCTAAATACCCTTCTTCTCTGCTTTACAGGCTTGATCTCTTTATTCACATTGAGCTCATGACATAGGAATTTTGGATCTATTCCTGGCATGTCTTCATGATTCCATGCAAAAGTTTTCTTCTTATTTCTCAAGAAAGTTATCAACTCCTGTTTTATTGAAGCATCCAATGATGAACCTATCTGGGTTACTCGTTCAGGGTGCTCGTCGTCCAGAATAACATTTTCTGTAGATTCCACCACCTGTCCTTTTACAAGTTGGGATTCATCTCTGGGATCGAGAGTTTCAATCTCTGTATCTTCTTCCACCTGGTAGGTAGTAGTCTTTTTCCTTGATTCCTCAAGCTCCTCTTACTCGGCAGATGAATAATAGCATTCTCGAGCTACTTTTTTATCACCTTTCACAACTCCTACTCCAAAGTTTGTTGGGAATTTTAAGCATTGATGCACTGTAAATGGAACTGCTTCAAACTTCTTCAAACCAACTCTTCCCATGGTGATGTTGTAGGCTGACTGCACATTCTTATCTATCACAAAGAAGCGTATTCTTTCTGTTCGACAAGCAGGCCAAGTTCCAATGAATATATCCAACTTGATCGTCCCAAGTGGAAAAAATTTATCGCCAGCAAAACCCAGGAGGGGTCTATGATACGGTTCCAATTGAGATAATTTCAGATTCAAGCTGTCAAAGCATGAATAGTACATGATGTCTGCCGAACTTCCATTGTCTACCAACACCCTTGAAATCACTACTTCCTTCATCCTCATTTTGATCACCAGAGGATCGTCGTGAGGATAAAGAACACATGCTAGGTCATTTTTTGAAAAGCCAATGACCAGCTTCTCTTTGTTTACCTTCCTCAGACGATCGTCCTCGGCCATATTTATTCACTGAATATATGAACAAGCTTGAGCCTCTCCAAGGTAAGCCTTTCTTTCTGCACTAAGGTCTCCTCCTCCTGCATCTCCTCCTATAATGACATTACAATCAAATGACCCAAAACGTATAGAAAACACCTCTCGTTCTGGCTGTCTTGGTTTCTTGGGAAGGTTGGAGTCATCATCTGGATCATCTTCATAGTTTCTCTTCTTTTTCTCCTCTGCTCGACGAGGAGATCTAGACCTCTCTCTAGTTCAGTCGTTATTTTTTCTTTCACCTCCCCGGTCAACATATTTTGCTAGTTTTCCTCTTCGGATGAGTGTTTCAATCTCGTTCTGAAGAGCAATGCAATTTTTGGTCATGTGACCATGATCTTTATGAAACTCGCAATATTTATCCTTACTCCTCGAATCAGGGTCTGACCTCAGTTTCTTTGGACATTTTACCTCCTCGTTGTTCTTGATTTCTTCCAAGACATGATGAATACCCATTTTCAAAGGAGTATAATTGTCGTATTTCTTCAGGACTTCACATGATGATTTATTATTTCTGGAAAGTTTTTCACCGCCATTGCTCTTATGCTCTTTATTTTTAGACTTGTCGACGTCCACCTTGGTGTCTTTATCCATATTCTTCTTTGCAGCCATAGCTTCCTTGGCATTCATGATTTTGGTCACTTTTGCCATCAACTCTGACATAGTTTTAGGTGGATCTTTCGCCAAGGTGTAATACAATTTATTAGGCAACAACCCACTCATCAAGGCGGTGATTGCTGTCTTTTCTTCGTAATCTATGACTTCCAGCTTCTCGTTATTGAAACGAGTTATGTAATCTCTAGTACTCTCACCAGATTTTTGTCTAACACTTAACAAGTGTGCTACTCGTTTTACTGGCTTTGCTCCAAAACATAAATTGCCAATAAACAACTCGGCGAACTGAAAGAAAGTTGAAATCTTTCCCCGAGGAAGATTGTTGTACCATATCTGGGCAGCTCCAGTAAGAGTTCCTGAGAACGCTCTGCATCTCATCTCGTCGGGGACGACATAGATGTCGGCAGCAGCTTGATATTGCTCTATGTGAAGAACTGGATCTGTCTTTCCATCATATTTGGGGGTCACTACAGGTGCTGAACTTTGACGGGGTAGGAAAATTCACAATGGCCTGTACAAAATGTGTTCCTCGAACAAAAGTTCGTTGTAGGGGGTTCTTTGCCTTGGCCATTTCTCCCAATCTATCCTCCAACCGTTGGATGGAACCTTTCCACGCATCATTTCCTTCATCGATCTTGTTAGTTCGAGCAATAGATCGTTCTGAAGTAGCCTCCTGAGATTTATCTTGACGAGCAACTGGTCGTGATTGTGCTGATCCTTCTCTTAGATCTGATGGTTATCGAAAACTCCTCGACATGGTCTTAGGTGGACTCCTATTCCTCCTAGGGCCTAATCGACTGAAAGGAGACACCCTACTCAGTCTTTCTAAAGCACTGGGTCTTTCTGGAGAGAGGGTGATATGTTGATCAGTATCTGTAGCCCTTATTGATGAAGTTCGCCCAGGTTGATAAGAGAAATCATCAGACTCCTCATTACGACGTGACTCAGTACGCCTGGATCGTGAAGAAAGTAAATAAGTTTACCTCTGACCACTTTGCTGTCCTGAACGTGCAGGTGCACCGCCATGAAGGGTTTGTATGAGTTGCCTCATTGTTTCTTGCATGGCGGTTTGTCCTTGAGCCAGATTCGTCATAATCCCGGCTAGATCTGGAGGTGCAGAGGGATTCGGAGGATTTCCAGTATTTCCAGCGTTTCGATTGCTAGATTCTGGATTATCCGCCATTGATGATGAACGATTTTTGGTGAAAAACGATAGTAACAATCGCTTCCCACAGACGGCGCCAATCTATTGATGTAAAAAATTAGATCGCTCTAATTATTCAATCACAGATAAATAAAATGAGATAAAGATTTTTAAAGTGGTTCAGCCTTATATGAATGGCCTACGTCCA
This sequence comes from Sambucus nigra, assembly GCA_949130495.1. Lineage (NCBI taxonomy): Eukaryota > Viridiplantae > Streptophyta > Magnoliopsida > Dipsacales > Adoxaceae > Sambucus > Sambucus nigra. The sequence continues at coordinate 246,037,103 of OX422214.1, read as the reverse complement.
CTGTTATGTTATTGCTGAGTGTTTGGGAATTCTCGAGTACAAGTTCTCTCTAGAAATTCCGATCCCTTTGAATGAGGGTGATACAAGGTATTTATAGCACTTAGGCTGTACATGAAAGGGTTGATATATTAAATGATATACATATGAAAGGGTAATACATTTAATGCAGCGTGTGCGTCAAGATGATAAACATTCAATGAATAGTTGAACTGTTGATTATCTGGCAATTAATGTTATGGCCGAGATGCAGCTCGGACCGCCTTAGTTTCTCGTTGCTTAGGAGTTTCTCGGAGCACTAGAGTACCTCGGAGTGCTAAAGTTCCTCGGTGTATCCTCGTTGCTCGGAGAGAACCTGAGTTGGTCGGGGAAATGAACTTCCTCGTTGCTATTGTGCCACGTAGATTGACATGTGTCTTCGTATTATTCGTCCATATCAGCATATTAATTTTGGTATCAACAATTATGATGATATTGATAAACTGAATTATTGAAATGACATGTTTATATAAGTACAAGTGTGAATTAAATATAATATCTTTGTAGAGTTAAAAGGGGAAAACGCTTAGTAATTATTGAAACTAATTTCGAGGAATGAAGGTAAAACTCTGAGTTTATAGTAAGGTGTCGGGAATTAAACCATAATTAGTATAGTGAAAGTCATATAGATTGAATTGGACTAGTTTGATAGTAGAATACCTAGAACGAGTACAGGTACGATAGGTGTGCACGATTAGTTGAGAGGTGAGGAACTCATGTGAGTGCACGCACTATCATGTATTTTATATTCACTGTTTAATGATATTAAACACTTGCTGTATTTTAAACTGTTGTCACAATCGGGCTTTGACCCGTTTGCTTTCAAATCTATTTTCTTGTAAAACCTTTTAGGTGCCCAACCACAAGGACACCAAGAGTAGGAGTTCCATTCCGGTGACGTGTTGTAGCTGTTGTGGAAGTTACATGACCTCGATAGTATACGCCTCCACTTTCTACCTTGACTCTATTTTACTCATCTGTAGGTCATGTCGCCCCTTCTCTTTTAGAGACATCTTACTTACTCAGTGTTATTTTCAGATTTTGGGTTGTAACTAATTAGTGATTCAGACTTTGTATTCGGTTGTATTCAGCATTTAGATTATTAGAGGAATATTCCTCCAGATTCATTGTCATTTCATTATTATTATATTGTGACTGTGTGTGTGGTTGTGTTATTAATATTTCATAATTTAAATGGATTGTATGTTAATCGGATTTAATTAAAATTGACAAATACTTTTTTAAATATTAGGTGGCTAGTAATTATAAAAATGTATTTCGACAGTGATGCTATGAACTGAACCAACTTGACATTTTGTATTAATTTGAATAATGGAGTAGCTACCCGGTATTTAATTAGTCGGGGTGTCACAATTCTACTGTAATCAGATATCGGTGTAGTGATATGATGCAGAATCAATATCATATCCCATAAGAACAAGCTCAAGTCCAACTTGATGGAAAATATCTCTGTTAAAGTAATAAATAAGTAGATACATGAATTTTGAGGTACAAGCTCCTATACCTCCTTGGGCCATTTTTGGTTCAGGGCGATATACCTACTTTGATGCAAAATAAAATCGTGAAAGATAATTTTACCTACATGGAGTGGAATCTGTCTCATTATTTTTGTCCAAATCACATAATTATAGCATATAAAGTTGTTTACGAACAAAATTTACTCTGAACACAAGAATTTTTTTCACCATTGTACTTTTCACCCTAAACCAAATAGCGCCTTAAATAGATCAGAGGAATGATTATCTTGCCTTGCAGTGCTGAAATGCATCAGTCGAGACCTCTGCAATAAACTTCTGTGTAGCAATGACTACCAGCCTCATTAATCGAACATACATTAAAAGCCACTCTTAGCAAAGTAATGCTCCACTAATTCATCAGGAATAGTGGGGGTGTAGTCCATGAGAGAAGCGAGAAAATTGGATAAAGCAGTGTCGTCATCGTGTTTGCCTTCGTTCGATTGCTGCCCGTGGAACATAATCTCTGTTTATCTCCTAAATGACACATCAATATGGTGTTGGTGTGAGTAAGAAATATGAAATCCGTAATGTGACCCAATCATACAATCACTTACAATTGCATAAGCATAAGTTGTACATTACCAGTCCATATGGCATTTATCAAGGCACGCTATCACATGAGCAGTTAATTTGTCCCCCATGTTCTGTACTATCATAATACGTGGTACTAATTAGACTTCGTGTTTACTAGACAACGTCTTCTCTAAATGACACATTATTATGGTGTTTGCGTGAGTAAATGATATGAAATCCGTAACGTGACCCAATCATACAATCACTAACAATCGCATAAGATATGAAATCTGTAATGTGGCCCAATCATACAATCACTAACAATCTCATAAGTATAAGTTGTACACGTGATCCTCTAGATGTACATAAGCATAAGTATAGGATTATAACTAGATGTACATTATAGACAAATACCATAATAATGAACATAAGTAGGTCCTTTTTTAGCTCTATTGAAATGATTGACCATAGAAAATCGAAACATAGATATTACAAAGTAAACACTATAATTATTCAGAGTATTTATTAGGAGGCAGAGCCATATGTCAGTGTGCTAACTAATGCCTTATGTCTCTCAATGGGCCATAGTGCTTTAGTCTCTTCACCACTCAAACCATTTGAGATTATTGGCCATATAGTTTGTTTTGTATTTCTCTTGGTCTACCTCTCTTTATATGTATCCCTCTTTTCGTGCTATGTTCTAGTTACGTCATGAGCTCTAGTAAGGATCTCGTGTTTGCAAGTTTCATGTCTCAGACTAGAGTCTTTAGTATAGTATCTAAAACCTGTTGGGGGAGGGAAGGAAAGTAGGGCTTCCTTCCGGGAATGGAGAAGGTCAAGCTCTAGGCGGGCTGCCAGGTTTCACCCATGCTACGGTTGAACAAGATTGGACCTATTTTGTTTAACCGAAGTTAAGGAGATCTAGAGCATGAGGGAATGGACTTTCATTCTAGGGACCGCCTCATCTATGTACTCATCGCCTCCCCCGATTGTTGGAAGATGCGCGCGTGACACAATAAAGGCCCTTGGGAGAAACCAATGAAAAGCCAGGTAGAGGAAGACTACTTTTCAACTATTCATGAAGATAAATTCCCTTTTTCAAAACATTTTTAAGTTGTTACACAAACACACACTAATTGAAATTGGGCTTACTTATACTTTTAAACTTCAACATAATTTAATGTTACTTGAGCTTGTAGTTATCCAATGGTACCCAAGTCATATGATCCAAATGTGAAATTCTCAATCACATATTTATTTAAATATCACCTCCTTATTATTCCAATCACTCAGAGCAATATTCTTAAATAACAATTAAGACCCACTCCTCACAACCTGCGAATTAAAAACCATAGAAAATATTATACACTTTAAATACTCCTTATTTCATCATTTACTAGTGAATTAGTTGACCCGTGCATTCGATTTTGTATAGGTCTATTCGATGAATCGGTGCATCGAATTCATTATATTATTGTATATATAATGAATATTTTTTACTATTTGATAGATATTATATCAATCAACACTTTCACAAATACACACGATCTCTATAGATCTCATTACAACAAACAAAGAAGAATTTAAATTTACGCTTAAAAAACAAGAATTGAAATCATTGAAACATGGGGTGAGAAGATAAATCGGATAATCAAACCAAACCAAACCAACCAAAAAAATTAGAACACTTTGATTATGTCAGACATTACATTAAGTACTATCAAATCAGACTTTTTATTTCATTCCCAACATATATATATATATATATATATATATATATATATATATATATATATATATACACACACACACACACACAAATGTATCGGTGAATCATAGGCAAGAGAGAAATGAGAGGAACACACCTATCTGATTAATCGCCCACAAGAAATCAGAGAAAAGCACCTATATGAATGCATACAAAGACATCAAAGGATGAATGCATACAAAGAAATCAGAGGAACACACTATGTATACAAATATACATACAAAAAAAGCACCACATTCATATACAAATCAGAGGAACACAACTAAATATGAACGCACATGTATATGTTAAATTAGATGTATATCAAATCATCTACTTAATATAAATATGAATGTAGAGCCTACTTGTGAAGTTACAATGAGCTGTATTTCATATTAAACATTCAACACATATATGGTCAACATCACATAACCCCACATGAACATATACTACAAAACCAAAGGATTGAAGTAACAATACAATAAAATTGGGACTCATTTGAACTCATATCATGATGAATAGGACGTGATCTTTCAACTATCCGTTGGGTAAAATAATATACCATAAAGTGATAGATTTATATACATTTTATAATTTTTCATAAAAAATATTATCAATCCAATTAAAGCAGAACAATTTCAAATATCACTTCTTTGTCACCATTTTCTGCTTTTGATATTTCAAGTGATCACAAAATAAAATTTGGAAAGAAATATGAGGTATTCTAGAAACTCTTGAATGAGATTATCAACACGAATATCCTTGACCTGGCATCACCACATTGATTCATGTTATAAATTACGGGGACACGCGACATGGCATATACAATTCAATACAGGGCTTCCACATCAAGGAGTCCCATTGATCAATCCCTCTACAATTACTCTGAAATATATAGAAAGAAAAGTTACTGTAAGAAATAGCTTTCACCTGCTTCATAAGACAAGTGAATGAATCTTTTGGCAGTCCAAACCCAATTATTGCCATTTCAGCAATAGTCTCTACGGCAGATATCATTTTGAATCCCCATGAGTCCATGGTGTCTTTCCATTTTGGAAATCCTTGAGGTATGACTGGATCCGAATTCAATTCTTACACAATGATGATGATCATTAATAATAGTCATAAAACCATGGTGATGTTAGAAAAAGAAGAGAAATGTGTAAACCTGAAAGCAGGTGTTTGATGGGAGAGGACCAACTCTCCACATGTATCGCCACTTATGATCTAACATGTAGGAGTGGAAGGTCGATGCTCTTTCGTCATTGCTCTCATCTTCTCTTGCATTTTCTCATCAACCAGAATGTGGGGAGATTCAACTCATTCAGGCATCACTCCAGCCTGTGTTGTGACACCAGAAAAATTATTAAAAATGGTGACCCCTTCTTTCTCCATCAATCAAGAAAGTTGGAGAATGTTTGAAAAGTGAAAGAATTGATAGGGAAGGAGGCATGGGGTCTTGTGTGTATCCTTGACGCACGGAAGATCTCGGGGCTTCACGATCAGATCAAACATAACTATTTTGAGTAAACAAGTTTTTAAGTAAAGTTACAAAATAATGGTTTCATACCTTCGCCAATGTTGACACCCGATGCAATGGTGTCGAGAGAGTTGCCTACAATGGATGATTAGATTGAAAATGAGCTAGATTAGACTCTGTCGTAGATTGAGGCATGTATTTTCCTCTATAAGCTATAACAAGCAAGGGATGGATTAACATAATAACAACAATAATTGTAGGCGGCGAAAGAAACTGAGAAATGGCAGTCAGTTATATATGAACAAAATTCATTGTCCAAAATTAGCGGTCTACCTGAGATATCTCAACACCAATAGTCTTTTTTTTTAGAATCGAGATTTACTGAGATTGGATAAGAAAAGTCCTTCTCCGGTGGCTAACAAGCTACAGAAAAATCATCTATGAAAGATTTAAAAAATCTAGTAAATGGACCCTTATAAGGTTTAGCTTTCAAAACGAGCCTAATCTCATCATGTACCTCACTAATAATGGCAAAACATTCATCTTTTTCCATCAAAAACCAAATTGTTCCTAGCACGCCGCTAGGAATAATCTTACATAAAATCGATTGAATGTTTTTTCCTCTAGTAGAAAGCCACCACTAAATAAGTCTTAATCTAATACTTGGAGGTGAAAGTTTAAGACCCATCAAACCTTCAAAATGCTTCCATACTTGAGAGGCAATCTCACCAGCATTGAATAAGTGCTCACGGTTTTCTTCAAATCCTCTAACGCAGCAGCGACATTTGGAAACGAGAGGAATTTTGATGTCTTTCAAATTTTGATCTAGAGGAAGACTATTATGAAGTAAACGCCACATAAAAATAGAGACTTTGGGGACTAAATGATTATCCCAAATCATTGAATAAGAAAATTGAGAGCAATCTCTTTTCCTAATAAGATCCCAAGCAATTTTAAAAATAAATCCTTTCTCTACCCAAGAATGAATGGAATCGACAACCATAGTTGAGTTAGAGAAAGACCAAATCCCTTACATACGTTTCCAGGTGGAACTAGCCGAGTTTCTAGTACCTCTAAAATTGTTGCAGGCTAGTTTTTTATATTTCTTGTTCATAAAATCAGCCCATAGAGTTTTATTTTTCAAAAAATTTACCCACAACTTACATGTGAAAGTATTGCATACATCAAGGATGTCTCTAAGGTCCAAGCCTCCCTCACCCTTAGATAAACACATAGTTTTCCATGAAATCCAGTGATGCTTGTTTAAATCATCTTGCTGACCCCAGAAAAAAATTGCACTAACCTTGTCTAGATCGCGGATGAGACCCAATTTAGGATTGAGGGATGCAAAGGTGTGCAACCCTATAGTTTGAACAGCAGATTTAATAAGCATTGATCGATCAGCATGGGATAGAACTCGGTTGTTCCATATCAAAATTTTTCAAGGGGTTGAAAAGATTTCTACGCTTTCTACCAATGAATAACGAGACTCCCAAGTATTTAATTGGAAAGCGTTTGCTGCTGAAATCCAAATTTTTTTTTAATCTGAGAAGCTCTTGTGCGACTACATTTGGCGGGTGTGATGAAACAACTCTTACTTTTATTGACTAGCTGTCCCGAAGGTGATTCGTAATCAGCAAGAAAATTCGTGAAATTGATAAGAGATATTTCATGGCTATTTATGAAGAAGAGAATATCATCTGCGAATGATAGAGAGGTAATTAGCGAGCACCCATTTGGGATTGAAAAATGATTAATTTTTTTCCGCAAAACCAAATTTTGAATGCCTAGATTTAGAGCTTCACTAGCAATGACAAAAAGCGCCGGTGATAGAGGATCTCCTTGATGAACTCCACGATTAGACTTGAAGAATCCACATGGTTTTCCATTATTCAGGACAGAATACCAACAATTTGAAATAATCCACCATATCATGTCAATCCAAGTTTCACAAAAACTTAAAGCTCTAAGCATCTTGAGAATAAATTGCCAAGAAAGACGATCATAAGATTTGGACATATCGAGCTTCACCACTACGTTGCCACCACGAACTTGTTTATTGAATGATGACAAAAGTTCTTGGGCCAGCAAAATGTTGTCCGAGATTGATCGATCTTTGATAAATCCTGCTTGAGAAGGTGAGATAATATTGGGAAGGACACTCCCAATTCTGTTAGTAAGAATTTTTGAAATGATTTTATTTGAAAAATTGCATAGACTAATGGATCTATAATCTTTGCAAAACGATGGGTTTTCAGATTTGGGAATCAAAATAATATTAGTGGAGGTCCAACACATTGGAATTTCATCTCCAAGAAATAAAGAATGGATAGTCAAAATTAAATCCTTTTTGATGATATTCCAACAAGTTTGAAAAAATGACCCATTAAACCCATCAGGACCTGCTGCACTATTTTTTGCAAGAGAGAAAATGGCATTTTTGATTTCAAATTCGGAAGGAACATCCGAAAGCATAAAATTTATGTCTTCAGTTATTATCTTTGGGATGCTTTCAAAAATAGAATCATTATTGCAAAAAGACGAAGTAGTACCAAGAAGAGATTGAAAATGAATAATGAGTTCATTTTCAATATCAGTTTCTTTTTCTAACCATTCACCTTCCTCTTTTATAATTTTATGAATGGTTAGGCTGTTACATTTTTTTAAACAACGAATGAAAATAAGAGGAGTTTTAATCACCATGGTGCACCCACTTTAAATTCGCCTTTTGTTGCCAGAATGTTTCCTCTATCTTGAGTTCTTTGTTAAAGAAGGTTGTAGTTTTATGCCAAGTTTCTCTATTATCTTATGTAGGATAGGTGTCATACATGGCTTCTTTGATAATGACTTCCTCTTCAGCTTTTTGAACCCTCGAGAATATGTTGCTGAAAAGTTCTTTATTCCAACCTTGAAGGGATTTTTTAACCAACTTTAGTTTTCTTGAAAAAGATTTCATAGGTATACCTTCCACAGTATTGTTCCAAGCTCTAATAACTACTGATAAAAATGAATAATGGGTTGTACATATATTTTGGAATCTGAACTATTTAGGCCTATCATCATTTGGAAATCACATCTTGAGAAGCAAGGGGGCATGGTCTGAAGTAGCTCGGTTTAGATGTTCCACGGAGGACATGAATTTACTTTTGAACCATCCTTCATTTCCCAAGATTTGATCCAATCTGGCCCCCAAATTCTAGCGTCACCAATTCGATTATTACACCATGTGAAATTAGCTTTGTTATAAGCCACTTCTTTTAGACCCGCTTGAATCATAGAGGAATTAAACTCTAATATAGCTTGCTGGTTCACCAGGTTACCACCTTGCTTTTCATCATGAGAAGAGATTATATTAAAATCACCTCCCAAAATCCACTTGCTAAAGTTCAATGAAGCAAGATGATTTATACCATCCCATAAATCTCTTCTATCCTCTTTATTACACCTAGCATAGACTGCTGAAAAAGGGCATTGCCACCTAATTAAGGCAGGTAGATTGAAATAGCTAACAGTTGTGTTTTATCACTAATGATAGTAAAATCACAAGTGTATTTCCACATTATCTAAATTTTTCTATTACAATTAGATATACCTCCATCAAACTTCAATTTATGACATACCTCTTGAAGATTATAATCATCAATCTTTGGTTCCTGTAAAGATACCAAGACAATGGCATACTTCCTGATGGTTCTTTTGAGTCTTCTTATAGAAGAATTATTTCCAACTCCGCGAATATTCCAAAAAATGATATTTATCATGATTGATGAAGTTAGAGAGAAGTTTTTGAAGAGTTACCCCCAGCTCTTGTTTGAATGCTTGACAATCCAGTACTGCCTCCATTCTTCTTCTTCTTTTTCTTCTATTTGTATTGTTCTCCATTGCCAGAATCTTCATGTGGTTTAGCTACTGGAAGGACCAATTCTATAATGGCTTTGTGTTCTGGGTAGGGTTTAGAAGGAGAAGGTTAAGTAAGGTCTAGAGTTGTATCAAAAGGAGTGTTTGGTGGGCAAGGTTTAAGTGTTTGAAAGCAAGAAAATTTTTGGGTAAGTTGCTTGGAGAAATTTTGAAAATCTTCCTTCAAACTCGGGACTAAATTTTTTTCCAATGAAAGTACGCCATCCTTTGATTTCCAAAAACGCTTCCAGCTATTTTTTGGGATTTGGACTATTGGAGGGGTGTAGGTTTTATTTTTAAGGCACGTGGTTTTGCTATTTAAAGTGTTTTGAAGATTTGGCAGAATCTCACCTTCCTTCAGGTCTTCCGCATCCAATATCAATATTTGAAATTGGTTGTGTGTAACAACCTGGTCATTTGTAACTATAGAATCTGTTTCCTCATTTTGTGGGATTTTCTCCACCACGTTGGGATTCATTTTCGTCATTCGCGGACTGAATAATTCCTCTCCGTCTATCGAGTTTTTCTCGGCGTTGATGATCGTACCTGTGAGTGAGGTTGAGGCAAGCCCATGTTTAGTAATTTCTTGTATGAGCATGTATGGGTTTTTCCCTTTAACTCTGAGCTCCTGGTCTTTCTAGATGCTATCTCGTATTTGAATCCCTTTTCTAACTGGATTTTCAACCCATATACCAGTTGGTTTAGGATTAATACTCACTTTTACAACTTGCTCAATCTGGTTGTTGATTTCCTTATCTTTTTTGGTATGTCTTTGGCTTATTCGTCTCCTCAGCATTTTGATGAACTTAAGTATATTGCCCCCCCCAGTTTTAGAATCAAAACAGCAATCCACCTCGCCATGTCCAATCTTAGCACAATTGTTACAATACATGGGGACATTCTCGTATATGACTCATTACCAGAAGCTTTTGTTTCCACAGCATATTCGTAATCTGTTTGGAAGTTTTTTGGCGATGTCAATCTCAACACAAAGTCTCGTAAGGCTTGGTCTAGTAACATTAGCAGTGGATTCATCAACTTTTAGAGGGATACCAATTAATTTTGCAATAGAAAATAAGGTTGGTTTTGCAAATAAGTGAACAGGAACATGTGGAAGAGATAACTAGATGGGAAGAATATAACTATCTTGACCTGGTGTAAAATCATATGTCCATTTCATGACTTTCATGGGGGATTTGAATATGTACCATTGATCACGCAGCTAATTGCGCATATAATCTTCCTCATAGAAAAGTTTTATTAAAATATGTTTCTCGTCAACTTTGAGAGAAAAGATTAAAAACGTTTTATGGATTGATTCCATGGATGGTCTATCACCTGTAATTCTTCCAATGAGAGAGAATTTGTATGGGTTAGTAAGTTTAATATTTTCTTCTTCTGAGAAAGTAATCATAGGTTCTCCTTTATAGCATTCGTACTGTTTGGTATTGATTATTTGATCTGATGGAGAACTGTTTAGAACAGAGGCAAAGCTTTTGGCTTTGTCTCTGTCAATGTAGGGCGGTTTAGGCATTGGATTCACGAGTAGGGTTGCCATAGGTAGTAAATGAAACACCACTATGGCAGAGAGAGAGAGAGAGAGAGAGAGAGAGAACTGAGGTAACATTCTGCATCAATTCTTAGTTACCAACCATAACACCAATAATTCAAACCTATAACAATTCATAAATCGATAAAGCCAAGAAAGATTTTAAACTCCATACTCGATCTAGTAAACTCAAAATATACGTTTTAGTGGCAATAAATGATTAGCCACTAATAAAATTGCAACAAATTGATATTTTTCTTGTAGTGTTACTTGTCATCTAAATGCTCAAAATAACTCGTATACATAATGCTAATAAAGTCATTGACATTTATATAGCTCATAAAGATAGCAATCTTTGGAAAACAAATTTTTGTCTCAAAAGCTCCTACGCTAAACATTATTTCAAACAAATTATTTACAAGAAATGTGGTACCATTGAAAAAAAAAAATAAAACAAGTCTAATCCATCATTCTTCTTTATTGTTACTCTCCTCTATAAAAGCTTTCACTGAATCTGCAAAAAAAAAAAGAATTTGTTTAGTGTTATCACTTTGAAAAATAACGACAACAGATTTTGGAAGATTAATCAAAGTACATTTATAAATTTCACTTACAAGTCTTGCAAAATAATAATAAAAATATAATAAATCACATTAATTAACATCAAATTCGTTTCCCAATTATACCGCACCCACCCTCCCCAAAAAAAAATTCTTCTCTGTGTATTAGTATTATTGTTAGCGGATAACTAGAGAAAGCTAAAGTCGTGCATGTCAAAAATAAAACAAGTTTAGGGTTATATGCTTACTATGAAGAGTTATATTGTCGTGTTCCGAGGTCAATTAATGCCTCAAGTTTCATATTAAGCTCATCCATTCGTCCTTTCATTATCACATTCTCCCTTCTTGCTTCATCTGCTTCCCTCCTTACCTTGTCAGCGTCCTTCCTCGATTCAGCAACTTGTCTATCTCTCTCAATGTCTTTCTCCTTTTGCATAACAACAATTGTGGATGATGTGGGTTTAAGACCAACCACACGACCACATACATATCCTGAGCGATGTCCTAAAATTTCTTGAAATGAATCAACATCATTCATCACCACACCATCTTCAAGTTCAGATTGTGAATTGAGTATTGCTTACACATCATCATGTTAATAATAACGAAGATGTTATAATTATAACATACAATATAGGTAAAAAAGTTATTAACAAACTACTATTTAAACACATCTTACATAGAAATTTCCAGCAGTTGTAGTCACCCAATTTCCCTTTTTTTTGCTCCAATGAGTCGTATGCCATACCTTACTTATGGACGCCGGAGTTCCAGTCTCCTTATCACACTGTACAAATTTTGATACAAAATAAAGTGCAAAAACATATTAAAATGATTAGTTTAGACAAAATATTTTTAGAGATATTTACCATCTCAAATTCCACTTGACGAAATCCTTTGCTTCCACTGCAATGGAGAACCGTCTGCTTCGATCGATTGTTCGAGTTTATTTCACTTCTTTTCTGCAGATATTCATGTCCAAATAAATTTAAAATTAGATAACTTGATGCAAACCCCTAATTAAAGGTCTTATTATAACAAACTCAAATAGAGCATTGGATCTTAACTGGACTCTCCCCAATAACATTGGTTATCAAGGTAAAAAAAGCATAATATTACTACAATAATCTAATCTGCATAGTGTTTAGTACAGAAAAATAGCATGTCAAATCAGCACTTCGCATAATAATAAAAAAAATATAATTCGCATATAACCTAAAAATTTTCATCCGCAAATGTTAAACAAAGATCATGCGATTTAGCCTCACTTAATTCCGGAGGATAATGCTGAAGTGCCCGTTCCAAAGAGCCATGTGGCTTGAAGTGTTCATGATGCATTTTCGAGCGGAAGTTACGAAATTGATTATTGAGTTGTGCCATTACTACAGACTTCATGTAATCATCATTTGGCAATTGAAACTTGTCTTATTCAAAAGAAATTAAAAAAATAACTCATAACTCTAAATGCGGACCGTGTTCCATATATGAGCATATAGGTAGCTTACCCGCACAACTATCCACATATGATTTGTGTTCTCCTTTGGAACTTCCTTCCAATACCTGAAATTGAATGGGGCATTTTCTCGGATAACAATGCCTGCCTCAGATTTTAAATTCGAAGAAGAGAACCCTACTAGACGACCCTCTGAGATTAGGATTTGAATGTTCTCACCCCTCTCTAGCTTCTCCTGAAAACCAATCCCTCGTGTTGGTCCCCTAACTCGTTTCCTGGAACTAGAACCTATTATAAAAAAATAGCGAAAGTAATTTAAAAAATGGTCAATTCAACTTTAAAGACAAAATTTAAAATAAACCCATAAGTTTGAAGCAAAAGCATATTCACAGTCACACATATCACTTGCATCCATAATAACCCCAATCATACAATCACTAGTGTTAGCACCCGATGAAATAGTGTTTGCAAAATCGACAACGTTTTGATGACTAGGGTGTGGAGGAGGGTGATTGGACTCTCTGACAAATCGTTGCACAGGTGTTACTCTTTCACCTATAACATGCATGAAATGGATCAACATAATACTAATTACATCTATACTTAAAAAAAACATTGATATCCCTACTTAACTAAAATTATTTGTGTGTTGTCAATTAATATATTTCCAAATATGAAGGTCGTACCCTCATAGTTGTTAACATAAAAAAGGATACTGTCGGAAGCGTCGTTGATATTTGGATTAGTTGAACTAGAACTAAGACGCGTGAATTCCCTCGTGAATCCTTATCACGTAAAAGATCTTGGGGAGCGTGCACGACCGGAACCTAATACAACAAAATAAAAAACTTACATTAGCAATGGAGACATGCATGTAATATCTATTAGTGCACACCCAATGTGTATGCAATGCATATTAATATCAAAAGGATGAAAACAAAATAAATCATAAACAAAATGTTATCTTAGACTAGTCAAATAAAAACAATATTTCAATCTCGCTCTTATTAATATCGAGAAGGCATTGCAAGGATTTGGCTAGGTTGGATCGTGTTGTGGGAAATAGAAATTGGCTTGATGGCCCTTTTATTAGCTCCGTTAATCACCTACATAAGGCCAACTCAGACCATAGTCCCCTTCTGCTCATAATTAAAGATAAAAATAATCAGTTAGCTCAAAGATTTAAATTTTTGTCTTTTTGGACCAAGAATGAAAATGGCAGCTACTGTGATAAGCCCTCGGACATAGAGGCATCGCTGTTGGCCTATTTTATCACACTGCTGACCACGAGCAGCAGCATAACAGGTAATGATGCAATGGGTCAATGCATTCTAGCGTTGTTAGATATGTCTTACTCAACTCAAATGTTGTAGGTTTGATTTGAAATTGATTTTAAGTTGCATTGAAATCAATCAACAATGTTGAGTCAAATATGTGATTTGGTGATTTGGTGTAGTATTCAGAATGTTGTAGATAGATATGAGTGTGAGAAAGTTGGTGATTTGGTGTAGTATTCAAAATGTTATAGGGCAGCTTTCCAAGATTCTTTGGCAATCAACTGGGGAATTCGAATCAATGTTTAAAAAGGCGAAAGTCTAGGCGTAAGCCTCGAGGCGCTTGAGGCGTAAGCCTCACCGAAAAGAAAAAAAGGGGAAAAAAATATAAAAAGTCTAATAAATTCACAAAAAAATAATCCAACACATTAAATGATGCAAAAGGGTTCATAATCAGGGGATAAAACATATTTTTTACAAAAAATAGCAATTTTATTTGGAAAAAACAGTTGAGAAAAAACAGAAAGAAAAACTAAGCAGGTTTTTACTAAAAAATAGGGATAAAAAAACTAAAAACCAAAGTTTTTACAGAAAAAAATAAAGTTTTTACCCAAGAAAAAAAACTAAAACTAACGAAACAGGTTTCGTATAAAAAAAACTACAACTAATAAAATTTTTACAAACTACTGAATAAAAACTAAAACTAAAACTACTGAATAAGATTTTTTAGTAAAATACTGAATAAAAACTAAAACTAAAATTAATCAAACTAAAAAAGGTTTCGTATAAGATTTTTTAGTAAAATACTGAATTAAAACTAAAAAAAGGTTGGAGCTCTTACCTTATAGGAGCGAAGGTCGGACTTGAAGAACAGAAGGAGAACGAAGGTTGAAATAGGTCGGAATGGCAGAACACAGGCCGAAATAGGCCGAAATGGCAGCACGCAGACCGGAATGTCATGTTTTACTGATTATTATACTAAAATGGGTCAGGTATACCTCTTGACTATCTGAAGGGTATCAAACATCATCTTGTTGCTGGTAATATTACATACGATTAACTTTTTCTTAATATGTTAAATATAATTTTAGATTAAAGGGGGAATGACTATGCGCATGGGCCTCATCTCGAGCTATTAATCCTCTATCCAGTCCTTAATGGTGATATATGTCCCTATGGCCATAACTGCCACTTTCGGCATTCCCTCACAGAAGAGGAGAAGCTGTCAAGTAAGTTAATCGGGGCCCTCACATAAAGGCGCATTTTGGTGTAGTATAATTGGTTCTTTAGAAGTTTTTAGGGGCGTAGAGAAGGTGCAGAACGCCAGAGCATAACATGCTCAAATGTCCAATGAAAGGCAGTGTTCTTGGAACTAAGCACCAATATTCAATTTTTGTTTCAAATCAAGCAGAAAAGAGGGGATTAGACAACAATCAGACAATATCCACTGATGTGGACGTTTTCGCAACTACCACGATGAGCATATAAGAAACAAAAAAAAATCATTAAATATTTTATTTCTAATTATAAGTAAATCATACCCTCATTAGTATGTGAAATAATGTCAGGAGATTCAGCTACATTTGGATGACTATGTCCTGAAGAATGATGATTCGGCTCTACCACAAACCATTGCACTAGAGCTACTCTATGACCTATAACAGGTATGAAATGAATTAACACAATATTATTGTAACTAGTGTTGGTGGAGTAGTCAATATTACTATTGTCTAAGTAATTTGATTTATAATACAAAGATCATACCCTCATTGTTGTTATTATTTGATGCAATAGTGTTGGTGGAGTAGTCAACATTTAGGTCCTTTGATTGAGAAGAAGGGGAGCATGTGGATTCTCCCACTAATCTTTGACGCGTAGACAATTTTGGGACACCAGCACGACCGGATCCAGGGATAACTAAACCAGAAACCAACAACATTAGTTGAAGAGATATTGATGCAGAAATTATGTAAAACATAAATACACTTTTATCATTTTAGCATTATTACAATGAAATCATGGAGGAAATTCACATCAGTAATGAAAATTATCAAGCATGAAATCATATCAAATAACTGAGATAACATCAGCAGTGATAAGGATAATTAACAAATCTAACATAGTCGTCGTCATCATTTTTTCCCTAGTGATTATTTCAATACAACCCTTAAAACTTATATCGAATCAATAGTCATTAAACGGAAATAAAAAATTGTATTCAATATTAACATATTTTAAAATTATAAATTGACAATACATGATATCATATAGAATTCAAGATAGGTAGCAGATTGTAATATCAAAAAATTTCTACTCACAATGTTCCCATGATGGATTCTATGTAATGGTTTAAAGTTTGAGTTTTGTTATACATTAACATAAATTTAAATACTAGTTTGGAAAGTAAATCATACACTCAGTGGTATTAAAACCCGATGAGTAAGTGTCAAGAGAGTCGGCTACATTTTGATGGCTATTTTGCGAAAAAGGTTGATTCGGCTCTGCCACAAATCATTGCCCAGGAGTTGTTCTATGACCTATAACAGGCATAAAATGGATTAACACAATACTTTTATAATTAGACTTAACGTAACGTTGGTATATTTCCTACTTAAGTATATATTTGTAATTGTCAAGTAATTTGACTTAAAATACAAAGACCATACCCTCATTGTTGTTAACAACGGATGCAATAATGTTCGGAGAGTAGGCAATATTTGGGTCAGTTGAATGAGAAGGACGTGTGGATTTTCCCTGGAATCCTTTATGCGAAGAATATATTGGGACACGTGCATGTGCGGAACCAAGCATAACTACACAAGAAACCTAAACCATTAGCTAGGGATATGTATGCAGGAATTATGTCAAACATGGGTATACATTTAAAATTATAGCATAATTCTAATAAAGATATGGAAGACAATCAAAACAATTTCAATAAGATTTGTTTTCCCAATAAGTTATTATAAAGTTATCACACCTAATGGAATTTTATTAAGATTTTTTTAGTGGTGTAACTTAAGAAATGAAAAGGGATAAAAAAACTCATCCATGTGTACTTAGTAATTCCGAATTGGAGACCAACTTTATTTTCAAGTGTTCTCATTGGGGACATATTAGATAACCTGTAAATAATGTGAGAAAGAGTTTGTTCCAAAGGAAATATAACACAACCCGCTAATAGCAAATAACGGAGCCATTAGACATAATTCATAAGAGAGGCAAAGAATCAAATGAAAATACAAATTTTAATGTGATAATATGAAATGATAAAAACGAATTAGCATTCTTGAAAGTAATCGAGCAAATTATTAATTTTATGTAGGCTAATATATTTTGAAATATAGTTCAAATTCCATTTTCCATTTTCTTTTTATACGTCATGTATCCACCCATAAGACCGAAACGTAATCATTAAACTACATAAATATTAAAGACACACATGTAAAGGAGCCAATCAATCTTGAATGTAAACTTGGATTAAAAAACAATCATCCGTTAACCGGACAAAATTAGACTCAAAATGCATTTACGTGGAGAAGTCAAACGAGTCAATAGTGATGAAGTCAACCAACCATTCATAAGTTTAAAATCTAACCAAAACAAGACATCTACGTAGTAACCAAATCAAATACCCAAAGAATAACATATGAACATGAATAACAAAATTTCAAACCAATGCCAAAAAGAACATCCAATAGTCCACATGACATGAACTACACATTTCAAAGTATATATAAAACAGCTGTAAAAAAGTATCTATAGAATTACGTTCATGTATATGCTAAACCAATCTCATTAACATTAAGGGTTTGTATAACCTAAACTAACAACGGATTCTTTATTAAAGATCTAGTAATGGCCTTTACAAAATGACCTCTAAAGCATCAAAATAAACATTTTCCCATAAATGGAACAATATCCATCAATGCATTCCACGCCTTGGTCAATGCATCACTTATTCGACTCTAATCAATGCTCATTGACAATGGAAAATAGTAAAATTGATGCTATAAACAATGTTAATATATGCATTTCATAGCATTTCCCTTGATCTTGACACACCCAGGAAAAAATCTAAATCATACGGATTCTAGAACCAACATTACAAGTAGATTTGCATCTTGATAGTGGATTATACCTCCTTTAATTCAATATGAGAAACAAAGGACACACCCGATTAATGGCCTTTCTTTGACAATAAATGTGAACCAATATGATATGGATGGACCATCAAGATATTCCACAATACCCATGAATACTAACACAAATAGATTTTATGAGAATCCAACACATTTAAAATCTCAATCCATGCTTTGGGACCCAAATCCTTGTCAATTGAAATTGATCAGCAAATAGCCAACAAAACCAAAGATCTACACAAGTCACCAACTGCTTTAGATATGAAAAAAATGATTTAAGAATTAATCAATGGAGTATAAAAGCTCTTCTAACACTAAATTTTCCTGTAATGAATGATATTAGTTCAATGAGTGAAAAGGTATCAGATCGGCTAGATCTCCTCTCTTGAATGGATACATAAAGACAAAATTAAAATAAACCCATAAGTTTGAAGTCATCAAAAGAATAATCACAGTCACACATATCACTTTCATCCACACTAACCCCAAAAAGAAATTTATGAAAAAAATATTAAAACATTGATATCCATACTTAACTAAAATTATTTGTATATTAAAATTAATATGTTTCTAAATATGAAGATCGTACCCTCATAGTTGTTAACATCAAGAGGGATATCGTCGAAAGCGTTGTTGATATTTGGATTAGTTCAACTAGAACGAAGACGCGTGAATTCCCTCGTGAATCCTTGTCGCGTAAAAGATATTGGGGAGCGTGCATGACCGGAACCTAATACAGTAAAACAAAAACTTAAATTAGCTATGGAGATATGTATGCAATATCTACCAGTGCACACTCAATGTTTATGCGATGCATATTAATATCAAAAGGATGAAAATAAAATAAATCATAAACAAAATGTTGTCTTAGACTAGTCAAATAAAAACAATAATGATGCACTCATGCCATGAAATAGTACTCTTTCATGGCAGTAGAATCTAGCTGCCGCAGAACCGGACAATAGGATGAATTGAACCGGACTGTATGTTAAATTGTCTTTTAGCCTTGTAGGTCTATAGACAAGGTTTTTGTGTAGAAAAGTGATTCATTTAAGATCACAACAATGATTAAAGGAGAGATCAACTAAGATTTTACATTGGGATCCTATCTTATAAAACTATCATTAAGCACTAAAAATTCTTTCTGCATTTTTTTAATATTTTTGTTTTTCGGGTAAAAATTACTACCAACTTATTCTCTTGTACTAAAATATTCAGCGACAAGTGCTGAACAAAGTCATACTGACTTAAAATTCAGCTACAAGTGTTGAACAAAGTCACACTGACTTAAAATTTTCAGTAAATAAGTATAATTTTCTGCTAAATATGATGCATCCTACACTATATTCTATGCTTCAACATACTACATTTAAAGGAGAACTTTATGGCACGAAATGACTAATATTATATCCTTAATTTATGGACCTTGGGTAACTATAGGTGATTTTAATAGTGTTCTCGGAGCTCATGAATGCAGGGAAGTTAGAATTTCATACTACATACTATGTATTAACTTTAGAAAGATGATTGGAGACTGTCAATTCTTTAATATAGATACTTTTGGTATCTTTTTTACTTGGAATAAAAGTCCTACATCTATGGTGGAACGAAGTTTAAATAGAGATCTATGTAACCAAGAATGAATTTCCTCTTAGACTAATGTTTTACGCTTTGGTCTTCCCAAATGTGGTTCTGATCACCACCATCTTCTATTTCAATCTTTCAAAATGCATCTCAGTGATCCTAGACCTTTTAAATTCCTTTTTTTATCATAACCATTTTCTTGATTTGGTTAATGAAATTTGGAATCAGACTTCTCGAGTTGGCTACCCTATTTTTGTTCTTCAACAAAAGTTAAAAACTTTGAAAGGAGCTATCAAAAAGTGGATTATAAAAGTTTTGGGAATATTCATAGCAGACTTATTAAATACAAAGCTGAATTACTAAAAGTGCAATATGAAATTGAACAATATGTCCCTAATCATGTTAGTCTTCAAAAATTCAAGCCAACGATAATTTAGTAGAGGCTTTGAATTTTGAAGAATCTTTCTGGAGAGATAAAGCTAGATTTAAGTGGAATCAATATAGGGATAGGTGCACTACATTCTTCAACAAATATGTCAAGCACAGGAAAATAATAAATTATGTCTCTATGATAAAAAAAGATGATGTAATTCTGACTGATCCTTCCCAAATCAAAGATCATATTGTTAACTTCTTTTCTTCTATGCATGCCCACAATTCTAATGTATCTGACAATGGTCTTATTGAATATGTGATCCCTAAAATGGTGACTTTTCAAGCAAATTTGGTGTCGTCTTCTATTCCATATTATGATGAGATCCATTCCACTATTTTTTCAATGGATCCAAAATCTGATTTTGTACCAGGTTAGAAACTAGAGGATTCATTCAGGAAGAAATAACAGGTCAGTAGGATCATTTTTAACAAGCAGTTAATTGAGCTCAACTTTAATTCCCTTGTCCAAGTGAATTACAAGAGTTGTGATTTGCATTATAGGATCCTTTTCATTATCATAGTTCATGAGTTTTCCTTTAAAAGATAGTTTGTTTCTTCTTCTTTTGTATTCAGTTTTGAATTTGTTTTATAGTCATTTACTTACATATACCATGTTTTGATTCATTGACAGTAGATATATGAATTCTGTGAGTATTTTTCTTTGGAGGACAATTTGTACTAGAAACCTATTTATTGGTATCATAGTTTCATATATTATGAGTGTGATTTTGTTTTACAATTGGTTTGTAAGTTTGGGGTAAAGGTGATTGCTCTTAATTGCAATGATAATGTTTCTCATAGAGAGATCAAAAGAGCACTCCTTTCTTAATTTTTTTTTATTTACTGGTATTTTTGTTCTTCTTTTAGTGATTAAGACACAATCATACCACCACAGTCCTAAAATTGGTTAAGAGGCACAATTGAATTTTCTTGTCAAAAAAAGACAAAAATACATAACACTTTCATCTTAGAAAACTTTTGAGTTCCAAATCAAGTATATGCAATGGACTATCAATTAATTATTGGAAATATCATTAGTATTAAACTTCCTTATTTATAGACATGTGCGCATTTAAAAAACAAGTTTAATGGAGGTAAAGAACTCCAAACTACGTATGCGTTTGCATTAGTTGAGCATCGTCAACCTAAAAAAAATAGACTCATAATGCATTTAAGCGGAGAAGTCAAACGAGTCAATATTGGCATTAAACCTCACTACTCTGTCTAGGCAGTGTGTTGCGCCTCATAAACACTGGCATACGGGATGAAAATGACTGTGGATACAATCCTAAAATTATACTAATTGATCTTAAACCTCACCACTTTGTTTGGACAGCATCTATGGATTACCTCGTGGAATAAAAATTCGTTGGTGTGGATTTTCAGACTGGTAATAAACACCATTTCAAATCAAGCAGAAAACAGAGGATTAGACACCAATTTGATAATATCCTCTGTTGTGGATGTTTTGGAAACTACCACGATGAGCAAACAAGAAATAAAAAAAATCATTAAATATTTTGTTTATAATTACAAGTAAATCATACCCTCATTGGTATTAAAACCCGATGAAATAATGTCTGGAGATTCATCTACATTTGAATGACTACGTCCTAAAGAATGATGATTCCGCTCTACCACAAACTGTTGCACGGGAGTTGCTTTATGACCTATAATAGGTACGAAATGGATTAACACACTGCTATTGTAACTAGATTTAACTATACATTGATATATTTCCTACTTTATTAGATATTTGTGTATTAAAAAGTAATTTGATTTAGAATACAAAGATCATACCCTCATTGTTGTTATCATCATATGCATCAGTGTTGGTGGAGTATCCAACATTTAGGTCCTTTGATTGAGAAGAGGGGGGCCTATCGAATCTCCCATGATTATTTGTCGCGTAGATAATTTTGGAACACGAGCACGGCTGGAACCAGGCATAACTAAATAAGAAACCAACATTAGCAGAGGAGATATGCATGCAGAAATTATGTAAAACATCAATACACTTTTAGCATTTTAGCATATCAAATAATTGAGATAACATTAGTAGCAACAATAATCATATCAGTAATGAAAATTATCAATCATGAAATCATAACAAATAATTGAGATAACATCAGCAGTAGCAGTAACATCATATCATTCAAAGTAGTTTACAAAAAGTGACAAGGATAATTGACAAACCTAACAAATAGTCGTCGCCATCATCTTCACCTTCGCTCAAATAACTTAACCCCCCCTCTCTTTTCGACGGGATATACTCTTCATCCTTGTCAACCTCTTTTCTTTTTCCCTTTGTCTCACTCTTATTATTATTATTCCTCTTACAAGAACCCATGTAGAATTTAGCCCCTCTATGCAACCCATTGCCTTCATTGTTTCTATGTTATCATGAATCGTATCTATCCTTTGTTTCTCATAGTTTGACATCGTTATTTTTATACCTATTAAAGATATACATAAACATGCAATTTAGTTCAGTAAAAACATTTCACAAGTGTAATTTATTAAAAAGTTTCTATTGATCGAAGTGTCATAATTAAAATAAATTAAAACATTTACTAAGAAGAAAAATAACTAACACAAACTGTCAAAATTCCTCATCATCTTCATCTCCATTATCCTCGTTAATATCAGCACTATCATCCTCGGACGACAAGATGCTATCATCTATATCATGTATCTGGTTTTCTCCTTGCACATTAGCGATACTAACCTCTATTTCTGGGATATCATCCCTTCGTAATGGAAGACATTCGTCGTTTATTTCCACTATTTCATCATCTACAATATTATTCTCAAGTTGTTGGTACGATTCCACATCACCTATCTCCTCATCCTCCTCTACTACAATTTCAGGAAAGTCATACTTGTCTCGAGGAGTATTCTTCACTACAACTTTCCAATCATTTCCCAACTTGATGTCTGGCACATAGAAGATTTTCTCTGCTTGATAAGCTAACGCAAATGGTTGGTCTTTATACCATGTATTAGCGGTATTCAAACTAATGAAATCATACTCATCTTTACGTAATCCACACACACCTTTATTTTTTCAAGGTCCCACCAGTCACACTTGAATAGAACAACACGATTATTTTCTGGGTATTCCAATTTGACAATGTCAATCAACTCACTATAAAAATCAATATCTTTTTGTTCATGTTCGTACACTATAACGATTCCACTATTTTGAGTTTTTTTGTACTTGTCATGATCTTGGGTGTGAAACCTATAACCGTTGATTAAACAACCCTTATAATGTTTCACTCTTCGATCGGGAACCCAAGATAAAGAGTGAAGTTGCTTACTAGAACGATCGAGGGACTCGCGCTCGAATATGGTAACCTGTTTATTGTTTATATATAAATGCTTAGAAAGAAATAACAAGCATAATCGGTTTACACCAAAAAATATTACATTCAACTACTTACGCGGTCTTCAAACCGTTTGGGAAATCTCTCTGCATGTCTTCGGTCAATATTTGTGTTCCTTTCGGCTTTTAACAAATTCTTGTGCTCACTAAACATATATAAATGAATTTAGTTAGAAAAAATAATGTGTATATATGTGTGTGTGCGCGTGTGTGTGTATAAGGAAAAGAATTAGTATAGCTTAATATACTTCACAAATTCTTGTATTTCATCACAGTTATCCAACACATATAAACGAGCATTTTCCCATTCACTTTGTGTGAGGTATTGGTAATCCGCTTTTCCAAGCAAACGACCATTGTATCGAAAACGATAGACCTTCTTGAAAATCAGCACCATCATAATTTCACTCGGGTTTATTGAATTTTGTCTCAACACCACGTAGATACATCGAGCAAATTGTTAGGCATTCATTAAGAATGTAAGCCTCGGCAATTGAGCCCCCCGGACGTGCTTTGTTTCCCACGGTAAGTTTTAAGGTGTGCATATATTTGTCAAGAAGTAAGATGGTCAGAAAATGCAATGAAAACATTAAATTATTATTAAAATAAGATATCACTTATTACATTTACCTTTCAAATGGTTACATCCATCAACACTGCACTGGTCCACCGAGAATGGCTTCTCGTGCAAGGTGAATTGGCAAGTGCACCATAACATCGAAGAATGACGGTGGGAATATCCTTTCAAGTTTACACATAGCTATTGCAAGTCTCTCCAAGACATCCAATCTCAATGTTTTTGAACATAACTCCTTAAAGAATAACCCAAGTTCAATTAACGGTTGACACACTTCCTTCGAAAGATGACCACGAATTGCAAGCGGTAGTAAACGTTGTAAAAAATGTGGTAGTCATGACTTTTCATCCCTAAAATCTTTCCATCAATAGCACTCACACGTCAAGAAATGTTGGACGCATACCCGTTGGGTAACTTCAGTGATTGCTAAAATTCACATAAAGCCATCTTCTCTGCTTTTGACAAACTGTATCAAGCAGGAGGAATCACTCATTTGTCTCTCTTTTTATATGGATGCAAATCTTTACGTAAACGCATTTTCATTAAATCTAATCGAGAGTTGACGGTGTCTTTTGTTTTCCCATCAATGTCTAATAATGTTCCTAAAATGCTTTCACATACATTTTTCTCAATATGCATGACATCTAAATTGTGACGCAATCTAAGATCTTTCCAGTATGGCAAATTATAGAATATACTTATTTTGTCCCATTTCAACTCATACGCCGTGTGGCTCCTCTTTTTGCATGATTTCCCAAATACCTAAGGTCGAACCCTCTCAAGTTGAGCAAGTATTTAATCATTACTAAGCTCTTTTGGTTGTTCTCGATGCTCTTTCTTACCATCAAAGGAAGATATATTTTCTCGCCAATTATGATTCATCGGTAGAAAACGATGATGCCCCATATAGCATGTCTTATGTCCATTCTTCAGATACATAGAATGAGTCTCCTTATTGCATACTGGGCTAGCCAACTTCCTCTTTGTG
Source organism: Sambucus nigra (assembly GCA_949130495.1). NCBI lineage: Eukaryota > Viridiplantae > Streptophyta > Magnoliopsida > Dipsacales > Adoxaceae > Sambucus > Sambucus nigra. Next base: position 246,011,942 of record OX422214.1, on the reverse strand, counting down.
CTCCAACCTGACAAGTTAGCATAAGTTGAAAAATCATTAATAGTCCACATCACTACTGCAGGTAACATAAATGTAGTCTCTGTGATGTCATCATATGTTTGCACCCCAACATCCCACAACTCTCTCAACTCTTTCATCAATGGTTGAAGAAACACGTCTATGTCAGTTCCAGGAGCCTTAGGACCCGGTATAAGCATTGATAAGATGAAAAATGGTTGTTTCATACATTTCCATGGAGGTAATTATATATCACTAGAACAACCAGCCATGTGCTGTGCTTGCTACTCATATTTGAAAATGGTTTGAATTCATCATTAGAGAGTCCAAGCCTAATATTGCGAGCATCTCTAGCAAATGACTCATGAACCTTATCAAATTCTTTCCATGCTTCCCCATCCGCTGGATGTCTTAATACGTTGGCCTCTTCAACGCGCTTTTCTTTATGCCACCCTATCCCTGAAGCTATATACTTATTTATAAATAGACGTTGAAACCTCGGTTTAAGTGGAAAGTAACGGAAGACTTTTTGAGGGATCTTCACACCATTGGATTTTTCGATTTTCCATCTAGATTCTCCACATGTTGGACATTTAGTTTTTTCCTTATTTGGTCCCCAAAAGAGAACACAGACATTTATGCAAACATCAATCTTCACATAGTCTAACCCCAGGTCACGAACTATTTTCTTCGCCTCATAAAATGACTTTGGAATGTGGGAATCTTCTGGAAGTGCTTTATTAAAAAGTTCAAGAAACGAGTCAACAGATTTCTCTCTCCAGTTGTTCATTGACTTTAGATGCATTACCTCAACAATTGAAGATAATTTATGTAGCTTCTGACAACCCGAATACAGTTGTTGTTGCGTATCCCTAGCTAATCTAGCAAATTTTTCTCCTTCACCCTTAGGCATTTGAGTAGCATGGCCATCAGATTCATCCCCTAAAACATTATTGTTGTAAGGTCCGACAAACATATCATGTAACATTCCCTCCATGTCATCTTGCTCAAACTCGCTTGTAGTGTGTTCTTCCTGCCCTATATTATCATTATCTCCAGCTTCTAACTCATACGCATTGTAATCATAAACATTATCGGTCTCTGATTCCAATGGTTCATCGTGATATATCCACCTAGTATAACTCTTCACTATGCCATGTATAAGCAAATGACTTTGAACATCTTGACAATTTTTCCAATAGAAGTTATTACATTTCTTATACGGGCACTTAATCTTGCCATTTTTCTCAACATTAGCAAATGCAAAATCAAGATATTCTTTAACCCCATCTCGATATGCACTACTAATTCTATTTGGATGATGCATCCAACTCTTATCCATTTTAAAACCCTACAACTTGAGAGAACATTAAAAAAATATGAATGATAAACAAATAACAATAAAGTCACGAGATATTTAGAACTAATGAGCAGTAGTTATATATAAAAAGAGCCAAACAACATTTTGCACCAAGTAATGTTGCGTACTCGACAACTCATATTAAGGCCATACATTCATATATTTTTATCCAAGCCAACACATTTTGTTTCAATAAATAATGTGGGTGATATATATATATATATATAGTCATTCGAAGGTCTCTTTTATAAGTTTGAATAGTGATTCGTTGCATTAGAAAAAAATAAAGACAAGAGCGAAGCATTAAGAAAACTACATTGAATAATGCAATTCCCACCCTCTCCATTAATATTATGATCAATTACCAAAAAGTCCCTCAAACATTTTTTAATATACATTTAGTCCGAGCCTTTTTATTTTGTTACAAAAAGTCCCTCAAACACCCATTTAACTAATATTTTCTTATTTTTAAAGGGCCGCGCTAGCGGCATTCCTACTCCACATCCCCCACCCCCCACTGCTGGAACTTTCTCGATCCTTTTTGGAACAAAATAAAAAGGCTTGGACTAAACGTGTATTAAAAAGTGTTTGAGGGACTATTTTCCATATGCCTTGTTAATATTATTGGTGATGATGGGCATAGCCTTGTTCAATGTTTTAAAAAGCACGCAATTCTGCGCGATGTAGTGCGTGATTGCGCTTTTGTGTATGATAACATGACATTGCCCACTCTGATTTGCGAGAAGCCCAAATAGCGTGCGTGGTTGATGACGTAGCACACGATTTTGACGCTTTTTCACTCTATTTGCATGATTGACCCTATTTAGTGCTATTTGGGAGCAATTCACGCATAAGTCATTTTAATGCATCAATTACAAAACTACGTCATTTTGTTCATTTCTTCATTTTTTCTCCTTTTTTTAAACCTTTAAAAAAGAAAATCAATATCTTAAAACGCTAAGGGTGTGTTTAGTTGTATAAAATACGGTTGTTTCCCAAAAGAAAATTCTGAAAAATTTCCATAAAAATGAAAATATATTCAAATTTATTTTTCAAAAAAAAGTTGGAAAATAGTTTTTTTGATTTTCCAAATTTCCATAAACTACTTTACAATATTTTCAATAAATTTTCGTGACGTTCAAAATTACATTTACGCCTCTAATTTTTTTTTTGCAAATTACATTTTGACCCCTTATATAAAAAAAATACATTTTATTCCTAAATATTAAGAAAAAAATAACAAGTCCAAAACTATCGGTGAATTAAGATTTGGCCCGTGAAATCTCCGTGGTTATATTATTGTCCCTAAACTTTCTATAAATTACATTTTAGCCATTACACTATTGGTAAACCACATTTTAGACATCAAACTTTCTCTAAGTTATATTTCGTCCTTTTAAATATCTATAAATTATATTTTAAAAATAATGGTATATGTCTAACACTTGAATGTGCTTCCCTCGTTCTCTAAATGTTCTTATTCAAAATGAAAATAAAAAATAGAAACGAAAACTCAAAATAAAATAATTTTTTGTTGGAAATACGATTGGGGGGTCATATATCTAGTTCAATTTAGTTATAATATATGCTTTGATTTAATAGTAGTGAAAATAAACAAAACATCATTTTTTCCTAGTTAACTATCAGCCAAACAAACTACTAGTGCACATCCCAAAAACGAATGCTTGGAATTTGCAAGCAATGAAGTTGGCCAATACTCCCAAGAAACATATATGAAATAAGAATAGGATTAAGAACAACAAATATAATTACTTTTCCAACTTACAAAATGTAGATTAGTACAATACATCGCTATACCCCCACCACAAAATACTTGAAAACTATACTGTTAAATCTCAAAAGCTGTGGGCTGCATGTTTGTGCCACCGCCTCAGCCGATCATTACCCCTCTCACCTCCAACAATTGCTTGCTTTTACTTCCTCTTTTAACTTCAGTCAAAACAACCCACCCCATTAAAAAAAGTAACCCATTCTTTTTCTTTTTCCTACCTCCACATCACTTCCATCTTCCACAATCCACATAAACCCACTAAAATATAGTTAAAAAACAGAAATCATATTAAAATAAAAATGGCACGAAAGGGAAAATTTGAATATGTATGTTGTTGGGACTACTTGGTTTTAGACTCTGAAGTTCCAGTGAATGTTTGACCGAATTTCCAATTGGCAGGAACCATGTTCCACGAGGTGGAGGTGCGTCGGTCACTGCCGGTGACCCTAAAAGAGAGCGACTGTCCAACAAGCACTGTGTTTGACTGCCAGTTCTGACCCCAATTGCGGCTCATGCTCATCCACTATGTCCTTGAACCCTTGACACAAACCCTCACTATATCCCCTTCACCCACAACATTACTGGTCAGAACCAGGTTGAAGTAACGGAAGCCGTTGATGGTGAACCTAACCCCTCCTTTCTTGCGGCATGGTAGCCTGTGGAAAGGAAGTACAATTGCTAAGGTCAATTTTCGTCATTGTGGTGAAGAATTATAAACAATAATATTTACACACAACATTTACTTGACGCTAGTATGTTAAATATGCATTGATTAGTGTTCAATAAACTTTATATAAATTTGGAAAAATCAACTAAGGTATGTTTGACACAAGAACTCATTTATAAACTGAGTTTGTTTTCAGTGGACACGGGGAAAGTAATTTTAGATGCCCCGACTAAAGAGGCAACAAATGGAATAATGGAAGGTGTTTCACTCAAGTTATAGCAACCACGCATCCACAGTCCACAATGCTTATTGCAAAACAGGCTCAGTTAATCCTGTCTTTCTTTGATAAGAATCAATACACTCTTTATAAGACTCCTCCTCCGAATGAAATTCAATGGGATCTGGAGAGACCATGTCTTCATCCATAGGATCGGTATTGAATAGACATTTGTAAAGTCATCAAGAAAGAGATATTTCAAATTTACCTAACCCACTAATGAACTCATGACGTAACCATTTGGGTAGTTCGTGGAGTAAAAAATTAAAATAAAAAATAACATTACCCGCGGACGATCAGGCAAAAAGTAATGAAAATCATTAAAGGAGCTGTTTGTCCTTTTAATCCTTGACTGAACAATTCAAGTAAGTTTTTTTTTAAAGTGTCACTTAAAAATAGTTAAAGTGAAAATAAGAATATTTCGGTAAGCAACAAGAACAATTCCAACATGGTACTCAACAATCTTGAGAAACATGGGCATAGCTAGATAAAAATGGTACGAGGAGGGTTGCACCACCCACCATTATCATTTGGAAGAGCATAATTGGGTGGGCAGAAGTTAGTAGCCGTGACCATGATTGATGAACTCCCAGAGTGGCACCACTTTGGGTCATTTGCACATTTTATCTCAAAACAAGCCCCACAGTACTCCCCTTTGTTAAACAGCACAGTGCTCAAAGTTGTCGTGTTCACCTCGTACCCTTGGCTGTACAAGTTACCGTATCCGCAAGCTCCACCTAAAAAAATAAACATAGGACTAAATTAGTTGTAAAGTGGGATTTGGTTGGTTTTATCCCCATGGTACCGGAGGCGCCACTGCCCCCATAAAATGTAGCATGGGCACTTTCCCATGCCCCGCCTCTATAGTTTCCGGGGATTCTAGCTTCAACTACTGAAATAGTGAGATGACAAGGGATACAATGCAGGCCAAACTCATAATACCCATCTTTCTCTCTCTCTTTAACTATATTTCAAATGGAGTTAGAGAGAGATAGATAGATAGATAGATAGATAGAGAGAGAGAGAGAGAGAGAGAGAGAGAGAGAGAGAGAGAGAGAGAGAGTGAGTGGGGATGGATGAAGAGAAAGGGTGGAGGAAGGTGCTACTTATGGAGGAACCTCTGGATGGTATAGGGTAGGTAGAACCGGCAAATGGGCAGTTGTGGATGGATATGGGCGGGTGAAAAATGTTTTGGGTCATATTTGGGCGGTTCAAAAATGGGTTATGGCATGTGATGGTTCGGATTTGGGCGGTTCAAAAAATAGGGTCGATTTTTGTCAACCCTTCGCCCCCATGAGCTCTTAGAGAGAGATAGAGAAAGAGATTAAGAAATAGTTAGAGAAAGAAGGTTGGGGAAAAAGTTTACACATCTCCTCCACACTCCCCCTCATGCCCGCCTTTGACCAGCCAATAACCCGCTTCAAACCGGAAGAGCTGGCCATGAAACCCATTTTTACTCGGACAACAAATGATGGGACCCAGTCAGTATTGTTTTGTGTGGTTAACGGCTGGATTTCTCCTAGTTTATCCATATTTACGGCCCTAAGGGTAGGTTTATTAATTTTAGTTATTATATTTAAAGATTGAGTTGTGCAAGAATAAAAGTTTTTCCCCACTCTCTTTTTTCATGGGTGTGTAAACGATACGATGGTTTGATTTAGGAACGGTTTTTGTGGTGTCCCCCTTGAAACCATATTGATAATTATTACACCCGACTTTAATCAACACTCTTTTTTCACTTGGTTGGAAGAAAATCAATTAATTTATATCTATGTAAACATTAACTAAATTTTAACTGGACTTAAAAAAGAAAATGTTGTTTCGAGGGGTGAGAGCGGCTGGTAAGGGGGGGGTCACCCTCAGTGCCTTAATAAGCATGGGTGGGGTTCGATACTTACCATCAGCATGCGAGTCCCTGAATTACATTGGTTTAGCACCGTGGGACCTGGGAAACAAGGCTTGTGAGTTAGATACCCAACAACGTTCACAAAAGTGACGCCGACCGAGGAAGGTCTCACGCGAACTAAAAAAAATAAAGAAAAATGTTATGCTTTCGATCCTTAGTATCAGTCGGTACCAGTCATGCATTGCTTGGTTTGTAGTATTGTGGGTACCACACGATGGTGAAAGTCATGTAATGCATGCAATACTGACCGTTAAGCGTAGCATTGTTCATTAAAAAAATGTCCCACACTTTTTTAAAATATTCTTTTACTTTTAAAAATAATTAATTTATTAGTAATAGTGACACTAGTGAACACATGGGATTAGACATGTCAACGGAACGGATTAAGGTCATTCCATATCCATTTATTAAGGTCAATCGTAGGAGTAGACACCACGGTTTATGGGTCGATAGAGTATACGGGGATGGCTATACTTTAAGGAAACTTTAAAAAGGGGGATGGTTCACTAAGCGGATGTGTGGACCTCCAGGAGCTGAATAAGATCAAGATACGGAATGAGTGTTTATTATTACGTATTAACGACCTATTGGAACAACGGATGAGAGTGTTTCTTCCTGACGATTGAAATGGAAGCGAATTATCTTTAGGGCGAGATCGGGAGGAGGATATCTCTAAGGCAGTTTTTTAGCAAAATATGGAACAGGTGCGTCGTTAGTGAGTTTTGACCGCACAAAGGAGAAGTTCGTTATGATAGTCGACGATATCTTGTTAAAGAGGGAATGGTGTAGTAGTGGTGTCCACTACACCCGAATCTATGATTAATGGTGGTTTATGCCCCAACGTTGATGTTTACCAAAAGTGGGTATGCAACTAGCATTGGGAATAGGTCCTTTCTTCATTCGATGATAGGAGAGGGTTACAAATTTCAGGGATTTTTTTTCTAAAGGAGGGTTCCGAAATACGATAAGTAGTTTTGACTGAGGCACGTATTTTAGAATTTGCTATACACTCAAAAAGTTATTGGGTGTACATTATTTTGGAAAGTCTATACAATTGATTCGATGAAGTAATTTTGATATGGTTTTGGTCGTGAGGGTGTTCTTACCAGTCGAAACGGTAGATCACGAGAGACATTTAAGGGAGTGCAGTGTTTGAAATTCCAATAAATAGTGGGATGATTAAACTAATTTCTTTTGATAGGATTAGGGAGTTCCAAAGAGGATATGGGACCATTTCGGGTCATTTAAGTAAGATTTGTCGAGTTGATTAGGGCTAAGAGTTAACAAGTACATCATATGTGGATGCGACCGGAACACTTAAAGGGAAATGGTGTTCGCTATCGATGTATTAACTATGCCGAAACAGGAAAATGAGTCTTTGAAACCGAGCGGGAATAGGGTTTGGGGTCCCAAGAAAAAGGACCTGGTATTTTTAGTTATCTTTTCGATAAGGGGAAATTGGGAGTTTGGGTTCGAATGGTAATTGGCAACCCGATGAGAAGTTTCTTATTGGTAATATTGGATAGGGTGAGTCCGGTGTCAGTTGACCTCCCTTGATCACCGTTAACGTGTGCGATGTGGGGAAACAAGTTTTTATAGCAACGATTAGAATAGCTTGGTGCAGAGTTGTAGCAGAACGAGATTAAAAATGAGCGAGGCCTAGGAGTGTATTAGGTCTTAGTGGAATAGATCCTTTTACATTAGTGTGAGGACACTACAGGTGAGATATTCTTAGACTTTCGATTAGGAATATATTAAATTCGAATTTCGATGACGAAATTCCTTGTTTAAGGGGGGCAGAATGTAATAGCTCGTATTTTTTATGAATTATTAAATTAAATAAGAATTAATTATGTGTGCTTGTTGTGACTAAAGATGTCACTATTTATATCTTTATGTGTTATTTAAATTAGATTTGAAATTGAATTTAAGACACGGTGATTAATTAATTAAATTGATGATAATTGGACTCGTACTGGGTAATTATTAAATAATGGAGTTGTTATTTATTTATTTTGGGTATATTTGATAATTGAATTTTGGTATGAGTAGAATGTCCGTTTTTAGTTTAAAATGGTGGGGTTTAGGCCCATTGAGTTAATATATGGCTTGGATAGAGTTTTGGGCTATTTGGAGTGTTATTTGGACACTTTGGGTTGTGACTTATTTTGGGCTCAATGTCAATTTCGTGAGAACCATGTTATACAGTTAGGAGTCTAAATCTAAGAAACTCATTTTTTCATTTAGAAGACATCCTAAGGCTAGAGAGAGAGAGAGAGAGAGAGAGAGAGAGAACGAAGAGGAAAAGAGGATTTGGGGAATTTGGGGATTGATTTCCCAATTAATCCATAAGGTAAGTTTATTTAGAATGATTGTATGCTTCTTATTAGTTTAATTTATGCCTATTCATATGAATCTAAACCTATTATGTTATAAATATGAATTTTATGATTAAAAATAAATGGTTTAGTATTTAGTATAAATTAGTAGTAATTAGATTAATTATCCCCTTAATTTGATTATTTTCATTATGAATCTGACTTAGATTGATTAGATAATGATTAGTAGTTAATTTGTATATGAAAACATGTAAAACCCATTTGATTTCATGTAAAAACTTGTAGAAAACATGAACTAATTGATATAAATTAAAAATCTAGGGTTCTTGAGTAAGAAATTGGGTTTTATATAGATATTGATTTAAAATTAGATTTTTGATGTTAGAAAGATATCCAAATTGGTTATAAGATATTATTTTAATATTTGGATGTTGGTTGGGGGCTTAAATGAAGCTTTGGAGTTCATTAATGGAGGTTTTGGGTGGAGAAAACATGATTTTGGAGAATATGACTCGTATAGGTTTGATCGATCGATCGACCAGAGTTAATCGATAGATGAAATTTAAAATTAGATAAGCTTGTGCATAATTGAATTACGAAGGTGTGGACGATGATTTTATATATTTTTTTAATTTGTTATAAATTTCCCACTAAACGGTGTGAGAGACCGAAATTTTGGATGGGTGATTTTGGGTTGAACTTTCTTTTGAAAATTTTGGTTTGGGGGCATAGGGCTAGGATTTGTTAACCTATAGTTTTTATGTACCCATAGAATAAAGATATATTCTTATGGTTTGAATTGTTGGAGATTGGTATTTGGGGGCATTGGGATATTAGGAAAATCATTGATTTAAAAGGGTTAAATTGAGGATTGGGCATTTGAGTGTAAACTCGAGTGTATGATGGGTTGGTAATTGAGAATATGGAAGCTTAGAGCATTGGGTCTTATTGGTCGAGATTATTAGAGTCGTTGTGATTGATTATTGGGATGTTTGTCCTTTGGGTGAGACTAGGAATTTGGTTAAAAAATAGACAGGGGAGAGTAGTTATCATACTCGATGGTTTTTATATAAGTTTGGTGTGGGTTGATACCTAGATGTGATGCCTGGGGAGATTAGACTAGGGTTAATTGAGATTGAATATATTTTATGCATCGATTGTAGTGTATGGTAGGGTACGATTATTCCTGAGATTCGAGAACCCGGGAGGTTAGGGTTAATGTACTTTCGGATGAATGTAAGGTCAAATATGTGTTATACCTTTTTATGGTACCGATGTTAGTATGAACCTATAGTGTTAGGGTTAGTATGTATATGTGATTTACCTTAACCTGTTTGTGAGTGTTATGTATGTGTTTACTTTAGCCCATTAGTGAGGGTAAAAATTACTTGTGTGTTTTATGTGAAATGCATACCATATATGAGTGCTCGAGGAGTATCATACTAGGAAGGATTCCATGATGGGGCTCGTGCGATGCAGACCGTTCTAGTTCCCCGGTGAGTAGACGGGATATTCCCTGGTTATATTTTACCTCAGGGTTATACGTCTAGGTGTTTGTGTACCGAGAGGGTTCATAGAGATATTTTATCGGGTAATCTTGGGTATTGTAGATTATACGAGTGATGGGTAAGCGTATGATTTATCCTTTGACGGTGTTAAGGTATTGGATTTGGGATGACCTAAGATTATACCTAGTACACGTGAGTGATCCTCGAAGGTGATAGGGATAGGCTTAGTTATGTGCGGACATAAGAGTAACCCATTTATTTGTACATGCCAGGGCTGTGTGGATGTTAGGCGTGAGTAGAGTCTTTCTCCTACTATATGTGATTATTGGGTGGCGATACTAGAGATAAATGTACCAGTTTATGTGCTGTACTAGAGATGTATATGATCTATAGTAGGGATGTCTACCTGCACAATTATGTTTCGAATTTGTGTATTACATATAGAATTGTGTATGTTGTATTATTGTCATGAGATAGTCGAATGTGTATAAACTTGAGATATAAGCCTATTATAGGTATGTTGGTTATTTGATGAGACGTACCATAGGTTCGAGACTGCCACACAACTTATGTTTTATAGTGAAAAAGATAAACTTAATGATGAGAAACTAAATATTTAATAATGAAGATGTAAAGCTTTAATCACATGGGCTATACACGGGTTCAGGATTTAGAATCGCATATTATTTTAGGTTTTTTGGGTTGGGACAAAACTTAAAAGATATTAACATGCGAGAGTCAAATGCATAATGTTGATTGATCCCAATTTTGGTTATACTTTTATTCTTCATAGACTTGTTGTTAACATTATGGATTTTAACATTTTCAGGACTTAGGCCATGAGAGCCTCCGTCTTGACCGATGTTGTTGATTATCATCTCATCCAGTTGTATATTCTTAGGATGGAGGTGTCTTTGGTCTGTGTGTCAATTCCATTTTCATTCATGTCATTCAGATTTTAGTTTTGAGGGATTTATGTGGTTATTTACTCTCGTTGTGTTTTGGGAATGTTTACATATACGATTAGTATCAGAGTTGGTTGTACATTATCTCAATTTTACTTTATTTCATTGTATTATTTGTTCAGTTTCTGTTAGTTTATTATGCTGAGAATGTTACCAAATATTTTTTATTCCCAAGATTTTTGTATTAGACTTAACTAATATATATATGAATTTTATGGGGTGTCACAGTTGATATCAAAGCATTCCAGGTTCTAGTGTCCTAAGGATATTGAGTGCGCCCGTCACTTTTTCGCATTGCGTTATTTGATTACTTTAGAGTTTTACCATTTAGGGGTTGTATTCTCTATAACGATGGACGTTTAGGGGTCTTGACACCATTATTTCTTGATAAACGACTCAGATAGACAAAGTGTATTGGGAGGGTTCCTTGTTAAGATTTCTCTTACAAGATGCCCCATGCATAAGGTCGACTTCAGTTAAGAGTTAAGGGCTTTTGGACACGAGACCTTTAGAAAGTTCTCAGCGTATGGTTTGAGGAAAAATATTTTCACTCACCATCTGTAACGGCATAGGAATAAGTTTTCAAAGACCTCGGTTGTGCAACCACGTGGTAGCCAGTATGAGGGGGGTTTCAATTATACTTCTCTTTATATACCGAGATATATTGATACGAACATAAATGATTATGTTCGTGTTATCAGTTAGTAGAGGAAAAACTTTTTGGCATTGGAAGCAACCTTGTATGAAATGTTTGGCAGGTGTAACTAGGTAACCCGTTCTTCATCACTTGCGGTCATTGAAGTTACCCTCCTACATCAGTAGGAGCATTACAATTATTAGAGGGATAGATGCGCTAATATTTTTGTAAGAGCAAGTTTTATAATTTTTATAGTTGGTCATTTTATTTTTATTGGCTTATCCTATTACACCCTACTGCACCTTTATGATCGTTCTCAAGTCCTTGAGGAGAAGAACCGTTGGTGACATTTTCAAGATTAAATAAAGGTTATCACAACTTTACCAGAGAAGAGTTATGAGGTGGTTTGGTAAAACTTTAAATATCCAAGGGTTGTTTAAGAAGAGTTTGCATTTAAAAGTTTTCAAAATATTTTTAAAATGATTTTTAAAGATTTTTTAAAAAACTCGCTAACTCATTCGAACGTGTTGCGTAAGGTTATTATAATGAGGTTCCTACATTCGAACGAGATCTGGAATGACGCCTTTTGGGTTCTTTTTGGAATGTCATTCGAGGTTTCATTGGAAACCGTTCGAACGAGATTAGGTACATCGTTCGAACGAGGTGGCAGTTCATTCGAATGACTACGCGTGTTTTTAATTTTGATTAAATCTTTTTCAAATCTTTAATCTCTATCTCTTTGCAACAACTTTTCCTATAAATAGAGATGCGAGATTAGATTTTTCAACAAGTATTTTTAGAGTTCTTTTTGTGATTAAACTCTATAATTTTTTCATCCATACCCCTTGAATTTTTTAGGATCACTTTTCAAAATCAAGAAGAACACATTCCAAAATTCTAAACCTTTATAGATATTTTCTCTATAGCTAATTTGTGGAGCTGAGTCTCTACGGCTGAAGAAGAAGGTAATTGTGTATTGCAAAGGTTGATCGGTGGATACCGAGGGAAGATTTGCTTCTCATGGGCGGTGTTGAAGTGCATCATTTTCTGTTAAAGATTTGAAGACATCTCCGCATTATAGTTAGTGGATCTCTAAGTATTCTGTAAGTCGTCTTGTGTCTGTCAATTCTGAAATAGTACTGAATTAAAACGTTTTGCCCGAAAGGGATTTTTTTTTTCAATTTTTTCTTCTTATTTGGTTTGGAATTTGGCTTCAATTTATTTTGCATGTTTACGTTAAGTTAAATCAAGATAAAATATGGTAAAAAGTGAATTTTTGTGTTTGGCCTAAGATATAAGTAAATATGTATCCCCCTTTCATGCGCTTTCTATATTTGTAAGACCAAGGCCAAAGAGTGTGTGTGTGTGTGTATTTCAAAGATCTATCTTAGAAAGGAATTATATGTTCAAATAAGTTCATTTTGTTGTTAAAAATTGGACAGACATCTAATGCATATTGTTTTAAGCATTTTTTCCTCCACTCCTTCTTTTCTTTCTCCATGATGTTACAATTTTCCAAAAGGCATTGCAAAATGCATACCACTCTCCATCAAATAACATAAAAGAAGAATCTAACTAAGGAATTTCTTTTATTTCCAGCATAATTATTTTTAATCCTTCTGTCTTATATGTTAGAATTTTATGCTAGACACCCTAATAAGAAAAAAAGTACTAGTAATTTGGGATGGAAGGAAAATAATTTTTGTCAAGGAGATTAATTTTTTGTAACATATATGGATGCGACGAGTGGCATAGTCTTCCTAATAATTGAGATGAACCCGTTCGATTTACCTTCCTCATTTTCTTCATTTAATCTTTGATATCATTTCTTGTTTAGATGAATTATCAATAAATTTTGTTTGTCTAGGTCACACACATGGGCTTATGTAATACGCCTCCTCTTGTAAGTAGATTATTACGGGTTTGATCATTGAAAGAGTTAGGGAACGTGTTTTTCAAGAAAGTCTTATATGTATTGAAGAAATTTGATATGTTTTAATAATTTAATGTCCTATCTAAATTTGACACATATTTATATTGTTGATTGAAGAGAAAATGTAGGAGATGTTAAAGTCAAGTTCACAATTGAAGCATCAAATCATCATATTGATCTAGATGTCGATGAGGTAACATGGGTATTTAAGGACACAATTCCGGTGATTAGAATTTAAATTTTTCATTTTTTTTGAAGTTATTGTGTATATTCTTGCTAAACTGAGCAAGTTCGTTTCATGTGAAAATAAAGGAGACTCTACCAAAAAAATTTAAAATGTAAAAAGTTAGGATATTTACTTTATTGGGTTATGCGTGTCGATGTTTCATTCCTTACAATCTCCAAGATGTGCAAGTCTAGTTGCATAAATTATTTTTGTAAGAATAAACACATTTCTTATGTTCTGTATTGTGTAATCATGATTAAATTTATTTTATAAGTCCCATCGGGTGTTAATTGTCATTTATCTCTCCACAATGACTATTTATTGGTTGAATGCATTGAATTAGATACCCACCGAGCAAGATATGTTATATATCACTACATGAGTAAAAACTTATTGCAACTTCCTTTTACATGCATTGATTATTATAACTTCCTGTATTTACTAGGTTATATATCAGTACATATATTTGATTGTGTTTCGATGAAAATTTTGTTGACTATATTTGGTTGTGTTTCACTCATTTTCATATTTGTTGTGCAATTAGCTATTCAGTTCGGGAGATAGTTATTAAGATCAAAACTAGTGGATTGTGTTTTGCATTGCATCAACAACTTTTGTCCTCAAGATTAGTTATCTTGGATATATATTTCGTACTAGAATCATCATTAGGCTTTGGTTGTGGATATTTTGATGTAACAATTTAAAGATATTATGAGCTTTTGGCTTTGGATATTCTCTATTTGAAATAGAAAAGATTTTTGGTACGGGTGTTGATTTTGTACCGATCAAATATATAGGTGTGTATGCTAGGATTTTTTTTTATTTTTACATTTAAACACTTATGTCAGTTGTGAAAACACCGACATAAATGGTTTAAAACAGCGATGAATTTGCATTTATTATTCACATATTTTTTCGAAACTGTGATAAATGAGATTTCTTTCATCTCAGTTTTACGAACATTTGTGTCATGGCATTATATAACAGTTTTGGAAATTTTAAAAACTAATAGAAATGACTTTTTATGTTAATAAAAAAATGACATAAGTGATAGTTTTTCTTATATTACATTTCCCCGCATGTCCTAAATTTCTATAATTTAAAGCGATAAGTCTTCTTATAATTTTTTTAAACTGATAGGTCCTGGAGATAATGTAATACCCCGTACTTTTATGAGTATATAATTCCCACGTGTGCTTATAATTATTAATTTAATTGGGAAACTTAAATGAATTTCGATAAATAACAATTAGTGAGTTAAGGATTAATATTATGTACTTGCGTGTGATAAGTAAATAGATATGTGATTTATTATATGTCGTGTATGAGTGAGAAGTGACGATTTATTACCTTATGTCGATAGAGAGTTACATCGGCAGATGCATATATTTTATGGGCGATGCGTACGGTACGCATATGCCGGGTCCGATTAATGAGATGTTAGCGTATTTGTAGTTGGGTGATTTGTATGACCTTTTTGAGTGCACTGGTGATCCGAAATGGGTCGAAATAGTCCAGAATAGGTACCCGATCAGGTGTTATAATTGGATTCCGGAGGATTTTTAAAAGTAGCAGGACCCGTATAAGGGTACACTAGTCTTTTCACACCTAAGATTTAATCTAAAAACGGTATTAAGGTGTGATTAAGCGGTATTTAAGGGTTAAGGGAGGTGGATGACAACCCACCTTTTAATTTCTGCATAATTGTGCTTAAGAGAGAGTTAAGAGACATGAAAAAAAGAAGAAAAGGGTGAGAAGAACCTTGGAGAAGAGAAGGAATGGATAATATCCGAATTCAAATCGTTCATATTCATGAGATTTCGGATTCAAACCCTTAAAGGAAAGTATTTACTTTCTTTAGATTGCGACTATGCAGCTAATTACATTCGTGACGAATGAGGAACAAGTCTGTGATTAAAAAGATTGAAACTTTGAGAATTAAAATAAATTGATTTAAGTTGTGATTAACATTTGATCGTATTTGATATTGAATGAGGATGAACATATAATAATTTAGTGATTAAATTCTAGGTTTACAAGTATGAACATGTAGAATATTGATAGGGTGTTGAAATCAATAAAAAATCAAGTTTCATTAATTTTGGGTTTGATTGAATTGATTAATGATTAGGAATCCTAGGGTTTTGATTATGGATTCGGGTATATTTATGAGTTATAATCCTGCTGGGTTGGTTAAGTATTGATGTGGGTTATCAATTTGATATTTTGGGAGGTTTGGGACCTCCACCAGAGTGTTTTGGAGGAGAAACCCCGAGGAAGAAGAAGACAGGCAGCCTAGCGGAGCGCGAATCGATTCAGTTGATCGAACATGTTCGGTCTGCCAAGAGAACCAGTTCGATTTGCTGGCCTGCCCAAATTTGGTATGCACGTCGTTTTGACCCGTTTGATCTTGGGGATGAGCGTAGGGACTTCCAAATTTGGTATGCGCGACGATGGTAAATTTGTTACCGTGATATTTCTTACCCGTGCCGATGGCATCGCAATAAATTTGTTTCCGTGATATTTTGTATTTTAAACGTGTCACTAATAGTGCAAATATGAATTCTGTTGGTCATCCCATGGTACACTTACTCATCATGGCTAGTGTAACCTGTGTTGATGGCACAGTTAACATATTGATCTAATGATTACGGCATGATTACGATTTTAATACGATGCATTTGTGTCTTAGGAACTTCTAGTTTAGATTTGCAATTAGTTGTTTAGAGTAGTTGATAATTTTATACATGAAAAAAAATCAAAACATTGATTCGAAATTGATATTTATGAAGACATATTTCTGTCAGAATTTACTTACATGAAAGTATCATGTTCGTTTTAAAATTTTGACTCGGGTTAGTGGTGTAAGAGTGTTAGAATTTTAAATAGATTAAAATGATAATGTAAAAAAATGGAAGTTAGTTGTTTCTCTTTGTCTAAACGGATTATTAATTTTTTTACCATTATAACTTTTACTTAGCAATATACCTATAAAACTCTCAGTGCGGATGGAATACATTAACTCGTCGCTTTTACACGTGAAACATCTAGCATGCATCATATCTAAAACTCGTCCCATATTCTCTAGAAATGGTGGTGATACAATACCATCTTATTTAGTGAAAAATTATATTAGATGGTCATACTATACCACTCACCAACACCATCACGTTAGGTATCTATCTCTCTTTACCCCTTGTGTTCATGATTTTCTTAGTTTTGAATTATCAACTATTAACTCATTTAAAAATTTCTTCTTCCCATTATGAATCCATTGTGTTCTTTTGTATATAGTGGAAATTATGTTCTCATGTTATATATGTCCAAGTATATGTAATATTAGGTAAGAATAAGTTACTATTATTTATATCAGTAGTAACAGTAGTTGTGTATACTGTATTTGAAAATGTATATTTCATTAGTGTAGGTTTTTTCTTTCATGTTATTCACTGTATCAAATGAAGCTTTCACACTTAACGTGTTGCAGAGTCTTTGGTTAGGCATAAATTTTCGTATTTATCGTCGTAATTTAGAGTCTTTTAACATTTGTGCGATGTAATTCGAGTTGATTTATCTCATATCATTGCTACTGACATTTTTTAATGAGTACGCCAAGTTTCATGTATTTATCAACGATTTTGCAGGTATTTAGTGCACATAAAGAAAGAAAGAAACTGGAAGAAAGAAGGAAGAAAAGAGAAGAAAAGTCAAAGGGCAAATGAGTAATTTTCATCTGGAATTCGGACAAAAATCCCTAAGAAGAGTTGAAGAACTCGAGTCTATGAGCGCATAGGAAGAAACGACATCCAAATCCGAGTCCGGGATCACAAGTTACGAGACTTCAAAGTTGAGGGAAAAATCACAAGGAAGAAAAATGTTCTGCATAGACAGAACCGAACCCATAAAGAAGAAAAAGAACCGATCCAGCGCTGGCCAAACTTTCTGTAAAGATGTAACCGAACTGATGTTGGAGAAAATAAACCAGTTCGATAGGGAAAAATCTTCGATAAGAAGCGAACCGAACCGATGAAGTGGAAAACAAACCGAACCAGTGATGCCAAAATTCTCTGTAAAGAATGAACCGAACCGATAGCCCTGGGCTGGATCAGCTCGGCTGTCAAATTTCTAAACTATTTTCTTCCAAACTTAGAGTTATTCATGGACCAAACTCCTATAAAAACTTAGTGTTTTTATTCCAACTTGTTCCGAGGCTTATAGGAGTTTTTTACTTAGTTTTAGTGAGAGAAAGTAGTCAAGAACCCCAGGAGCTCAAAGTTACAATCATTGATTTCCAATTCATATTTCTACAGTAAAGTTTGTTTCTTCTTCTTCTTCTTCTTCTTCTTCTTCTTCTTCTTCTTCTTCTTCTTCTTCTTCTTCTTCTTCTTCTTCTTCTTCTTCTTTATAGTTTTAATTCATTACTTTGTTCATGGTTTGCATGTTTCCAAAGTTCTTAGCTTATCTTTCTTATCTAGGTTTAATTTCATGATGGTTTTGATTGCATGCACAATAGAAAATATCGTTCTTGTTAATTTCACCATGCTAGGCTAGGTTTCTTAGGGTTGGGATGCATGAACCCAACCTGATGTGGTTTGCATGAGTGTAAAATTAAATTACTGATTTAAATAAATGATCAAATCATTTTGTGTAGTAATCACAACCATCATAGGACTTTTAACCTCGTTTGCCCTAGGTAACGGGGGTGTTTAAGAGTGTGACGCGCGTGTAGCTATGTCAATACCACTTTATTCTTATGTTTTATTATATATGATGCGGGCTAGTACCCTCATAATTTTAATTCTTGAGATTAATAAAGACTAGATTTAATGAATTATTTAATTCACAACTAGTTTTATATCCGATAAACATACTAGGGTTCGACGGATTGTATTCTAACCTATTTTCTCATTCGTATTTAATCATTCACATTAGTTTACTTCTGCTCACATAGTTTAATCAGTAGTTTAATTTAAATTGCATTTAGTTGGTAGATATAAAATTCCAAATCAATTAACTTTTTGTTCTTTTTCTAGAGTCAGTTTAGGGTTGACCGTCTTACCTAACGTCGTCACGAGCATTCGTCATATTTCCCTGAGGATTCGATCCCGTCTTACCGGGTATATTACTTACGCGACCGATTTTCACTTGAACCATAATTAGCACGCACTAGAGACACATCTTGAGTCGCGTTAATCTTATTACTCTAAACGCTATCTATTTATTTGAAGCTTTCTTGAGCCCATCAATTTTTATCCTTGTATTGGTTTGTGCCACCAGCACAATTATTTCTTACCTAACAAATAATTCAAAAGCTATGAGATATATTAACTACACAAATACACGTCCACGGGATCATAAAAAAATAGGTGAAATGTTTCCATAATGAGTTTCTAGTTCTTTTAATTTTAAACTTTTAAAAAACTAATTTACAAATTAGTATAGAACACAAATCCAGCAAAGCTTGTAGCGAAAATTTTGGTTTATACATAAATGGACTAAATTGTAACCCAAACCTAGGTGGCTTGTAAATATTTTTCTTTCAACCAATTCCAAACTTCACTCACCATAGTCATGCTAACTACATGACTTAAAGTTCATAATAATCCAACTTCTTAATATAAGATCTGTATGATTTCACTCGTTAATATGAGCAGGCCTACCTTCCTTTCATGTTACTGTAACTTTGAGAGGAGAGGCATTAGGTTATCAGTACATACTCCAAAAAAAATATAAAATTAATATTCCAGCGACTAAATACTCCAAAAAATACAGTCGTGAAAACACTACAAAATGAATATGCATTTGTTGACCCTCCTTACATTAGTAACATCAAACACAGAAATGTAGACAAATATATGGTTATGCTAAATCCACGATATGAACCATTGAAAGGAAAGGAAAAAAACAATATAACAATTTATATTTAGAGTGATAGGGTAACTTGGTGTTATTTAATTGGTAAAACCAAAGAGAGAAATGTATGGGTCTAGGAGCTTTATCTTTTCTAGTGTATGAGTTTTATCATATGTACTGTAAGAGTCTTTATACATGACATGACCCACAATTTTTTAATGGGCTATTTTTTTATTGGGTTTAAAAAACTTATGCCAGTTGAATTTACACCTAAGTTTACACTATCCCTATTTACATTTGACTAAAAGAACACATAGTTCACACATCTTGCACCGGATTTGTAATAAAAAATTATTGTAAGTATGATTAAAGAGTTCTCAAATAGAATAAAAAGGAAAATAGTAAATGGTGTTCACTTCATTTTTAACATCAAATAAATGTCTACACGTGGGAAAAATGGTAACTCCTCATTAAATTCACCTATATAAATATCAAAAGATTCAAACCACATTGGTTGAAAAGGACCACTGAAGCTAGAAACTGTAAGCAAAAAGAAAGATGAGTATTTTTGTTAAAATAACCTAGAGAGTGCCCAAAACCCATTCACTCCACATTGTGTGTGAGTTGGGAGGGACTAAATTGAAACACACAAAACATCCTCAAGTAAAGAAACCCAAAAAATATTGTAAGTGATGCCATATTAATAAAAATAACCAAACAGAAAACCGGACATCGAGAATCTAAATAAGTAACAAATTATGACTCATTTGAATTTTCAAAAAGAAGGCTTCATTAGTTTCATTTCATATATGTTAAGAGATAAATTTTACATAAAAAGTGTGTATACCACAATTTTTATGTGTTTATATTGGAACTTTTTTAAATCTCTCAACAATATACTCTTAGGATGAAAAAACTGTATGACTCAACCTAAAACATATCTAAGTCATGGACTAAGGCTGGGTTTTGTGTATAACACAAAAACTCAAATGCTAATAACAAATATCACAAAAAACGGAATAAAATTTGGCAGCATAAACATATGTTGAAGAAACACAAAATAAAGAGACAAACATGTGTTGGCAACGTCATATACATGTGTTTAAGAAGCATACAAAAATGTGGTACTTGGCGTGAAGAAATTTGGAGCAGCTTGTGCGAAGTAATTTGGAGTAGCATGCATACAGACATTCTGTAACTAAACACACAACACACACCAAACCCATATGAATACTCCATAAATAAAGATACAGAAAAGAAAAACACTAACTAAGTCTAGATTTTAAAACCTTGATTTTTATACCCAAATGTTTTGAACCCAAGTAGTACCTCTGTAAAACAAAAATCAAAACCCTCACCAAGTCTAGATAAAATATCGAATAGAGAGGGAGATGGGTTTTTGGTCACCTGTATACCAAAACACCCACCAAGTTTAGATATCCATAAATAAAAATTTAACCCACCGACCAAGTCTAGATATAGACCAAACAGACTTCAAATTTAACCCACCCACCAAGAGGGTCTGGAGGCTATTATGAATGCTGGTATCTTCACGTTAAAAATCTTCACGTTAACGCTATTATCAATGCTGAACTGGGTTTATTAATAACATCATTTCTCACCTTCTTCGTTTAGAACAACATTGGTCTTGCCAGTTATCAGATATATGCATAACATCGTTGGTCTTGCCATAAAAACTGGGATTGTTGCTGGGATATTTTGAGGAGTGGATTTTATTGGGAGGTCTGCATAGTAGAAATTGGGTTTTTATTAGGTAGCTTTCAAACAAAGCTAGTCTCAAAGTAAAAGAGGGGAGGGATCAAATGTCTACACAAAGATGACAAAGAAAATGTCTCGAGCCTTGTTCTATGATTGTGAAGGAGCTTGGGTAAGGCTCGAGGCAGGTGGGCCCAAGCATGATATGTAGTTTAGTCAGTTCATACGTGGCACCCTATTAAACCATTAGATTCAAGCCTCCCATATTTAATCTCAACCACCAGTTGACAAAGATACAAACCCCTTCTCTTTTCTTATATAGATATACTAGTATATGCCCGTGCCTAAAGGCACGATAAAAATTTTCAAAGCACGTAATCGCAAAATAGCAAACAATTGCAAACTTCATAACTTCACTCCACGACCAAAATTTCATTCCATGACAAAACAAAAAAATTTATGGCACACTGACAATTGCCAAAAGTATCACGTTGTCGTGGGACTGGTTAGCCAGCATCAAAATCAGCCACATGCCTTCTATGATTGAACTAGTTATTTTAGAAAACTTAAAACTCGTCTTACTTGCGGATTCTCCAATGCCCAATATGCAATATCCTAAATAAATCAGCCACGGGATGGTGGACAACCTAGTGAAAATAGGAACATAATTAGTGTGAGACTCCAAAACTCCAAGTTACCCAAAGTCAAAGGTTTATTATTGGAATATTTTGAATGTAAAAAATTCCTCTAAATGACACATTGTGTTTTAACAAAAACTAATGTCGCGCTGAAAAGTTGGAAAGGGACTTTCGCAATAAAATGTACATTTCAAGGGGAATGATTTTTACCTTTCCTCCTAAACTGAACCCAAAAATAAAGAAAATAACTCACTTACAATCATTTCAAGAATAGTTTCCGGATTTTCCAAGTCAACAAAAGCTTTATCATTGTCATTTCCATTTCTACGAAGGGCTTCTGCAACATAATCTGTTTAAACCTGTCACATTCAAAAACTCATAAATGATTTAGTGAATTTAACATTTCAGAGTGATTAATAAATTTGTAGGGTCCTACTTACCCCATGCTTACCAATTGATCCAATTTTTGGGGATCCAATTGCACCATACAATTTAAGTTGAAAGGAAATAATTACATTAAAGACAAATCAATAACTATTATTCTCAGTATATTGTTGAGAATTAAAATTTCAAGAACTCGTAACAAATGATAGTATGGTTGATAATAATGACCCCCACCCAAAAAAAAGAAACTCAGATAATCAAAAAGTACATATCAATTCTTTGCACCCAAAAAGTGAATTATAACTTATGAAACACCCAAATATATCTACTTGTGAAGAAACATGCAAAATACAAATACACATTCATACATCTATATAGTCACCTTACACAACATAGTAAAAACACTTAATACGTAGAAAATATTCAAGAAAAATACCTTAGATATCCTGAACCTAGAAAACAAAATATATAGTCAAATTAGTACCCGAAATACAAAAATAAACACAATATAAGTAACAATAAGCCTTAAAATCCATATACATTTCCCCAACATTCATACACATATATACCCACCCTATAAAACACAAAGCAAAACACTGAATATCATAGAAACATACCGCATATGTTGGATCTGCAAAAACACTGAATATGTAGCAGATATTCAGGGTCGGATTTGCAAAAAAAAATTGAATATATACTAAGTTCGAAATAGAAAACAAAAATATCATTGATTTGAAAAAGAAAAAAATCGAATGAATTTTTTTTACAATAGACACATAAAACCAACCAAATCTTCTATACCCAATGAAATATAATTTCAAGACCCACCCATGAATTTCGAAAATGGTTTAGCCTCCATGAAACATGAATTTGTTCTTCCAATATGGTTTCTACCTCATCAATATCATAAGAATTTAGAATATGATCAATAATTACACAATTTACTCAATTGATGTGATCTGAACCAAACACACAAAATCTAAACCAAATCTCCCATACCTAGCTCCACAAAAAATTTAGATCTGCAAAAAAAACATTAGATCCGAAAATGAGAGAAATGGAGTAGGGTCGTGTGCCTAAGAGAGTGAGAGAGAGGCAACAGGGAGGTAGATTTCGATCCATGTGTGCGGGTTGAGATGGAACTGGTTGAGGTGAGGGTGGCGCCGTTAGTAGGCGAGGGCGCCATTGGAGGCGAGGGTTTGTGAAACGAGAGAGATAAAGCAAAGGAGTGATAGGGAGAGTGTGAGGGAGACGGGGGGATATAGTTTGGAATTGAGGGTGTTCTACCATTTGCCCTAAGATTGTGGGTGTGGTTGGATGAGAACCCTTAGATTGTACACTATATGGTTGGATGAGAACCCTTATATTTTGTTTGTATATCTATTTATAGCACGAGTGTAACTATAGTATTATATTATGTGAACACTTATTTGTAACACGTATGTCGCGATGATGTTATCCATGAACGTATACCTAGTTAGTGGGATTGATCTTGGATAGATGTTATTGCCCTAGTTAGACTGGGTAGTATAATTAGGATAATAAAATGAATGCGTTGATATGCCAAGTGTGGCCTCGTCCGTGATCATACATCCTCGACAAAAGCCGACCTTCACCAACCATTTAGAAGTGAGGCGTTGGAACTCGTGCAGATAAGACTCAGCCAAGATTGACTCGGTCGATGGGGTAGCCCAGGATACCTTGGCCTCGACCTTCAGTAACTAGCCACTATGAGTAGCCTGCATTGTTCCTTGGGGTCATGTATCCTCATCCTCGACCTCTTATAGGCCGATGAGTACAGTCGAGACAAACCATCATCACAGGTGAAAAATCCATAGTGGTTCAAAGATCTACAAATCCAACCTCGACTTGCGTGGTCAGCCGAGGTCACATATTTGACAGGGCACATGCATTGGGAGATTCGGGAGGATGCGCACGTGGGCACATATCACACATGGACCAAAACCATTATACCAAGATCATTCCCTCATTTGAGGGAATATTTGATCATCATGACATACATGTGACAGTGCCAGGTGTCTCCTCCAGATTGGCTAGCTCATTTGGCACATGCTCATTGCATGCTTAGGGGGTACACTACACCCCCCAAGCACTATATGTAGAATTCATCTTTTACCTTGTAGAGGATCGATCACTCTAAACCCTTGCAAAAACTCTGTAAAAATATGGTTAAAGAGAGAAACCTTGAGTGCTTGTATCCGAGGGCCAATAGAGCCCAAATTTAGAAAATTTCACACACTCACACAGTGGATGTAGGCCCTTCAAAGGTTGAACCACTTATATTTACTGTTATCTCCTTCATAGCCTCGTCTCCTTCTATACAGATTTCTGGAAATACTCTATAGTTAACTAGTTTGACCTCATATATCCATCTTGACTTTATGATACCAGACATCTTCAAGAGCCAAGACCCCTTGCAGAGAGGATACAATGAAGGATCATCTTTTTATGGAAAGGATAGTAAGCTACCCAACCTCGACTAAGTTCAAGCCACCAGTCGTCACACCAAGGTATGATGGGAGCACTAACCTAATCCACCACGTGGAAATGTACCAGTCGGCAGCCGATATCTATTCAGTCTTAGACGAGATGAGGTGTCGAGATTTCTCTAGCACCCTTACAGGAGCGACACACGTATAGTATACCTCTCTCCCAAAAAACTCCTTCAAAAGTTCTAAATAGTTGGTCGAAAGGTTTATACACAACTTCTGTTTTGGGGTAAGAACCAAAAAGAAGATAATACAACTGCTGTACGTGAAGCAGGGGAAAAATGAGGCCATCAGGGAGATTATAGTGCGATTTAACAAGGAAAAGTTAAAAGTTGAGGACAATGACGAAAGCATTACTATGAAAGCCTTAATAAAAAGTGCAGAAGGGAAATCTCTTATGGAAATTGGCTGAGGACCCTCCCAAGTCTATCGCAGAGCTCCTAGTTATGGCTAGAAGGGTCATAAATACCGAAGAGGTAATGACTGCAAAGGGAAAAGATGAGATAGGAACCAGAATTTCTGGGGGCAAGTTCCAAAAAAATAAAGATGGGAAAAAGAGATCTTCGGATGATAAGTTCATTGGGTACACATGGCTGAATGTTAGCTGTGGGCACATTCTTAATGAAATCAAAGGTGATCGGTCTCTGAGGTGGCCCGAGAGGTTGAAGGCTCCTCCTGACAAAAGGAACAAAAGCCTATGGTGTGAGTTCCACCAAGACTATAGGCACCTGACTGAAAAATGTTTTGCGCTCAAGGATGAGATTGAGAAAATTCTCAAGGCTAGAAAGCATAGAAAGTACGTCAGTAGTGGTAACACCAGGGGAGGTCGAGACGAACCCAAGAAAAGAAGGGTCGAAAAATGTAAGGAAGATATCCAAAGGAAGAAGGATGATGCGTCGGATGACGATGATCTAGACCTGCCACCAAAGGACGATGATCCAAAAGGTCATCTCAACATGATCTCATTTAATGTAAAGATGATCTGCAGAGGCCTTGAAGGTGGGGGCACAAAAGTGGCCGACAGAAAAGCACATGCTGCAGAGGTCAAGTCCCTTCCCAAGGTAGAAGTTATTAACTTCGCCGTAGTGAGTGAAAAATCCGAAAAAGAAAGAAG
Organism: Sambucus nigra; assembly: GCA_949130495.1. Classification (NCBI taxonomy): domain Eukaryota; kingdom Viridiplantae; phylum Streptophyta; class Magnoliopsida; order Dipsacales; family Adoxaceae; genus Sambucus; species Sambucus nigra. Next base: position 245,986,120 of record OX422214.1, on the reverse strand, counting down.
GTTGATGTGGACACTTTGATTGTGGACTTCTTAAGTCTGGACTTCAAAGGAATCATAGATCCCCTGGATGACCCTCTAGTGATCGCAACTACAGTACATGGGTTTGATGTGCCGAGAATATTGGTCGATGGGGGAAGTTCAGCTGACTTCATGTTTTAGCCATGCTTAAAAGGCCTATGACTTAGTAAGAAGAGGCGTGTAACTTATCATCACCCCTTGATAGGATTGAGTGGTGAGAAAGTTCATCCTCTGGTAATGCACGAAATAGATGTCAGAATGGGTGATACCTGGACAAATAGGCTCACGAAGAAGGTCAACTTTTTTGTGATGGATGAGAGTGTATTTCTCCTATAACATCATCATGGGTAGAATATCCCTCAAGGAATTTAAGGCTGTGCCTTCCACTGTACACCAGATGATAAAATTCTTGACCCTGTATGGGGTAAGGGAAGTTCAAGGTGATCAAGTATTGGCACATGAATGCTATTTCAACTCGGCTGAAGAGAGAAAATCACACAAGAAAGCCACCACAACATACAAAATTAACACGTTGGACCCCATAGACGGGACAAAATTAAAGAAAGGGGAGGCCACATAAGAGGTAGAATCCATCGTCCTCAATGAGGACGAGCCAGAAAAACTATCCAGGTCGGCAAGACCCTAAGAAGAGATATCAAGGATGAGCTGATCAAGTTATTGAGGGAAAATAAGATCATCTTCGCATGGAGCCATGAGGATATACCGAGCAATAATCCAGAGCTTCCATGTCACGAGATAAACGTGGCCAATAATACAAGGCTGATACGATAAAAAAGGAGAATCTACTCCAGAGAAAAGTATGAGGTTATCCAAGAAGTAAAGAAACTAGAGAAATGATTTTATAAGGGAGGTAATATACCTCGAGTGACTAGCCAACAGAGCCATCGTCCCCACAGCCAATGGAAAATGGAGGATGTGTGTGGACTTCACCAACCTCAATAAGGCCTGCCCTAAGGATAGCTTTCCTCTTCCCAGAATTGATCAAATGGTTGGCGCCACTACTATCCATGAGCTAATGAGATTCATGGATGCTTAATCTTGCTACAATCAGATATCTATGCACCCATTCGATGAGGAGAAGACTGCCTTCATTACCGATAAGGGGACTTACTGCTATAAAGTCATGCATTTTGACTTAAAGAATGTTGGGGTAACATATTCAAGGCTAGTCAACAAGATGTTTGAGGTGAATATTGGGAAGAAAATGGAAGTTTATGTTGATGGCATGCTTACAAAGAGCCTCAAGGCCGACACCCTTGTGACTGACCTCAAGAAAATGTTCGATGCGATGGACAAGTTCAGAATGAAACTCAACCCCGCTAAGTGCGTGTTCGACATGGGGGAAGGAAAATTCTATGGCTTCATCGTGAATCAGAGGGGGATAGAGGTCAACCCACAGAAGATCAGAGCATTGGTGGATATAAAGACTTCGATAACAATAAAGGAGGTTCAAATATTGGCTGGACGAGTGGCAACACTTAACAAATTTGTATCCATAGCCACTGATAAATATCTACCATTTTATAAAGTCCTTAGAAAAGATTTTGAGTGGAATGAGGAGTGTGACAAGGCTTTTCAAGAGTTGAAGTCCTACCTCGCCTCTCTTTTATTATTATCAAGACTAGTCCAAGGAGAGAAGTTTTATTTATACCTAGCAATCTTAGAGTCAGCTATCAGCACTATTATAGTAAGAACCGATGAGGGGGTATAGGAGCCGATATATTTCAACAGCATGGCCCTCCAGGGGGGCGAGCAGAGCTACCTCAAGATGGAAAATCTGGCCTATGCTCTGATTCACGCTTAAAAGAAGATGAATACATATTTCCAGGCCCACACCATGGTTATCCTCACAGACTCCCCACTTCGGCAGGTCATCCACAAGCCTGAGAAGTTGGGGAGACTTATAGCTTGGGAAATAGAGTTGGGAGAATTTTATATCATCTACCAGCCGAGGATATCTATTAAGGGCAGGGATTGGCATACTTCATGGCTGAGTTCACCTAGGATAAGGTCGATACAGAAGAAGTTGAGCCTCCATTCGATGAGACAGAAAGAGGAGTATGACTTCCAGCCCACCAAGCCGACACGAGTGCAGGAAAAAGGTAGAGTTTGTGATAATGAAGAAGAAAAATATATCTTCAATAATGGAACCCTAAAAGAGGTAAGTTTTTCAAAGATGGAACAATATGGATCTTATTTTTTAATGGTTCTTTATGTGAAGCATGTAGTGGAACAAGTCTTATAGTGTCGGCCCCAAATGGGACTGATATTGAATATGCACCGAGGTTCAACTTCAAATCCTCCAACAATGAGTTGAAGTATGAGGCTCTCTTTGCATGCCTCTCCCTTGCCCGTGCACTAAATGTCGAGCAACTTCTGGTACATAGTGACTCCAGATTAGTAGTGAATCAAATCCTGGGGGCATATGAGGCCAAGGACGACAGGATGTCCAAATACCTAGGAAGGGTAAGAGCTATGATGAAGCACTTTAAAGAAGTAAAGTTGAAGAGGATACCTAGATTAAATAATAGCTGAGCCAACGCCTTGGCTAGGTTAGCCTTAGCTATAAAAATAGAGATCGGAAGGTCAGTACCGATTGAGATCTTATATAGGCCGACCATTAAAGAGGAAGAGAGCACGCTCGAGTTATGTATGAACCTGAATATAAGAGATTTTTGGATGGATTCAATCGTTCAGTATATCATAGATCGGGAGCTACCAGACTGCAAGGCCAAGAAAAAGAAGCTAAGGTTCAAAGCTTCTAAGTTATCCATCATCGGAGATGTGTTGTATTAGAATGGTTTCCTCCTATCTTTACTTCGGTGCGTCCATTCAATGGAGGTAGACTACATTTTGAGAGATGTGCATGAGGGATCTTGCTCCAGTCACATAGGAGGAAGATCCCTAGAAATGAGGATCATAACTCAGGGATTCTGGTGGCCGACGTTGATAAAAGACGCAACGAAATACGTGTAGCAGTGCGATAAATGTTAAAGGTTTGCCACTATTCCTCATCAACCCCACTAGCCTCTTACCTTTATTACCTCTCCCTGGCCATTATCGGTCTGGGGGATCGATTTGGTATGCCCCTTACCAAGGGCCGTCAATAATTAACGGTATTTTATCGTTATAATTGAATACTTCTCAAAATGGTAGAGGCTGAGTCGATGATTACAATCACAGAAAATAATACCTTCCAGATTATATGGAAGAACATAATCTGCAGGTATGGTCTATACAACACTCTGATCTCAAATAAAGGGAAGCAGTTTAAGAATGTGTCCTTAGAGAGCTATTACAAAAAGGTCGGCATCAAGAAGTTCTTCTCAACTCCCGGCCGCCCCCAGGCAATTGGGAAGACAAAAGTGACGAACAAAATGATTCTTGATGGAATCAAAAAAATATTAGAAGATGCCAAGGGGAGATGGGTTGAAGAAGTGTATGCTATCTTATGGCCATACAGGACGACGGAGAAGACCCAAACTGAGGAGACTCCATTCATGATGGTTTATGGCTCAGAGGCCGTGGTTCTCATAAAAATCAGTCTGCCAACACACAGGGTTTAGATGTATGACCCGAAAGAGAACAACATCGAGCGAAGACTTGATCTAGACCTAGTGGAAGAACAAAAAGAAGATACTGAGGTTAGGCAGGTTGCCTATCAACAAAGGATGGCAAAGTTCTATAATAAGAGGGTGAAAGCCAGACCATTAAAAGTAGGAGACCTTATTCTGAAGATGACCTGGAAGAAACTCAATAAACTTCATCCGAACTGGCATGGACCTTACAGAGTGGTCGAGGAAGTGGTTCTAGGGACGTATCGACCGGAGCATTTGGATGGAGAACCATTATCCAACTCTTGGAATGCCGACCATCTCAAAAAATATTACTAGTAAGTTTGTATTAGCTTTATCTGAACGTTATTTCATCTGTATATGTACACGAAAAAAAGACGACGAATGAAAAACTACAGTGTTCTCCCCTATTTTGTTTTTTGACTGACTTTTGGATTAAATGCATTACATAATTCAATCTACGAAACATCATCCGTGGTGAAGTAGCTCCTCCTTAACTCTCGATGACACGATAATATAAGATGGGGACAACCCCGTCTATATACTCTCAATAACACCGAGAGGGGGGAACATATTAGACATCATTAACTTGGTGAATTTACTCTCTTGTCCGAGACGACAGTACATGGACGAGATGATGCTCAACCATGCACTCTCAAAACGACGAGAGGGGACGTGTGATATAACACCATAATTTGGTGGATTCAAATTAAAAATCATTTAAGTGTGGTTTAATATTAAACATCATTAACTTGGTGAATTTACTCTCTTGGCAGAGACGATAGTGCATGGACGAAACGATGCTCAACCATGCACTCTCAAAATGACGAGAGGGGACTTGTGATATAACACCATAATTTTGTGGATTCAAATTAAAAATCACTCAAGTGGGGTTCAATATTAAACATCATTAACTTGGCGAATTTACTCTCTTGGTCGAGACGACAGTGCATGGACGAGACAATGCTCAACCATGCACTCTCAAAATGACGAGAGGGGACTTATGATGCAAACACCATAATTTGGTGAGTTCAAATTAAAAAAAAATACTTAATTGTGGTTCAATATTAAACATCATTAACATGGTGAATTTACTCTCTCGGTCGAGATGACAGTGCGTGGATGAGACGATGCTCAACCATGCACTATCAAAAAATGATGAGAGGGGACTTAAAAATTGAAAATCATTTCATTATGGTTATTGGATCAAAACATCAGACGATGGCATGCATACAGAGGCAAAGATAACTCAAAAAATATGAGAAGAAACATTATATATTCTACTTAAATGTGAGTCATATTCGGAAATAAAGCAAGAAGAAATAAGATTTTATCAAAATAAACTATTACAAAAAGGTGGGTATGGGTAACAGACGACCACCCTATGCAGCTGTCTCTGTATGTGTAGCGTTTTCATCAACATGAGCCAGCTCATCCACAGAGGTCGACCCACTGATAGTTCCATCGGCCTGAGAGGGGACGATAGAGGCATTCGCATCTAAAAAGGGGCATTAGGCATCACTTCGTCAGCCACGACTGTCTGCAGTGCCCCAACGTACTCCAGATCATCGATCATGAAAGAGTCCTCCATGTTAGGAGATTCTAACTCAGAGCGAATGGAGGAGACTACTTCAGAAAACTTAGTGGTGACCCACCTGCAAGCTGTCGTAAGTCCCCTCTCAAAGTACTCCATGCCAAAACCTCCAAACTCGTTAGAGGACTTATAAGATTCTATGGCCTCATCCCTGATTCGTTGTAGAGACTCGATTGATAAAGCCTCGCCCTTTGCCTTAGAGATTACAACCGAGAGATCTTTTGCATGTTGGGCAACCATAGCAGTAAGGTCTTCGTCCTTCTTCATCAGAGACTCATTCTTGAACTTTAAAAGCTCATCCTTCGTCTGCAGGGTCGCGTCTCTCTCTTTTATGGCATCCAGAGCTTGATGGCAGTGGAGCCGACTCTCCTTCAGCTTGTTTTTTAACTTCTCCTCTGACCTCAGGGCCCTCTCATCCTCGCGAAGCTTTGGATAATACTCGGCCATCCATCTGGAGGCCTTGATGAGGCTGCACACAATCTATAGAAAATTTTGAAAGCATCAGAATGCAATTATCAAAAATGGGAAAGAATTTTCTCAGGTCAAAGATAAGTACCTTGGCCAAGAAGAGAATGATGAAGTCTATGTCTTGTGGAACTGGGACCATGGAAAGGAAATCGTAGTCTTCCTTGGAGGGGACGTGCAACATTTACCTCTTAGCTGTAGAAGACGATGGAATAACAGTGTTTGGGAAAGCTCTGAGCCGAGCAATGTTTGTCACCCAATAATGATCAAAAGTACCAAATGACGAGCCAGTGCCAGACGAGGATCCAAGGCCAGAAGACACCAGGGTCGTCTAAGGAAAGGTGGCCAAAGGAGCAGTCCTCTACTATTGATCTTTATCCTACTGATGGTCGGCATGAGGAGGGGGTTCTTTCCTCTTATGGTCGACCTTAATATTCGTTTATGGGATTCTTACCTCCTTCTTCAGAATGTTCTTTAAATTGGGGGCAGTCATATTCCAAAGGTCGTATGACATATGTGGTGGACGATCTGTAATTTGGAAGAAAAAATTATTAGTAACAATAAAAGTCAGAGTCGATAGAAGATTTAAATAATAGTAAGAAATGAGATCACTCACATGGCTCGACCAGGCGGTCAACCCATAGGCCAGCCTCCTCCAAAAGAGTAGGAGTCACTATATACTTAAATTTGGGAAAAAGGCCTTCCTTACCCAATCTCTGTAAGTATGTCACTCTCCCCCAGCTTGATACACTCAGGTTGGGGTCTAGTTTGGCCCACCTTGAAAGGTTTGCCCAGTTGCAAGGAACTCTTAGCTCGTCCTTTGATGCGTCAACATCGATTAAGAATTCCCAAGATCCGGAGACAAAAAAGAATCTCGGCTTCTAGAAGTGGTTAGAGGTTTAGGTAACCTAGATTATCTTTTTATCAGGTTTCCTTTCCCCTAGATGGTAATAGCCTCCCTGGGTCTTAGAAGATGATATGTGATAGCAGGCTTTAAAGATCTCTGTGGAAGGGTCGTCCGTATATTTGTTCATCCATAATGTGATGTAATCGAGGATGACCCACTAAGAATTAGGCATAAATTGGGTCAGAGCAAGTTCCAAGATAGATATAATGTCTCGTACGACAAGATGGAAGGGTAATTAGAAGCTGAGTTTGAACATCAACTAATCACTGTAATTTTACCCTTTCGGCCGCCAAAAGCCCTCTCTCCCTCTATCGGTATGCTCATAGTTATGTATGATTTAATGACGTAGAGGTGTCTCTAGAGGAAGAGGTCAGACTCTTTGATAGAGGAAGAAAACCGCTCAATGAAAGTAAAGTTAACATGAATTCTGATCTCAGAGCTACTACCATCATCATCTCCACTATCACCTCCTGCCTCTGCCTTAGTTGGCATAAGTTCGTCTAGAAACCTCTCGTGAAACTCACCACCTTTCATGACGCTCAGAGGGACAACGAGTGGTGGAATGGACACATTTATGGTGGGTTTGAAACTATCAAGTACGACCTGAATTGAAGACTCACTAGAGGCATCCTTGGCTATGATTTGGAGGGAAGAGTCATCTCAGCCTGAAGACTTGGCTTGTCTTGATGACATGGTACGAGCCGTAGTCTCGATCGCCTCTGTATGAACATCATGAGAAGGGGACATCCTCATGACCTCTTTAAAAGAATCCCTCATGTCGACCAGTGGAGACGACGATCTAGTCATCTCGGCCCTATTAACCTCAGAGGAAATGGGTATATGGTCTTTAAAGGAATTGGGAAAATGGGTCGTACCCAAATGGGGTCGGCCTTAAGCTTTGCCTCCTACACTTTTTCTACCCTACCAATCTCTTGGAAGCACCTATCCCTAAGTGTGGTGTATTCCTCGACCAACCTATAAAGCTCTTGAAACATCCACAAGCAGAGGCAAGACTTGAGCTACCAAAAATAAAAAGAGTGAAGGGAACAAAAAACTTAAAGGTTTGACTAACTTTTACCCAAGGATCAAAGGGTGGAAAATGAACAGTTTTACAAAGAAATAGTCGAGAACAGTTTGAAGATTTGCCTTAGAAGATGACCGGAACGTGGCCGAACTAAAGTGAAAAGCCCAGCAATGGCGGAGCAAGCCCAAAGTTAAGAAGAATAATCTCCCTAAATCTTATACCTACCCAGAAACCACTATAAACCACCAAGAATTAAGCCCTAGCTACCTAACACAGTCGCCAGAATGTCAAATAAACCCACTGGAAAATTTAAAACCTTATAACAAGCTAGAAAATTAAATAAACTTGAAAGAAATGGAAAACGAAGGTTACCTGGAAGGAATTGAGGAATAAGGAAACAAGAATGGCCTTGAAAGATGTTTGAAAATGAAGGAACAGGGGGCAAAAAGCTCTGGTTCTAGAGAGAGGGCGCGCGAAGGATTGAGAAGCAAGGAACGAGAAAATGGTTTTGAAAAAACCATTTAAATACTAGCAATGATTTGTGCACATTTTACCAAGAGATGCACAGTTCCTCATATGCCTCATTATGTCAAGCTCAAAACCATAAGCGTTTATCCATCAATTATGCCTCGATTAAACACGACCCTATGGGAACTGTGACAGTTGTCACTCCAAGCTGCCACTCACTCGATAGCTTCCATGTGTCCTCTCAATAACTACGATCACCGAACAACATCACATCATTACCCCTCAACCTCATCCACACGTTAGAGACTAAGAGATAGGGGTGATTGATATGCCAATTGTGGCCTCGTCCGTGATCATACAGCCTAAAAAAAGGCGACCTTCACCAACAATCTAGAAGTGAGGCATTGCAACTCGGCCAGATAAGACTTGGCCAAGATTGACTCAGCCGATGGGGCATCCCTGGATACCTCAGCCTCGGCCTTTATTAACTAACCAGTATGAGTAGACTACATTATTCCTTGGGGTCTAATACCCTCATCCTCGACCTCCTACAGGTTGATGACGACAGGCCGAGACAAACCATCATCACAGGTGAAAACTCCACAGTGGTTCACATATCTACAAATCCAACCTCGACCAGCGTGGTCGGTCGAGGTCACATAGCTGACAGGGCGCGTGCATTGGGATATGTGTGAGGATGCGCATGTGGGCACATATCACACGTGGACTAAAACTGTTATGCCCAGATGATTCCCCCACATGAGGGAATATTTGATCATCATGACATACATGTGACATTGCCAGGTATCTCCTCTAGATTGGCTAGATCATTTGGCACATGCTCATTACATGCTTAGGGGGTACACTACACCCCCAAGCACTATATATAGACTTCATCTTCTACCTTGTAGAGGATCGATCATTCTAAACCCTATCAGAAACTCTGTAGAAATCCGGTTAGAGAGAGAAACCTTAAGTGCTTGTATCCTAAGGCCATTAGAGCCCAAATTTTGTGAATTTCACACACTCACACAGTGGACGTAGGACCTTCAAAGGCTGAACCACTTATATTTACTATTATCTCCTTCATAACCTTATATCCTTCTATATTGATTTCTGCAAATACTCTATAGTTAAATGGTTTGAGCTCATTTATCCATCTTGACTTGGTGATACCAGACTTGGTATCATCATGCATTAAGTGCACACTGTAAATGAGAGGTGATGATAGGTCTCATGTGAGTGCGACTAGTGAATTAATTGAGAAAGTAATACACTACGTGTTTTATTCATTTAAAGAATTTAATTACTTACAAAATATTTTCAAACATTTTCCGAGCTTTGACCCACGAGAAAATCGGTTTTCTTATTTTCTTTTAAAAACTCTAGGTGTGCAGCAGTAGCAGGGTTAACAGGGATATATCTTTCTTACCGTTTCAGTACTTGTGGATGCTACGTGATTGAGTTAATCGCCTTTGCACTTTCTATCTAGATAGGATCCTTGTCATTCCAGTATTTTCTTTTGGGCATGTTTCCCTTAGTTGGATTGGACTTTTCTTTATGTCAGAGATATTTTTTTATCAGATTTGTTTTAGTTGGATGATTACTGTCAGTGACAAATGATATATTCAGTTCACATTTATTTATTTATGCATTCATTTATTATGTTCATTTGTATGTATGATTTTGTTCACTTTATATTTATATTGCTTGTTGCGAAAGTGAGGGTGAGAATCAAATCATACTGGATTCTTGTTTTATTTTAATAAAGGATTGACCACCCGGTATTACAATAGGCGGGGTATCACAACTAATTTATTTGTTTGTGGCGAACGTATAAAATCACTACTACTCGATTCAACAAAAACTTTTTCTCTATTATTTGGATAATATAAATTGTCCTTATTAGTATATTTTAGGATGCACATAATTATCTATCCAAATAATTATCGCCTCAAAATAATTATATGCAAAAAATCAACAATTTTTATGGACTCGGATAAATTTATTAGCTAATCAATAATCTTTTTTCACGCCTTATTTATAAAAAAATTTGACATTTCTTAAATTACATATAAATGCACATAAAATACAACTTCTTAAACTATTCACAAATCACCATTATTTAAAATTCTAGTGAGTAGATAAATTTATTATGGCAAATCCTATTGGAAAAAAAATGAAAATAATGTGCAACACTCATTGCAAACAAAAGCAAAAATCGCACGACCCACTACATCATATGTGCCAAATTAAGAACTAATCCATAATTTTACCCATTATTATTATTATTATTTTTTAGCTTCTCCTAACAATAAAATTCTGTTTTTACATTGTTTTTAAAACTTTGCCACTCACTTAATTGAAAAATATTTAATTCGGTATTAATCCCCAATTTAATGAGCGAAAGTTACCAAATTCAAATATAACGTTACGGGTGATGAGTTTTACATATAACTAGCATGGAGCCCGTGCGATGTGTGGGTGTAAATGTATACTACAAATAAAATTGAGTAGAAATATAATAGTTTATTATATCTAAAGTAAATATATGTTAAAAGAGTAATGATAAACAAAAATAACTGTGTAAAAATATTTCCCAATAAATGTACTGTATTTCTAAAAATCCCCCTAATAAAATATACAGGTCAAAGTTTCAATATATATTCAACTTTCAAAGATTTAATGTGCGCAATCAATTCCTAATGTCTATTCCTTTGCTCCATCCAAATAACGTTATTTTATGTAAAAATATAAAGACAGTTTAGATAGTAACGTGTTATTTATAATAATGATATTTTTTGTACATAATATATTCATACATTTACCATGTATGTTATGTAATTTACAAAAATAATATCCTTTTTTGTTTTGTATTTTCAATTATATGTACATAATCTTTGTTGATTAGAATTAAAAATAAATTTTTTATCCACTGAATTTTGAGACGTTTGTGTAAAAATAATATCATCATAAAAACCCATTTAAATCAAAGGTTGGTGATTTTTTTCGGTGTTTGTGGGTGTTATTTCTAAAGTTAAATCTATAGGTATTTGTGTAAAAATAATAAACTTTCTCTCCACCATAAGGAACATCAACTAAAGGTCCAACATGCCCTTCATAGCTCTGTAAACAGATCATAACCTCCCAAACCAAACACAAATTAACAAAAAATAAATAATAAATAAATAGAATAATAAATTAGGTTTTCTTTTCTCAGTGGAAAAGGGTAAACAAAGAAGGAAAACAACAACCAAATTTCCCCTTCAACTTTCTCAGCAATAAATAAGAGTTTGAAAATGTACAAAATTTTAAAGAGAGGAAAAAGTTACTCAACCGAAAAAAATTAAGGAATAATGAGACTATCAAATTTGGTTTTCTTTTCTGCAATAAAAGGGTAAACCAATAAAGAAAATAACCCAGATTGTACCTTTAACTGTCTCAGTAGCCAAATAGAATATGACGGTAGAAAACCCAAAAGAGAGGAAAGAATAGGTTTTCCTCCAAATTTTCCTTTTCAGCAAGAAAAGTCAAAACAATAAAAGATAGCAACCCCCCAAATTTTCCTTCAACTTTCTCAGCAGCCAAACAGAAGTAAAAAAAAACTGTAATCCAACTTTCTCAGCAAGAAAGCAACCACCCAAATTTTTCCTCCAACTTTTATCACCAACCAAATGACCCATCATAACAAAAAAAAACATAATTTAACGAAAAAATAGTTTTTAACTTAAAAAACCAACCTGCTTCATTTTGTTCACTAGCTCTAGGATTATCAACACGCGCCATGAAAAACCAATAAACCAAACCTCAAACAATATATAACCCCAAAAAATGAAGTGAGAGAAAATTTGTTCCCACCCTTTAACCTACCCCATTTATAGGTAAGAAAAGGGTAAATAATATCCAGAAAATTTTGAGGGGTTTGTGTAAAGTTAAAACTCAGTTAAATATCACCCACAAATACTAAGAAAACTACAACCCAAAGGCTAAAATGGCAAAAAAAATCATGCCCACCTTTGAGTAATGTGCTATGGCTGTTTTGTGGGTGTATGAGGAATTGAAAGCGACGTTGAAGAAATGGATGTGTGGTTTGGAAAAGGTGAAGGTAATAAATAATCATCTAGAAACTAAGAGGTGCTATTTTATGTGAGGGTAGAGGAAACGTCTAAGTACTTACAATTGATATAGAGATTCGAGGGAGAGGGAGAAGTTATGGAGCATTAATTATTATTTATAACAAACTTCCCGTCAATGGTATCACAAGTTTCATCAAGTCATTATGTCATGTGATTTTGAGGTTAATGAAGTTGATGACTGTGTATATCATAAGTTTAGTGGGAGAAAATTTAACTTCCTTGTGCTATATGTCGATGACATACTATTGGCTAGCAGCGATATAGGCTTATTGCACGAACCTAAGAGATTTTGAACTAAGCATTTTGAAATGAAAGATCTTGGGGACGCCTCTTTTGTATTGGTAATTAAGATACACTGAGATCACTCTTTGGGTGTGCTTGGGTTATCACAAAAAACCTATATCAAGAAGGTACTCGCTAGATTTGTCATGAAAGATTATGCACAAGAATATACTCCTGTTGTTATGGGAGACAAGTTTAGTCTCTGTCAATGCCCCAAGAATGATACTGAAAGTAAAGAAATGAAAAATGTTCCTTATGATTCAGCTATAGGGAGTCTTTTGTATGCTCAAGTATGTACGCGTCTGGATTTAGTGTACATAGTGGGTATGTTAGGCAGATATTTGAGTAACCCTGGAATGGATCTCTAGAAAACAGCCAAATGGGTTATGAGATATTTATAGAGAACAAGATATTACATACTCATATGCACTTATAACTGATAGCATATGTATAATATTGTGATTAAACTTTATAGTGAGTGATAACAAAATAAGGGACTTAAAAGCAGGGTTATAATTTTAGGCATGATACAATAAAATTATTCGAAATTGAACTAGAACTAAAACGATATGTCTTTTTCGTGTCATGTTTATGTGAAGAATATGACACGTCTTAGTCGTCACGTGTTACCTTATTCGTATTTTTACTCATATTTTCATGTTCAATTACATGTTAAAATATTAGTCGCTTTAGTCATGTCGTGTTTTAAATCGATTGTGTCCATTTTAGATAAAAAAATGATTTTGTATCATATAATTTCCGCATCCAGATTATACTCGTCATATGGTGTAAGTCCCAAACACGACCCTAACACTGAAATTATTACATTGCGCAAAAGTCACAATCACAAAGGAATCAAAATATATCATTCACGTAAGAATAAATTTACAAATGGGGTTAAAGACCTTACTTTTACAATTTAGCTTTTTAAATAAAAATACACCAATTGAGATTTGGGAATTTTTCTAACCTAAAAAGTGAGACACGTGATATGGGATTCATATCAATCATAATAAAAAAAATAGTGTATCTACGATCCTATTACCCCTATGAGGTCAGTGTGACCCAACCCTCCCCTCTTAGCCATATCCGTTAAGTACCACCATGGAAATTGATTTCATTATAAAATGAGAACTGCAAAAATCTATTTGGTATTTTCTTCACCACTTTTGAACTTAACCCATGGAAAGTTAGCTCTTTCCAATTTCTAATTGCCTCATCTTTAGCTAATTCCCACTAAAGAGTAACTGTCATCATGTGTTCAAGCCTCGAGATAAATCCAAAAGGAGAAAAAAAGCCAATGGTGTCTCTCATTCAATTTTATATCAACTCCAACATGGTTTGTGACATCAACCATGGAAGACTATTTGGAGCACTTTACATGAAATGTTTGAACAAATCCTGGTGGATGTCACAAACCACAAGGGGTGAAACCAAGCAGCCTCCGCGTTTTTAAATCATTACTATAAGAACTTTACAGTACTTAACAATACAATTCATTAGCATTAACATGGTTTTGGGAAAAAAATAAAATGAATAAAAAAAATGAACATTTTATCAAATAGTAGGGGGTATACTATTACACTGGATGATATAACAAAGAAAAAGAGCTATCTTCCAACTATGATATTAGATACCAAGACTACCTGTGTGTTAAATTAAAGTTTTCTCTTGTTTGGAACATTTCAACAAACTCTTAATGGGCATTCTCTAAAAATATTTTTGCCAACTTAACAAAAATAATGTATTGAAAGAAAAATACCTACGTAATCTGTAAAACTCATATAGACCATTCAAACACCAAAATACAAACACAATTTGTAAAACGCACATATACTATTCAAACACCAAACACCAAAATTTTAATACATATTTGGTCATTTTTCAACCGAACATAGAGTATCCTTTTTTTCATCACAAATTAACCCATTAAAAGTAAATGGAATACGTATATAAAGGTCAGAGAATTACTAAAAAGTAAATGAAATTTGAGATTTTGGAAGATGGATATGATACCTTAGTTGTTTCAGAGTATAGAAAGTTGTGAGAAATCCTCCACCTGATTGAGAGTTATATAATGTAGCGGGATAAACTTACAGATCCATTATTAATGGAGGAAAATGAAATGGCGTTTGGAAATAAAAAAGAAGCTACAGAGGTCAGGAGAATGAAATGGTGTGTAAATGAAAAAAATGTTAAGAATTTCACGTAATAAAGCCTCATTAATACCTCTAATACTATCGTATTAGAGGTATAATAACATGGAGCCTGCGCAAAGCGCGAGCGTAAATGTATCTTACGAATAGATATTAAAATATGTATTATTTAATTTTATGTAAATGACATATGTGTTCAAAGAATAACGATAGACAAAATAACAGTGTAAAATTTTTTCCCAATCAATATATTGTGTTTTTAAAATTCCAAAAAAAAAACTGTTTTCTAAATGTCTAAGTATTTAAAAAAATAGTTCTTAACTTTGATAATTTTTTTAAAAAACAGAGAAAATATTTCAACATATCAAATAAGGAACCAACCATAAAATAAACTTTTTCCATACTAAGACTACTTTTTAGGGATCAATAATTTACAAAATAAAATTATAGTTTAAAATACCCATTACACTTTCTTCCTTTTCATCAACTTTTCTCCACACCTTTCAAACTATTAAATATAGGAATTAAAACAATATATAAGAATCTAAAGAACATTGAACATTGAATATAGATGGAAATATTTATAGGATAACTCATATTTATAATTTACTTGTACATAAGACATGGTCCATGCCTACCTCAAAATAGAAGAAGCTAACTAAAAACCAAGAAAATCCTCAATGGAAATAGTCAAATTAATCAAGATAGTTGATGGTTTCCATTTCGATTAGAACTCTAGAAAAATAGTCAAATTTCTTATCAATATTGGATTGGTCGATCTTAATCGGGGTTCCCAATCATCTAGATATCTCAAATAAAATTCTTGGTCTCTATAAACAATAATCAAGCCAAGAAAATCAACCCAAATATTGGTAGTTGTGGGTTTCAAAACAGATGGTTTAAAATCTAGGTACCATTTGAATAGCTTCATAATTCTTGGTCTAAAAGAAACAAATTCCCTGTACCATATATGATTCATGTAGCCAACAGAGTGAATTTAATTTCGAAATATCCCTTACCTGCAGGTGTGAGCCTCCATACATGTTGAATGTTCCATAACTTTGTAATTGTAGCTTTCAGCTCATTAGTCTACCAAATCCCATCTCCTTTAGAGAGGATAACATGATCAATTATATTAAATTGATTTTCTTTTAGGGATTCTTGAAAATTTTCTTCCGTGATTTGAATTGTCATAAGGCTACCACTCAAATATAGTTCTGGTTCTTGAAGAGATGAATGATCCACGTTAATGGTTTCCTTCAAGATTACTTTAACAATGATAGCATATAATGGAGGCTTGGGTTGTGGGGGTGTTATCACTTATTTTCTGGTGTGGATATTTAGGGGTTTCTCCATAGCTGTGATATCTAGGTCATAGAGAATCCATGGGTTATTAGTTCATGTTGGGGTGAAAAATGGTCTAAATCTGATAATAGATTGAGGAGTGTAATATGTTTTGACTGAATGAAGTAGTCAAGGCCAAAAATGGAGAACACCACCAACCATGTTATTCGTCATATGGGTTGAGCTACTTTTGTTTGCTTTCTCTCAAATAGGAAAAACGAATGGATTAAAATAAGCGAAAAAAATCGATTGGAATTTCAAAGATAATGGGTAGGGGAATAGGAGAGGTCGACGTATTAAAATATTTTGTAATAATATAGTAAAAAAGTAAATAAAATAAAAAATTAATTACAAAATAAATTTTTTTGAGGATGAGTAAATTTTAAGTTTAACTATATAATACAACTGTTAAATTTGTAACTAAATATTACATATGAAAATCATCCTATTCTTGGTCATATAATAGTTTCTGAATTATAATATCCATTTTAGTTAGTAAGGTTAACATATCTCCATTAGTCTCATGTAAAAGACAATAAAATAGAAAGACGAAGAATGAACTTTGTTAGAGGTTTTAATCTACCGAAAATTATAGTATTAGATGCTCTAATTTACAAAAAACTTCGTTCCTTTATTCCTTCTTCTTTCTCTTTCAAATAATTTTATTATATAAAAACGTCTAAACAACACTACGTATTTTATATAACAAATTATACATATTTTTATTTGTTTTTAATTAAAAAAAACTCTATGTCATTTATGGATACAAGCTTAAAGCTTTTTCTATAAATAAAAAGTTAAAAATGTGTTTATAAATAATTTTTTTTATATTAAAAATCAATTTTGAAATTTTAAAAGTTTTTTAACTTAAAAACTATTTTCTTTAAATAAAAACTTCAAAAAATCTCTAAGTATTTTATTTAAAAAATTATACATATTTTATTTCTTTTCAATTTAAAAGTTTGTATGTCATTTATAGAATTTTTTTCCTAAAAATACAACGTTAAAAATGTTATTATAACAAAAAACTTTTTTTATTTATATAAAAATCAACACAATGTTCAAGATGAGAGAGAAAAATATATTATATATAAATTTTTAGGTACCCATCGATCAAATTTAGGTACCCACCCATGAAACACAAACCAATTAACTTTAGATACAAAAACTAAAACCCAAAGTATTTTTTTAAATATTTTAAATAAAATAAAAGAATCACTGACATATTAATAAATCATCAATGTTCCTAATTATAAAATCATAAGATCGATACATATTCAATTCAGACGATATAAACAAAATCAAATACATAACACATAAAATTACTGAATCACAAATGATATTGAGTGCCTTTTCGTGGAGCTAAAATATATAATTCTTTTCTTAATTTTATTTTTTCTAAACTCCGTGGAACAACATAAAATTAATTAAAAATGGTTTTAATAATTGTGGTGACAATTATTATGCAACACAAATAAATATGAAAGAGGTAACAACCAAGAAAAGATAAATAAAAGGCCAATCACACAACAACGGGGGTACGTGGTTCAGCAAAGAAGTGCCTACGTCCACGGTGGTTCAGTCAGTGTTATTTCTCTATATTCTGAGGAATAAGTACAGAGAATACAACTTGTCCTTTGCCCCGGACTTAGGGTTTAATTTATACATGTGTATGTTGGAGTAGTGGGGGTGATGGGTTCCTTCTTATTAGCCATCTCCCCTACATGGAATCGTGTTTCCCCACAACTTCCCTTCATGGGATCGTGGGGTAATTGGATTGATATGAAGGTGATGGGCCTGGACTTTGGGCCGCTAGGGAGAGGCTACTCGTCCAGGCCTATGGTGCTAAATTCAGGGTCCCCACAATTGCCCCTAAATTTGTTGGGCCATCTTTTCAGGTCCAATGAATTTAAATAATCAGCTATTATGGTCGATTTCTTTGAAAACTGTGAAGTTACTTTGGCGGCACCCGCTTCGCTATTCGTGCGCTATGATTAGACTTGAAGTCTCGTTGGAATAAGGCGCATTTCTTTTTGTCGCTTCAAGCTTTTCCAGCAATCTTTCGTCTTCTGAGAGCTCTTGCGCTTAGTACCCTCTGTTTTCGATTTCAACTTTCGTTGCTTCTTCGCCATTTGACCTGATCTTCTGTCTTGTAAGTCTCTCGTGCTTTTTTGCATTTTCTCTTTGGTTTGTAGTTTTTCTTGTGTTTTTCCAATGGCGAAGATTGGAAATAGGTCTGTGGCTGAGTTTAGAAAATTCTATAGTATTCCTGAGTGGGTAGAGATTGAGTGATGTGCCTCGCCTCCTAGGAACGTTAGGGATATAGAGGATGCACATTGGATTCACGTCCTGTTGCTCTCCCAGGGGGGACTTACCTTCCCTCCCAATGATCTATTTCTGCACTTCTTTAGCTACTTCAGTATTATGCCTGCACAATGTTCGCCTAACGTATGGAAAATAGTGAACGACGTGCATAGGATAAATCAATTGTATGGCACGAAGTTAGGGCTTGCCGAGGTCTGTTTTTGTTACTCTTTTTCTCGAACGAGCTCAGGTGTCCTATACCTTAAGTCTAGGAGCCCTGATAGGGTATTGGTAGTAAATTTACCTGATTCCCATAAGGACTACTGGCAAGAAGGTTTTCTTGTTAGGAATTGGCAATTCTCCCCCCAATTTGAAGGGTCGAGGTCTGAGAGGTTCACTGTTCCCTTTTATGGGGAAGAATATATAGGTAGATGTTGTAGTATTGCTTCAACCTTTGTTGACTTTGTGGTTTTTCTAACTTCTCCTTGCTTTTTCTTTTACAGCGAAGATAAAGAACTTGGAGCCTGCTCTCAGCGAGGTTCGTATCTCGGAACTGGTGAAAGCTTGGAACATCAGGGAACCCTTGGGTGACGGCGAGCATCCTAGGTCTGCTGCTTTTCTGCTTGAATACAAGAACACAGGCTCCAGCTTCATAGCCCGACCTGTGGATACTGTTCCGGACTTTGACTCTTCCGAAGAGATTTCTGCTGAGCCCATCCAATTGGACGAAGAAGAGAGCAGCTCGGAGAGTGAGCCTGCAGGTGTTGTGAGAAATTTGGGTGGAGGAAGTGCTGATAGTAGCAGTTCCTCGAGTACTACCAGCAATTCAGGTGAAGAAATGCCTCCCAGGAGGAATTTAATCCGAGATGATGATGATGATGATGATGTGCTTCTTGTACAGAGGTCCAAAAAATTGAAGACTGTCTCCGGGGACATAGCTACTGGTTCTCGGCCTTCCCCTCAAGAGCAAGAGAAGAAGAAGAGGGAGGAGGAGCAGGCGAGGGAGAGGGAGAGGAAAAAGGAGGAGGAGAGGAAGAAGGTGGAAGAGAGAAAGAGGAGGGAGAAAGAAAAGGAGGAGGAGAGGAGGAAGATGGAACTGAGGACCAAGTCCGGTCAAGCCTTGGTCCCAGTATCTGCTCTGCCTGAGGGAGTTTCGGTGGCCACCTCTCCTCAGCTCGCCCCTGCGCTGCTTGAGAGGGCAGTCCTCCCAGCAGATCGTGAGAGGGCGTCAGGGTCCGATCAACTGGCTTTTCAAGCTAGCCAGAGGCTTGCCTTGGTAAGGTTCCTTTTCTACTTCTCAACTTTTTCTAATCCGTTTTGATGGTTTCTTCTTTCTGATCCTTTCCTTATTTTTTGCAGTTTGTGACTGACTTTGCTGTGCTCTATCGCTCTCGCGATGACCTTCTGAGAAGGAACACCGAGCTGGAGAAGCAGAAGTCTACTCTGGTGGCCAGAGGTTCTCAGCTGGAGGCCGATCTAAAGGCTGCTGATGCAGCTCGAGCTTCTTCTGCCTCGGCCCTTGCTAATTCTGCTCGCGAGAGAGATAATGCTGTTAGGGAGCTCGGCGAGCTGAGGAAGTCGTATGATCAGGTCTGCTCGAGCAAGCTGGACTTTGTGGAGAAGAACAGGGTTCTTGCCGAGCAGCTGGAGGCGGAGAAAGCCCAGGCAGCTACTCTTAAAGAACATTCATACAATTCTGGCTGGGCTGCTGCGTATGAAGATGCCGAGGTTCAGATAGGCTATATTAGCCGTCTGAACTTCAAGAAGGGGTGGAACAAGGCCCTTGTGGCCGCTGGGGTGGATGTTGCATCCCCACTCTTTGACGAGCATGATCCAGGGCCAAAGCCGGTCGTGGATGAGGACCCAGCCCCAACTGCTGAAGGCAGCAATCCTGTTTCTCGGGCGACCTCTTCTGATGCTCCCTTAGTCGAGGAGGCAGTGGATGCCCCTGCAGAGGGTAATGCCCCTGCCGATGCTGATAAAGACAAAGGTCCATCCACCGAGGTTGCTAAGTGATAGGGATTCTTTGTAATTTTTTCCTTTTTTGTTCTGATGTAACCTCGCTCGTTATCAATGAAAAGACTTTATTTTTGTTTATGCTGATTCCTTTCTTTCCTTTTGCTTTTACTTGTAGTTGGTTGATGTGGATGACTATGTTCCTGTTACCTCCCAATTAGGTAGGACTCTGGGTCCTAATGCAAGCCCTGTAGTTCGCCAGGCTTTTGCTAGGCTCTGTAGGTTTGCTAAATCAAGGAACCAGAAATATAAGGATCAGTCCGAGCTAGTGGCCAAATTGAAGGACAGGCTCCAGGAAATGGGAGAGATCGGAGCTTCAGTGAAAGAAGAAGTCAGCGAGCTGAGAGTAAAGTTACTGTAGGCCACCGAGATCAATCAAGTCATGGAGTTTCTTCAGCGGGAGAATGACGACCTGAGGCGGGAGGTCTCGAAGCTTAAGGAGCATTCGTCGAGCACCACTGCGGCAGTCCTACAAGGTTCTTCCTCGTCGCGAGATGCTCGGCCTCCCCTCCCGCGAGCTGGTAGGAGTACGCGGGGTAGGAGTAGGGAAGCTGAGGAGCAGCGTGAGAGGGAAATGGAGGAGTTGCATGGTGATGTCCAGCGAGCTTACGTAACTGCTGCTGGGCTCCAGAGGGACGTCACCCGACTGCGGCATTTATTCAAGAAGGGCCCTCGCCAAGTGTGGACTGATGGCTATGATCAGGGCTGGCTGGATGCTCCCACAAGATTATCAGAGTTCGAGGAGCTTTCCTTCATCAGGGGGTGGTTGAGTGCTCTCAAAGAGCTGCAGGTCCCGAGAAATTCGATATTGTGGTATCAGCATGAGATGTCTCCCTCTACTCTGATGCCCAATCCATTCAGGCGAGATGACCGATGGATTCCTATCGATGCTATTCCTCGGCGGCTACTGGAGTTGGACACAAATGAAGTTGTTGAGGAATTCGATCCTGCCCCTGATGACGGGAGGAGAGCTAAGGTTGCTGACTACCTTGCTCGGAGGCTTCCCCCTTCTTGATATTTTATTTTTTAATAATTGTAAATGCTTTGGGCGAGCCTTTGCCGACTAAACATGTACTATTATTGTTTGTAAATATAAAAGATTAATGGAAAGTTTGAGTTTTGGGCGTTTTTGCCGACTAAACGTGTTTATCCAATCTTTGTTATATTTTTGCAGCTTCACAAACTTTATCTTGTCATGTGAGTGTCCGCCCAGTCCAGTATTAAGAATACCATTGTGCTCTCTCTTTACCTTTTAGGTTGTGTCGTCACACTCTCTTAGGTCTAAGAGGGGCAATTGGCAAGGACACACCTGTTATTGGATGTCTTCATCCGGTCAGGATTTTGTATAACCAAAGTAGGTTTGATGCCTAAGAATACTCTGTAGGGCTTCATATATTGCCATGGGCAATGCTAAGAGGTCTGTCGTGCATCGTGACGATGACCTGAGGAGGGGTGTTCCCCTGCTATGTCAACCATTATACCTGTGATTTGAAAAGGATGTGCAATAAGATATAATTTTTACTTTTTTGGAGAGTAATCAACTGAGAGATTTTTATTGGTGAATAGAGAAATAAACTGTCTTTTCCCAAAATGAGTACAATAAAAGATCTAACAATAGAACTCCTAAAAGTAGAATTTCTTGAGATTAGCTGCGTTCCATGCTCGTGGTATCTCTCTGCCCTCCATCGTTTTCAAATGATAGGCACCTTGCAGATCGTCTCTAATTATCTCATAAGGTCCTTCCCAGTTTGGGCCCAGTTTACCATCTGATGGCTTCACTATGTTGCCCAGGACCTTCCTTAGGACGTAGTCTCCAACTTCGAACTTCCTCGAATTGACCTTCTTGCTGTAGTGCTTTGCGAGCTGTTGCTGATAGCTCGCTAGTTTTACTAGGGCAAGTTCCCTGTGCTCGTCGGCCAAGTCGAGTTCAGCGAGCAAAGCCTGATCTTTCTGATTCTGCTCGACAAGGTTGGATCTCATTGTAGGCAATCCTGCTTCTAATGGGATGACCACTTCCATACCATATGCTAGTGAGAATGGAGTCTGACCTGTGGCTCGTCTGGGAGTCATTCTGTATGCCCATAGGACATGTGGTAGCTCGGTAGTCCACGCGCCTTTTGCTCGCTCTAACCGCTTTTTTAATCCAGCGATCACTGTTTTGTTGGAAGCCTCAAATTGTCCGTTGCTCTGAGGATAAGCTACCGAGCTGAAGTGGTGCCTGATCCCGTGTTGGTCGCAGAAGTCCTGAAAGGGGCCACTCTCGAACTGTATCCCATTGTCAGTGATGATGGTTCTGGGGATCCCGAATCGAGTGATTATATTTCTCCATATGAACTTCATCATGTCAGCATCTCGGATGTTCGCCAGTGGTTCTGCCTCGATCCACTTGGTAAAGTAATCAGTGGCGACCAACAGGTATTTATGATTGCCGACAGCGGTGGGTAGTGGTCCCACGATGTCCATTCCCCACTGGGCGAAAGGCCAGGGGCTGGTCAGGGATTTCAATTCGTTGGCAGGCTGGTGGACCATGGGGGCATGAAGCTAGCATTTTAGGCATCTGCGGACATATACTGTGGAGTCCCTTTGCATATATGGCCACCAGTAACCTTCCTTTATTGCTAGGAAGGCTAGAGACCTTCCTCCGACGTGACTTCCGCAGATTCCTTCGTGAAGCTCGTGAAGCACTGTCTCGACCTCGCCTGGGTGGACGCATCTAAGGTAGGGGCCGGAGAAAGATCTTTTATACAAGTTGCCTCCCGTGGATAAGTGAAAGCGAGCAGCTTTAACTCTTATCTGGTGGGCGGTCCTCCTATCCTCTGGGAGCCTTCCGTTCTTCAAATAGTATCTTAAGGGATCCATCCAGCTAGGGGCTGGTTCCAATTGGAGTATTTGTTTCGCTGTTGTTAGCTCGCAGTTGGGGTGAATGCTCGGGTAGCTAAGGAAATCGATAGGGATTATCCTTTTAAGGCTGGAATCAACTGCCGAGCTTAGGGCTGCCAAAGCGTCAGCGTGGCTGTTCTGCCCCCTGGGAAACTGTTGGATGTTGATTTCTTCAAAGTTCGTCATCAAGTTTCTTACCAAGGAGAGGTAGGCTGCCATCCTCTCGTCCTTCGCGTTGTAGTCTCCACTTATCTGATTGGAAACTAGTTGCAAGTCTCCGAATACCTGTAAATGCTTTGCTCCTAGAGTTTGCGCCCTTTGGAGACCTGCAATTAAGGCTTCGTATTCTGCTTCGTTGTTGGAGGCTGCAAATCCCATCCTGATTCCTTGCTCGAGGACTGCATTTTCTGGAGTGATGAGAACAATTCCTACTCCTGCCCCCTTTGAGTTGGAGGCTCCATCAACGAATAGCTTCCAGCTTCCCCCTGTAGCCTGGCTGTTTTGTTCTGTTAGCTTAGGCTGGTCGAAGGGTTCTTCGCCTGTGAATTCGGCTATGAAGTCAGCGAGGATTTGACCCTTGATAGCTGTCCTTGGTTGAAATTGGATGTCAAACCGGCCGAGCTCGACTGACCACTTAGACAGTCTGCCCGACAAATCTGCCTTCCTTAGGACAGCCTTGAGGGGGTGTGATGTAAGGACAATGATCGTGTGAGCTTCGAAGTAATGCTTCAGTTTCCTCGAGGACATTACTAGGGCGAATACGAGCTTTTCCAATGGCAGGTAGCGCTGCTCGGCGTCTAGTAAGGTTTTACTCACGTAATAGACTGGATGTTGGATCCCTGTGACTTCACACATTAGCGCTGAGCTGATAGTATGGTTGGATACAGAGAGGTAGAGGTACAAAGGGTCCATTTGCTATGGTATGACAAGCAGTGGTGGGGAGCTTAGGTAGGATTTGAGCTCGCCTAATGCTTGCGAGCAAACTGGGGTCCATTCTATTGTTTTGCTGCCTTTTAAGAGTTGGAAGAAGGGCTTACATCTCTCGGAGGATTTAGAAATGAAACGATTTAGAGCAACGAGCATTCCAGTGAGCTTCTGTACATCGCGGATTGTGCGAGGAGGTTGCACCCGTTTAATTGCATCAATCTGGTCCGGATTTGCCTCTATTCCATGCTTGCTGACCAAATACCCAAGGAACTTTCCTGACTGGACACCGAAGGAACACTTGCTCGCGTTGAGTTTCATTCGGTATTTCCTGAGGATTTTGAAGGTACTTGCCAGGTCCGAAAGGTGGTTTTCTTTCTCCTTGCTCTTGACGATCATGTCGTCGATGTAGACCTCCATCGTGTCTCCCATCTGATTCTTGAACATTTTAGTAACCAGCCGTTGATAAGTTGCCCCTGCATTTTTTAATCCAAAAGGCATTACCTTGTAACAGTATAAACCAACCGTCGTGATAAACGCCGTTTTATCCTGATCTGGTGCATACAGGGGAATCTGGTGATAGCCTGAGTATGCATCTAGGAAACTCATTCGCTCGTGATCTGCAGTGGCGTCTACTAGTTGGTCTATTTTTGGAAGAGGGAAGCTATCCTTGGGGAAGGCTTTGTTGAGGTCAGTGAAGTCTATGCAAACTCTCCACTTACCATTGCTTTTTGGAACTACCACTGGGTTGGATAACCATTTGGGGAATTGCACTTCCCGTATGGATCCTGCATCCAGCAGTTTTTTGACTTCTTGTTCTATTGCCTTGGCTTTCTCGAGAGCAGTTCGTCGTGCCTTCTGTTCTATCGGCTTGAATGTGGGATTGACGTGCAACCGATGGCAGACCATATTGGGATTGATTCCTGGCAGCTCATAGGGTTCCCAAGCGAAAACATCTATGTTGCTTCTGAGTAAGGTTAACAAATCCTTTTGCTCTTCGTCAGTGAGTGAGGTTTCGATCAGGAAGACTCTGTTGTTGTCGCCTTCTCTAGCAATTACTTCTACCAGGTCCTCTACAACCCGCTCGGAGGGGAGGATCCTGGTCTCTTCCACTCCGGGCCTTCCATATTTTAATTGCTATTTGGAAGGGATTGCACCTTCCTCCACTTTCTCGCTGGTTTGAACATCTTTTTTCTCTCGCTTCGGTCGGATGGCCGCTATGAAGCACTTTCTCGCCATCGCCTGGTCGCCATGTATCTCCATCACTCCCCGCTCGATGATATATTTGAGTTTCTGGTGGTAGGTCGAGGAGACTGCCTTCATTGCATGAAGCCATCCCCTGCCGAGGATGGCTTGATACGGTGAATCGATGTCGACCACCAAGAATTCAATCATTTTTGAAACATTCCCAGCGAGCACTGGTAGTACTATCTTGCCAAGAGGCATGGTCATTTTTCCAGCGAAGCCGACCAGAGGAACAGTGGTTCCCTTCAGGTCGGCGATGTTCAACTTCAATTTTCTGAACAGGTCGATGTACATTACTTCGGATGATCTTCCTTGATCGACGAGCAGCCTGTCGATATCAAAGTTGGCTATCCTGAGTGTAATGACTAAGGCATCGTGATGTGGGGTCCTTACTCCCACAAGATCTTCATCCGTGAAAACAATATGCTTGTTGTAGTTGATGTCCTCTGCTCGCCGGCGTTTTCCTGCCTGTGATTTCGCTGGATCTATTTGAAAAGCTTGCATTACTGCTGTTAGCTTCTTTACCTCCATCCGAGCTGAGTTGCCCTGGATTTGCTTAACATCAGATACTCCATGGATTACTGCGAATTCGTGTCCGGTGTCGTCTTCTAACACGTTGTCGGGTTTTGCCTCCTTGTGGACAATCACTCTCTCTACCTTCCTTTCCACAAATTCATTCAAATGTCCGGATTGGGCCAGCTCCTCGAGGTGGGACTTAAGAGCCTTGCAGTGCTCGGTCTTATGTCCTCCCTCTTTGTGAAAGGTGCATCTCAGCGCGTTGTTTCTTTTTGATGGATCTCCTCCCATTTTTCGGGGCCATTTGATGAACGGCTCATCCTTGATCTTAGCGAGAATTTTGTAAATTGGTTCTTTGAAGACGGTGTTGACCGCCTGGAACGACTTTGCAACGTCAGGGCTTCCTCCGTTCTTGAGGCCATTCTTGCTCCCATTCTTTCCTCCTTTTTTCTGGTTATCAACTTTCTCACTTCCCTTCGCGGCAAGCTTGGCTCGACCGTTCTCACCTACGTTAAGGCGGGTGACATCTTCCACCTTTGCGTATTTCTCAATCCAGGCCATCAGGTCATCAATGGTGGTTGCTTCCTTCTTTGTCAAGGACTGGTAAAGGAGGGAAGAGCTAGGTAGCCCAATTTTGAATGAAGCCACTGCCACCTCTTCCGCGCAGTCTTCGACTTCGTTGAATAACTCCCAGTACCTCTTCGCGTAGTCTCGAAGTGTCTCCTGAGGAGTTTTCTTCATCGTCAATAGAGCATCCATCCTTTTGGGATGGGAGCTGCTGGTGATGAACCGGGCCGTAAAGAGCTCGGCCAGGGATTTGAAATTTTTTATGGATCGGTGAGGGAGTTTCTCGAACCATTTTTGGGCCACGTCATGAAGTCTCGAGGGAAAAATACGGCACATCAGTGCATCTCGGTGATTCCAGAGGGTCATAGCCTGCCGGTACTGCCTGACATGATCAATGTGATCAGTCTTCCCGTCGTAAATCTTGAACCTTGGAATAGTAAACTTTTTGGGAGCTTCTTCTTCTTCAATTTCCCTCGTGAAGGGTGATTTCATCTGGGTCTTGAGGGCTCTCCTGGCGAGTTCTCTGGTTGACCTGGTGCCGCGGTGAGCTGGATGTTGGTCCATCTCTCTGCGGACTAGGTTCCGTATGTTGTCGTCGCTGCGAGCAGGGCTCTGATAGCGGCGAGCTTTTCTCAGTTGCTCGCGGAGGTCGTCGTCTGAGTCACCACCTTCGAACCCTTGATATTGCCGCCTAGGGCTCCTTCCTCGGCTGTGAGATTTGCGCGCCTGAGGGCTAGGAGTGCGATAGGGGCGTCTCCTGGTATCAGGGCGTAGTTCTTTTTCCAGTTTTTCCAGTCTTCTTTTCAGGCGAGCATTCTCAACCTCATACCTGCGAGAAGACTCCCTCTGCTCATGGAGCCTTGCTTCGTCTGCATCGATCAATCTGGATATCTGAGTGGACCTTGCTGGTCCTTGACTTTCTTCTGAGGCTGGCCTTTCTAAGCGAGCCCCGTGATCTGAACGTCAGACTTCAGACCTAATCCTGCGAGGAGCGGGTGGCTCCTGAATATCTCCTGCTTGAGGAGCGTTGCTGCTGTGACCAGACATCTTAGATTTTTTTCTTGGCGTGGGCTCTTCTCAAGGAAAGATAAACGTTTCCCACAGACGGCGCCAATTGTGGTGACAATTATTATGCAACACAAATAAATATAAAGAGGTGACAACCAAGAAGAGATAAATAAAAGGCCAATCACACAACAACGGGGGTACGTGGTTCAGCAAAGAAGTGCCTACGTCCACGGTGGTTCAGTCAGTGTTATTTCTCTATATTCTGAGGAATAAGTACATAGAATACAACTTTTCCTTTGCCCCGGACTTAGGGTTTAATTTATACATGTGTATGTTGGAGTAGTGGGGGTGATGGGTTCCTTCTTATTAGCCATCTCCCCTACATGGAATCGTGTTTCCCCACAACTTCCCTTCATGGGATCGTGGGGTAATTGGATTGATATGAAGGTGATGGGCCTGGACTTTGGGCCGCTAGGGAGAGGCTACTCGTCCAAGCCTATGGTGCTAAATTCAGGGTCCCCACAATAATATAAATAGATAATAATTGATAGTATTTGTAAATGTGTTGTGCTTAATATTTTATGGTGAATGAGTAGTATACAAATTAAAGAGTGACAACTTTGATAAAGACATCAAACGTGATCCAAAATTCATATGATATAATGTTCATAGAGGTTTGTATTTTATTTTTATTTGAATTTAAAAAATTAAATCAGTAAAAGTTTCACATGAACTTAAATGTCACATAATAGGAAAAATTAGTGAATAAACTCAAATGTCACATGATAGGAAAATCTAGTGAATACCTCCAAAATAATATTGATACCCCTTAGAAAGATTTACATTCGGTATTCGATTAATTAAAATGAAATAAAGTTGGAGATCTAACACACACACACATATATATATATATATATATAAACAATATAATATTATGTTGGAGTATAAAGAGAAAGTGCCGAACATGTAAATGTTATTTAAAATAAAATTTCGCAAAAGGAAGGTATACCGATAATGATCAAAATGTAGTGAATATGGTTTCTCTCAAACACAACGTTGTTTTTCTATACTCCTTTTAATCTTTTCACATTTTAGCTTCATTAGTTGGTGCAATCAACTTTGAAGTTACATATTGCAATTATATTTGATTTGAAAGCACCACCATATGTAAAGATAATTTATATATTGATATGAATTTACTTTCAAGATGATAATTAAATATATATTCATTTCATTCCAAGAATAAAAATACTTGTAAAAAACTACACCCATGAGTGAGAAAGAGATTGTATGAATTTCAAACCTTTACAGAAGAGTATCGGGGTTTCTCATATTCATTTGGCTCTAGATTACCCTTTGACCATTAAGTCTTTGCTTGATGTAAATAATGTTACAAAGTATATTACTTTTTCCACCCAATACTAAGAAGATTTGTAGTCATGAGTGGGTTGGTTCATCGCATGGGTCGTTTACGTAATTTTCTCGAAAAGCCATAAACTAAGTAGGAGTGAGTATAAAGTATCGATTATGAGAATGAGCCACCTTAGAAAGTAGGATTATTTGCTTGCAATAATGCAAAAATAAAATATAATCAAATTAAGCCTTTCATAAGTGAAGAGGAGACCCGAAATTAAATGAATTCATCCCATCTAATTCTCTAAATAACAAAAGTATACTCCCTCTCCCCCACAAAAAAAAAGAAGGTACCATAATAAAAACCCTTACAGACATGAGTCCATTTCTAGATTTCATCTAGAAATAGCTCAAATCAATGAGGTAAATAGTTAACTAATTTGAACACATCTTGAAGAAAGTAACCTTTTATCATTTGTGAAAAATGTAGGTGTAGTCCATATTTAAAGATGGACATGAATATGCAGAATCATATCCAAACAAACCACAGTAGTTTAGTCTACTAAATTACTCTTCTAGTCTAAGTAACTTTAACACATTGCCTTTGGCGATTATGTTGAAAACAAAAAATCACAAGCAAAATTCCTAATATATGTTGAAACTATAAAATGAAAAGAAACCTTGAAGAATTTACAATGTGATTGAAACCCCAAAAAAGAATAGGAAAACAACTTGTCAGATGGGAATGATCAACAATCACTGTATTATTTGACTGTTAATACAAAGTGTATCATTGCGAGAAAAAATATAGTATTCTTATAGCAAAAATAGGCTATCACTATATGATTTGACTGAATGATCAACAATCACTGAAGTTGATACTCCTGAGAGTGAGGATGAGGTGAGTGAGGATGAGAGCAAAGACGAGAGAGATTCACAAACTGCTTTCAAAGAACTGTATGGAGAAACTTTAAAAGCAAAGAAAGCAAACGTGAAATTATGAGCTATGTTAAAAAAACATTCCATAGAAATAAATAATTCCAATTCTTTAATTGAGGATCTTAGGGCACAAGAAAAGAAAATTCGAGAGAAGCTAGAATATGTCGAGGGTGAGAGAGATAGTCTTAGGGGATTGATGGAGACTATGAAAAAGGAAATTCTGAAATTTGAAAATTCTACAAGTTTACTTGAGTCAAGGATAGTTGAGCTTGAAGAAAAACTGAGAGATTCGAGTAAAGTTAAGTTTGATTTGGAGGCTAGGCCTGAAAAGTTAGACAAAATCTTAGGCACCGTCGAAATCAAAGATAATCGGAGAGGTATTGGATTTAATAATCATGTCGCACCTGCACCCAAAGCCAAAACTATGCAAACAAGAGAGCTTCCTAGGAACTTTAGGAAAGAACCACCTAGGAACGTGAGGTATAATTGATCTATAGGACACGCTCCTCACCGTATCTACACTTGCACTCATTGCGGTAGGAGAGGTCATCTTAGACGGTTTTACTACAATCTTAAGAACGCTCCTAGAAAGTCTAGACCCATTCTGGTTCCCAATGCCCCTACTCGTCGGTTTACACCTACTTGGGTTAGGAAGTCAGATTTAGAAGCGTTAGGTATAAGGCTAGTTGATTATCGCATCATTGCTTGTGGTTCTCCTTATCTTTCTTCTTTCAATTGAGGTTGTTCGTTGGTTTGTTATACACTAGTATTTACATCTTTCATTATATTTGGCTAGTGTTATGGCATGTTTCTTGTTTTTTTTATTTGAGTCTTTTTGAAAAATACAAAAATATTTTTTTGAGTCATAAGGTTTCATGATTGATATGGGATATTAGTGTGATTGATTCTCCCCTTCTTTCATTTTTCATGTGGCTAGGACTTTTTATCATTATTGTTGATGCCATAGAATGATCTTAACCTTCGCACTATGGGGTTGTTTCGATGTTGATATGCATTTTGACTAAACTTTGCTTATATGCCATCCTTGCACACATGCACGAGTTTATATGGATGTTTGACTTCTCTTGCTTATTTGAGTTTTGTGAGACATTCTTATCTCAATTTTGTCATCTATGTGTAAGTAAACTTAAGGAGGAGGTGTGCTTGTAAGAACCATTTTTCGTGAGAATTGATATTTAAAAAAAATGATGAGTGTTCACGGGAAAGGGCTGCGAGAGTATAATATTGACTCCTCGTGAAATCCACCGTTTAAAAGAACCCAAAAGAAAATCAAGGCAAGAAAAATTCATATGCCATAATTGGGGCCAATAGGACTATCTATAAGTTGAGATTGATAGATATTTCTAAAGATCTTGTTAAATTCATATATATGAGGGAGTTTGGTTGGAAATTAATTTAAACGGGTTTACACCACGAATCCTATGTTGAAACATCGTATCATGGCGCTATTGTTTGTAGAATCGTCAACAATCCAGACTTGTATGCATGTTGATTAAGTTTAGTTCATCAAGCTCACACTTATTTTATCACACATGGCTTTGATGAAGTTTGATGATTTCTTGCTATCAATTATAACTCTTTGATCGATTCGACGTATTAAAATGATGGCACAATTGTTGTACTTCACTCCCAATCTGTCCACTTTCATAATTGAGCACATTAGTACCATGTTAACATGTAATCCCCAGTTGTCGGTTTTTACACCGTTTTCTATTTTGTAGTATGTTTTCGTGTTCCAGGTACTATTTTTGGATAATTTATTCATTGGGAAAATTCTGAATGTTTTTGGGGTGTTTCTGGAAAGTTTCAAAATCTCGTTCAAACTACATCATATGTCGCGCGAACACGTCGTTCAAGCGAATTCCTAAGTAGTTCGAGCAACATCTTCAAGTCGTTCGAACGACTTCTCGTAAGATCAGGGTTACCTTTAAGAAGTCGTTCTCGCTTCTCTCATTTCGTCCTCTCATACTCTGCATGTTAAAAAATGGCGACAGCAGCTCGGGCTATAATACCGTTATTTTCAGTGGTTGAAGCTTCGTTCTTCACCTCTGTCATTACTTTAAACCTCCACTTGTCTTTGTTTCTCTCCCTTGATCTCGTATATCAGCCATTGATACTCCCTTGAGCTCGCATAGCAACTACACATTCTTAGTTGAGCTCCTGCTGTTTCTCCGATGGGTATTTGTTTCCAGTCAGTAGCTTTTCGGCAAACAGTTCCCATTCTTCGACGATTTCGATGTATAGTCTATTGTTGCAGTTTTAGTGATTCATGCATTATTATTCTGTTACTGCTATTTTTTTCTATCCTCTATCATACTGATATTGTTTATCTAGTCATGCTGATTCATTCTCATATTTTATTGCTAGATGTGGTGTGTTTATCCCACCTTTTGTCTATTCAAAAAGGGGGATAGATATGTGATGTAGGGGGAGTATTTATTATGATTTTATATTTGTTTTATTCCTCCATACTTCACTTGGGTATCTGTTTGTGTCTCATGCGTGTAGGTATATTTTCAGAAATTCAGATATCTGTTAATACATCACATTCAGAGACAGAATCAGATTCAGACATTCAGATTATTGCCATTTAGAGACAGAATCAGATTCAGATGCTTGTCGATTATTTAGTTTCATCATGTCATGTATTTCTTATCATTGTGGGATAGGACATGTATTTATTTGACGGCATATAGCATTTCTGTTTAGTTTTGTCCCGGAATAGCCAAAGGGGGAGATTTGTAAGAACATAATTCTTAGCATATTCATTTGTTTTAATTGGCTTAATTCCAGACAAAATAAATTAAGTCTAGGCTAGTTAATTATGGAGTTAATTTAAAGCCTACGACAAAGTTCAAGTTCAAGAATGTGCAATCAAAGCTTTCGAGAAGATTACAAGTCAAGAGGTGTTGTATATGTTTAAGATCACTCACGTATGAATACTTATGAGTAGTTGGGTAATTTGTATATTGATTAAATGTTGGGTGATTTAAATGTTTGGGACTTAAATTTTTTATGTTTTAAAAATATTTCTGAGTTGCAAACAGTTTAAAGAAAATTCGAGGATTTAAATTAAAAAGGAAAAATATTATTTTTTACTGTAGCTCGCTCGAACGAAATAGTAAATCGTTCAAACGACATTGACATATCGCACGAATGAGATCTATTCTTGTTCGAACGACCTTCCACCTCGATTTTCGTGTTTTCATTTTCTTGGACTCTGTGCAGCTCAGTTATAAATGAAAATGTATCTGCAAACATTTCTGGAGGCTAAACAATTTCAAAAACTTATTCCTATACAGTTTTTCATCTTTCGGTGTTTATTCAAGATCGTATTACTCAATTCCAAAGTTAAGTGATCTTGAACGCGTTTACCGGAAGATAATTCATTCACTACACCGTGTTGCACTTTGTGAGGAGAACTCTACAACCGAAGGGCTGCGTGCTATTGTAGAGGGAGTTCTTATGAAGTAACTTATGGAGAAGCCGTCTTCTTCTTTATTGCTGACCGTCTGGAGTTCCTGCGGGAGATTTCAGCCGAGACATCGAAACCGACACCTACGGGTATTTCGTATGTCGCACTTATTTCATTGTAATCCGTTTAAGCCATTTTCTTACAAATTATAGTGAAATAAAAAGGTTTTGCCCTTCGGGGATTTTTTCTAAAATTGTTTCTTTTACCGCATGCTTTATTCATCAAATGGATTTAATCATTTAGATGCATGTTTAAGGTTTTAGAAGTTAAAATTGGGTTTATCTAAAAATTGAAACAAAGTAGTTTTTACCTAAAGTACACACTAAAGGGCCTTTTCACAGGTCGATGTCATTTATAAAGACTGTACAAATGCATAGAGAAAATGAGAAGAGTAGGACAAATTTGGGATATCATAAGTTATCACAAATGGGTTTGATCGTGATTATCTCTGTGAATTCGTGGCAAGTGGGTTGGATCATGATTACTATTTTTTTTGGTAAGATGGAAGATAAAAAGAAACAACGACTCGATCAACGAGTCCTTTCAAGATCATGATTACGATGAGTATGATGAAAAGAACCCGCAAGGAAAATATTGATAGAGGAGGAGAAAAGAACAATATGGTTTTTCTAGTAAGAGGAAGATGGCTTCATTTATATATAGATGCATGTATAGTCACGTAGGTAGCCGAATAGTATTTTTTGAAACTTTTCATATATTGAAACAATAATCGGTAGAAGTGAATGGAGAACTAAATAACTTTTTTGAAACTTTTAATATATTAAAAAAATAATCAGTAAAGATAAATGGAGAAGTAATGTATTTATTAGATGTCATTAACCTCTAATACTATCGTATTAGAGGTATAACTATCATGTAACCCGCGTGATGCGCGGGCAAAATATACAATTTATTAAAAAATAAAAAACATTGGATTAATTAAGAGAACGTAATTGTACATTGGTCTTTGTTTTGTTTCCATTGAATAAAAATTTACCGATTATATTCAGTTTCCAAACGAATGATGTTTAAAAAATTTAAACCCAAAGACATTGTTGATATATCCTTTTTTCAGTGACCCGTCAAGTAACTTTTGTCAGCTTACTAGAAATGATGACATTGTAATGACATTAAAAGGGCCATATGGTTGCAGCATACACCATTTAAAAAAGACATGGACTACACATTTATAAATATCAATGAACACTGAGAAGTTAAGAAATACAGATAAAAATATCTTTTATAAAAATTGTATTCAAGCAAACAGTTCTGAGGACCTTTGTAAGTGGATTTGAACTTGTTGTCTCATATCTTGAAATGCGCACAATGTTTCTGCATCAAGCCCCCTGAAAACTATTGATCCCAATCTGCAAATTGCATAAGTTGTGTATTCAGTTTCTAAATATCTGATGGACTTGAGCTTAAATGTCTTCATGTACATATTAGAAATAATTTTTGAAGGGTTATTTATCTTTGTAAGAATTCTTCAATCAAGCATCCAGTCGGTATGAATTTTGTACTTCCGTTAACATCGCATAGCCGAGCTTCTGAAGTTGATCAGTCTTTATGTACTCAGCTCAGACTTGTATAATAAACCAATAATTTTGTTCAAGTCAGCGGAACAAATATTTGCGGCATCGTCGTAAGAGGAAGAAACTTACCTTTCTAGATTTTTAAAACTTCGAAATCCGGGTCCTAAGGGAACCACGATATTCACTGCAACATTCCTTTTATTGTCTCTTCCACCCGTTGTTCGTGTTGTTGTTGGTCCCTCTTTGTTCTGGTAGTCAAATTTGATTCCCCATTTTCATGTTTTACATTTTCACCAGTTGGTTTCTTATTTATAGCCTGCAAGATTATTGATGTATGTTTATGTGAGGAACCAATTAGAATTTTTCACAGCGAATAAAATTTATAAAACACAACAAGTGACATATAATATGATTAAAAAACATGAATAACATACTTCATAATTGACCAAAAAACCACAAATTAGTTACAAACATTCAAGCCGAGCAGATTGTATTATTGTAAACGCTGATGTGAAAATAGAAATGTAAAAGTTGGACTCTTGAAACCTAATTTTCCGTTTGGGTTTGGTTCAGAAACAGAGGATTTCTCATTTGAATTTATAGCAGACTTTGAAAAATTTACTTAATTTCTTGTCAGTACACATTTTCAGTAAAAGTAACACGCGCAAACACAGTTAAGTAATTTGTATGTTTAGGATATGGAGGAATAAAACGTAATTGCAATTAACAGATCGTTTATGGACTATTACATTTTTAACTTGATCGGTGATCTGATTAGCGAACATTACGTGCTGAGTGGCCAAACTGTCGGAGACTGAAAAATGGTACCGTTACTGAGTGTTTCCGATGATGTTGATGTCCAGTACTTGAAACAGCGTGTAACACCCCGTACTTTTATAGATACTTAAATCACATATGTGAGTGTAATTTATTAATTTGAGAATTTAAAGTGTTTAATTATTATTGATTTGTAATATATTTACTTACAGGTTTATATCATGTCACAGTTGGGCAAAGCGACAAGGAATAATATTTTTTATTAGAAAACACGTGTGGAGATGTGTTGGGTTTAAGAAGTGAATTTTAGATAAGTGACTCACATGGGGATACTGAGTGCACGATTGGTCTTGGATGGGATGAAATAGTCAGAATAGAGTACTCGAGGGTAATGTTTGGGTTTCGGGGGCTTTTTGGATTAGTAGGGACTCTCATTTGTGTATACTAGTCAATTTTGGTTTTAATAAGGGATAAACCTTTATTATTTCTTATAAGAGCACGAGAGAAAGGGAAGAAAAGAAATAAAGAATAAGATAAAGGAATATAAGGGAGGAAAGAGGGGCTCAGGCCAAGTTCCGGTGGAGTCCCGACACGAGGTCATCGGATTTATCCAATGAGGAAATTGTTTAACTTGATTTAATTCTTTTAGTGTGTTTATAATCCATATTATAGTTGGTGCAAAAACTATGTGATTTTTGGGTTTGGGATTCATGCAAAAATTAGGTTTTTAGAAGATGATTTCATAAGAAATTGATGAGATAATAATCCTACATGAAATCTAAGTTTAATCCATGTTAATGGTATACTTTTTAGTGAGAAATTTATAGAAATGAGAATTGTGGGTTTATAAGAATTAGGGTTTAATTCTTGAATAAATTATGGAATGCCTTGAAATTAATTGTTGTTTTGGATATAAATTAATGTGTAGATGTTTATATTGTTGTTGGATGATGCTAGAATCCGTAGAATTTGGGTTGGATGAGTGTTGGGATAAATTTTTGGAGTTGGAGAAGATGAATTCCCTAACTGATCTGAGCACCGGATCGGTTCATTTTTCTTGGCCACCGAACCGGTTCGTTTATCACTGGATCGGTTCATTTTTCTTGACCACTGGATCGGTTCCTTTTTGGCCAGACCAGTTCATTTTTTTTATAGCCGGACCGACTCGTTTTTGTCACCAAAATTTGAGATATTTTCTTGGATAAAATGGATTGGAGATGGAATTCTTTTTGGGACATTGCCATTAGGGGACCCTAAATAGAGTATGAGGACTCATAAAAGATCATGTGAGTGATGTATGAGTCTCGGGTTAGTGGGAAAGGTCTGGGGTTTAAATTTAGGAATGTTTGGGATGAATGACATTCAAAGAATTATTCGACGGGATTGTATATATATATATATATATATGTGTGTGTGTGTGTGTGTGTGTGTGTGTGTGTGTGTGTGTGTGTGTGTGAGAGAGAGAGAGAGAAATCTGAATGTGTGAGTGGGATGTAATTAGAATACTAGCTAGACGTGATAAGCTATTATTCGAGAATAAATGTGATAATCGTATCATAAGTGAGTGAATACTTATGGGACTAATATAAGTTGCGTGAATACTTATAAATTAATATGAATTTGTATATTTGGTTTTTAGGGTAATGCCTTGAGAGATAAACAGGAATAGCCGGATTTAATAATAACTATATATATATATATATGGAAATAGAGACATTATATATATATATATATATATATATATATATATATATATATATATATATATATATATATATATATATATATATATATATATATATATATATATATATATATATATATATATGTGTGTGTGTGTGTGTGTGTGTGTGTGTGTGATTATTAATATATCTGTGTGTGAATTGTATATTTATGTGAAGCATACCCCTCTAGTGCTATCATGGGACGTTGCGCGATGTGGGTAAATCCCCTGGCTTGAGGATCAGGGTGAGTATAGCCCCAGGTCATAGTCATCTAGTTATTATACAATGTGATTTTTATTCTCGGTGAGACGTCTTGGGTATGATTCGGGCTCACTTGCAGGTTAGGAACTATGATAGCTTCCCATACATTGTGATTTAGTTTTATCAAGTCAGTGTGAGAGTTCGATCGCTGGTAACCCAAGATGATATGTGAGCAATTCCCTGGAAGATGATAGCATTGAGAGACTGCATCTAATGAGTTAAATCTCTGAGGGATGGTTATATACTTATATAGAGTGTGATATATAAGTGTTGATATACTTGATGTGTATGGTATATATATGAAGTTGTGAAAGATATATATATTTACGGACGAAATAAAGAATGAAAGGAGTAATAGACTTAGGTCCTGGACCGACAGATCTTAATATCCAACTGAGCTTCGTAGTAGTCTATCGAAACGGTTTCTTGTTAGGATTTTGCTTTCCGAGACATCCCCCGCACGAAAGTAGCAAAGGTCGGGAGCTGAGAGATGTTAGACCCTAGGATATTTTAGATTATTATTCTTAGTATAATTAAATGAATAATTTGTTGGGATTTAGTGTATCCCTTTGATGGTATGAAACTTAAATTGTTAATGGGAAGAGTTGGAATTTGCATGAGGATGAGTATACTTTTATTCCAAGAGACGGGAATTTAGGGGTACATACTATGGACTGAGGGCCAAACGGATCTCAACGACCAGTTTTGTTAAATAGTAGTGTATCGGGAGGGTTCCTTATTTGGATTTCTCTTTGCGAGATGTCCCATGCATGAAACTTGCAACGATGGAAGTGAGAAGATGTTTGGTCTCTAATACATGGGTTAGGTACCTAGGTCATTGTTCATGTGTGTAGTTATAACTGTGAAATCAAAGTTATACATTATAAACGAATATGTGATGTAGGGGAGATTTTTAAGGCAATAAAAATAAACATATGCCAAAAATGGGGCCAATAGGAAATCTCTTAAAAAGATAAATTAGATCTTCAAAAGAAAAAATGAAAAAAAATTATCATTTATCATGAGGGAGTTTTAGTTGAAGATCATTGGGTTTGCACAAACAAGTCCTACGTTGAAAAAGTCGTGTCATGACGCTGTGGTTTATAGAATCATTCAAATTCTAGACTTGTGTTTGTGATGTTTGTTTAGTTAATTAATTTCAAGTTTAATTGTCATACATGGCTAAAACGTATTTTGATGATATTTAGCTGTCAAATAAAGCTTCTTGAATGTATCTTTGTGTTTGGATTATGATTCATTTGTGTTAGTTACACCCATTCATTCCATTCCAAGTTTGAGCACATTGATACTATGTTAACGTGTAACTTTCATGTTTTTTTTAGTCTATTTTGCTACTATTTTTGTTCTTCCAGTTGCTTTTATCAGATAATTTTTTCGCTGGGCAGATCCTACATATTTTTAAAGCTGGAATTGAGAAATTTTGAAGTTGTTAAAACGACTTTGTGCTGTCGTCCGAACGACATGTCTTTGTCGTTTGATGACTAGATCAAATGACTCTTCGAGTGATCTACAATAGGTGTCAGGTATGGTCGTTAGATAGGTCATTTGAAGGTCACTTCGCGCGACATCATGCTGTTTTGGGTAATTTTTTACATGGTTCAAACGGCATGCCTCAGTCGTTCAAATGACCTGGCATTGTCACTCAAATGACCTAACCTCTATTTTTTTGTTCTTCGTTCTGTTTCAAAACCTTCTTGACATATATTTCGATATTACACTGATTTGGTACTTCTGGGTTGTTTTGGACAGTTTATATATAGTCGACTTTGATCATTATATTGTTTTGATTTCTTTTAGTCACATCATTAATTATATTGATGATTTCATTCATGTGACTGCTTGCTAGCTACGATTTGATATATTTTGATTATTATTATCTAGTTCATCATGTTTATCAAGATATGCTTCATGTGATTATTTCATGCTAGATTTTCATTTCTATGTTAATTTTTCTCACTGATTGTCTAATCGAGACAAAACAGGAGATAAATAGATATGTGATGTAGGGGGAGATTTTTGCTAGTATTTTTATATTAGTATCATATTGATTATATATCATTTGTTCCTCCATAATTCACATCTTATTTGTTTGTTTCGTGTGTGTAGTGATTCTTCAAAGATTTGAGATTTTGAGACTACATCACATTCAGAAGTGCATGCTGTTGGTCTGACATTTGTTTACTAGATCATGCCCTGTATTTTCTTTTGGGTTTATGGGATGGGACTTAGGTCTTTCGGCTTGACGTCCCGGTATAGGAATTTCACTTCTTTGATTGTGTGCCGGAATAGCCAAAGGGAGAGATTTGTAAGGACAAATTTCCAAATAGTGTCAATTTGTATATATTGGCATTATTCCAGAAAAAAACCACTTTGATTCATATATATATATTACTTATCACGATTCCCATAAAGTTTATGAAGTTGTGTTGAAGACGTAGTGGCCAAGCTTCAAAGATGGATCATGTCGTAGTTTTGGTGAATGTTTCACATCTTCACATTAGTTTTCTGAGATTCTCTTAGGTATGGATGCATATTGGTTTATGGATACTCGATAAATATTTTCTAAGGATGTTATTTTGTTTAAACTGAATTTAAAAGGTTTTTAAAATGTTTTTTCTAAGTTTATCTAGTGTTTAGAGCCATATGAAATATCTCCTTTATTTTGGATGGATCAAACGACTTTAACAGTCATTCAAATAACATGCGGAAATCATTCAAATGATAAGGACTTATCGTTCTAACGAGATGGACAGTTCATTCAAATGACATGAAAATATCATTCTAACGATGCGCTGGCTTAAGTTTTTTATTTAAGGCGTCTTCGACTCAACAATCCGAGTGTACAAAACATACCTAACTAAACAAAACTTATACGTTTTCTACATTTGTTTACCAAAGGTTTCCAAAGCTAAAAACATCCTTTTTGTTTACAACATCCGAGTTTACATACCATATGTTTTAGAGATATTTTGTTTGCACCGTTGTTTCATTCTTCCTTCATTAAAGAACTTGTTTTGTGCGGTGGTCTCTGTACTTGCTGATTGAAGGTTTCCATGTTGTATCGGTGGATACCGAGGTACGTGTGGACTCGTGTGTTGTGGACCTGGCATAGGTGGACTCTTGCATTACACTGTGGAGGAGCGATTGAAGAGAACAAGGGGCATTAATACTTGTGGGAATCGAGCCCTTGAGTAAGACTGTAATGTTCCTTTGTAAAACCGCATCATAGTAATTATTTCGCCGTGGCTGTCCAAGTTTTTTTCCCGTGATGGTTTCCTCGTACATCGGCGTGTTTTGTGAGCATTCTTTACTTTATCTTGCTTATATAACTAGATGCATGTTTAGGGTTAAGAAGATAAAATTGGATTAATTAGTTTAGTTCACAAAATTGGTGCTAAACAAAATTGGAAAAAGTTTTTGAAAATAAAAATTGTTTTCACCTAAAGGACACACAAAAGGGCACCTACAAACACCCCTATAAATAATGACTATTAATTTGAGACGGATGAAATAGTTATTAGGATTACTAGGTATTAAATTTTTGAATTACTTTTTTGTGATCAAACTTCCTACAATTGTATGTTTCGATTTATAATTTTTTTTCCGCAAAATTATAGTTGTACAACCTAATCTCCCGAATTTATAAAACAAGATACGTAACACTATAAAAATTTGAAGAAAATATAAACATAAACACTAAAAATATGTACAATGTTCACCAGAGAAACCTTTTTCATTTTTAGTTTGAACTCCATGAACCTTACTTTCAATTTGATGCATTTACCTTCCATTTCATTAAATTTCCTGATATCTCATTCACTTTCTTAGCATGGCGCGTCTGTTCCTCGATTTATTTTTCATTGGCCTTCTCTAAGTAATTTTGGCCTGGCTCGCGACCTTTGTGAACATAGAGGCTAGATGCTAGATCCCGGTGCCTCTACGTACAGGTCACAGATGTCTTACGATATTTACAAAATTGATAATAGACAAAAGAAAAAAATATAAGTAGAGAATGAAAAATGTGTGTGTAATGGGCATCAGACAATAACAATGACCATTATCTCTAAAGAGAACCGCTCAGAAGTTTGATCATTGAATTTTAGCATAATTTGGGAAGACAAAATGTCCTCAATATCTCTAGGTGACCTTTCATGCATAAACGATCTCAGACTCACTACGATAATCTTACCTTATCAAGAGCATGCCTAAGTTAATAGTCATGGGAATCCTTGACTTGATCTTGATGATCGAGTCCGAAGCTAAGGGACTAGTCTTTTATTTCTTAGAAGTGGCACTGTTGAAAAACTCCACATTCTTCATCTTTTTAGGAGAGTCTTCAATGTTGATGGTGGCCACAGTGGAAGGGGGAGTCTTCTGTTTTCCCCCACCATTGGTGAATTTGTATCTTACGAAATTTTTACCCCTGGTCTCATGAGGAGGAGGTTGTGAATATCTTGGTGTTGTCTATTCTTTTTCTTATTCTTCTTCCCCACGAATTGGTTAAAAAACCTCTGCAACAAATATGACGGGAATGATTTATCTTACATTTAATGGATCGAAGGAGTCTAAGGTTTGGTTTGAGTTACCTAGGGAGTCTTTAACAGACGAGGTTGGAAATAAAATTCCAAAAGA
Source organism: Sambucus nigra (assembly GCA_949130495.1). Lineage (NCBI taxonomy): Eukaryota > Viridiplantae > Streptophyta > Magnoliopsida > Dipsacales > Adoxaceae > Sambucus > Sambucus nigra. The sequence goes on along the minus strand of OX422214.1, from coordinate 245,943,935 downwards.
AATCTTAAGGTTATTCCCTTCAAAACCATAATGGAATTTTAGAGTCCTTAAGATTGGTTGAGTGGTAAAAGTATTGTCTGAATGTGTGAAATATAAGAGAATGTTGACCAACCTCGAACAGTCACATCTCAAGTTTTGCCTAATTCAACAGATACTTTACAAGGAAGAAACTTTTACAGACTGGAGTTTAGGTTACTTGCTTGTGTTCCTACAATAAATCAAGAAAGCAACAACAACATTTGAAATAAGAAAAAAAAAGACTAGGGAAAAATAAAAAATAAAAAATTGAATTGTTAGTATATCACTGTTGGTGTAAAAAAATGGTCTAGATCCAATTTTCTAATCACAAATAAAATATAATATGCGATGAAATAAACATGTAAGAGACAAAGAGTTTTTAAAGTTGTTCGACTGTGAACAAAAGCCTACGTCCAGTGTTATTGTATTGATTTGAGTGATTAAAGAAAGCTAGGTACTCTTGTTATAAGAAGAATAACCTAGAATCCGTTAAATCTTCCCTTTTGTGAAAGGAATACAATGTACTTATAGTGACCCGGAGATCAAGGGTTGGAATGCCTTTATATATTTAAGCATTTACACCTATACATAATGAATGTGATGGTTGATAGTCTTGACCACGTGTGGAATGACCCTTGGTTTTTTCCCATGTGGTGACTATTAATCTACTACGATGGTATGCATTCTTCATGTTGGTCAGCCTTCCAGCCGAGCAGCTACCTTCTGGGCCGACTTAGTGATTGTTGACTAGGATTGGTGCCATGTAAGGAGATAAGTGTCCATTTCTAATTGGTCCACGTAGATGGATAATTTTTTGTATCAACAGAATCCCCCAATACTTCATTCTTGATGTTTTTATTGAAAGGATGGAGTATGTTTTCTTCAAAGTTGGTCGGCGTAAGCTGACTTGTGGGACTTGTGAAATTTTTTCATGTATTGATCATATAATGACAGTTTTGTGAATAATTTGAAAGTTTAACAAACCGCCAATAGGTATATTTGTATTTTCACGCTTTTAGAGTTGTGTAGCCATCAGAACGTCAATCTTCGATACAAGTAATCATTTATTGCATAGTTCTCTAGTTAAGCTATTAGAGATGGAAGTTTTGCTGGATTTTTGAACCACAACTGTTCAAGCTTTCGAACTCTCTTTCTTCTCCAAGATTTCTATCTTTGAGTTTTCCTTTGCACCCTACCCTTGCTTCTGCTACCATTCTCTCTGTGAGACTTCTTCTTCCTTTTTTTTCCGATTTCTTTCTTTGCTGTAATTATGGTTTACATAGTTCATAGGGATTCTCTAGACGAATTTAGGTGGGAAAGAAACATACCTGATTGGGTAAAGTTATAAATGTATGTACCTCCTGTTGAAGTGTTATCACTACAAGAGGGTCACTAAATTCCCTCGTTGTTTAGAGCTGAGTGAGGTTTCAATTTTTCCCCAATCTTTTCTGTCTAGAGTTTTGTCAATACTTTGATGTCGTCCCTGTTAGAGTAGCCCCCAATACCCGTAGAGTAGTGAATGGTATACATAGGCTTAACCAAATACATAGATTCCACATGGCATCCCCGAGTTAATGTTTTATTACAAATGGGTACTATTGACGATACTTGTTATATGAAAACTAGGTTTGCTAATAGATCGTTGGTTGTCAATTTACCTGACTCCAAAAAGGACTGTTTTGATTATGGGGTAATAGCAAAGAATTTGCAACATGCTCCTCTTTAAAGAGGAGAAGTGTATGATGGGGACATATGCCCTCAAGTAAGACATGGCATAGATTGTTGATTTTGATTATTGTATTTTTCTTTTTTCTAACCAGATGTTTGATAATATGTTAACTAATGTTTCTTGCCTAGTTTTGTATAGTTGAGAGCAAGAAAAAGTGTCCTAAATAAGGGGACGTCAATCTTTAAGGGAAAAAATTTATGTGGAGCATCCATTAAAGGATTGGCGAGGAACAACCTAGAGCAACTTCCCACTTGTTGCAATATAGGAGTTCGATTACTTCCTTTGTTGCTAGGCCCACCACAACTGCAGCTTTAGCCCCCATTAATCTAGAAGGGGAACCAGTGCCCACTTCTTCAGCTGAGGAATCTGCAGAGGCTGAAAAGGATTTTGGTACCTCATCTTCTGTTGAGTCGTTGGATATTTCTACTATTCCTACCTCCCCACTTGCTATTATGGGCAAAAGGAAAACTCCTGACTTGATGATTGGAGCTTTGTCTCCCACTGCCAAGTAGGGATGGAAATTTAACCCGAATCGTAAGAGCCTCCCCTCATCCCGACTCTAATGGGGTGGGTTTTACAACCAGATTAATGAATTAGGAGCTGGTATGGTTTTTAAAAAAAAATCCAAATAGGGCGGGTTAGGAGTTCATTTAAATAAAACTGCCACGCCCCACCCCGTTTAACTTATACCTACATAAATACCCTTTATATGTATGTTAATGACAATCAAACCACACATATACACACACTAAAAAAAACCTTTATATATATGTGTGTGGATTTTATTAAAGATCTATATGGAAACATGGAATGACAATTGGGGGACTTTATCACATATTGGAATATGAACCGTTGTAGACCTATAAGACTATAATGTAATATTTATAATTTTACTATTTTTAAAATTAACCAGACCTGCAGGAGCTCCATGTAACACCCCGCATTTTTAATGATATTTAAATGCCGGATTAATTAAATTAAATATGGGAAATTAATAGGTAGTTAATTCGGATTAAAATAAATATTAACTAGCGAGATAAGAGTTAGTATTTATAAGTGAGAAATATATTGAATATTAATGAGAGAATAAAGTAATATATGATTGTGAATATGATTAGGATTTTATGAAAATTATCGCGAGTGAGAAATACGGCAGTTACAGTAATTAAGTCAGGACGCGCGTTTCAGTCGTGTCGGGACTAAATTAATGAAATAAAAGTAAATTATTTATAAGTAATTTGAATTGTCATTTCAAGTGTGCCAATGAATCCGGAAGGGTTGAGATATCAGAAAATGCTAACCGAGAGTTTAGTTTGGGTCCCGGGATAGTTTTAGGCCAAATCGGCATCCCGGAAGGGCATTTCGGTATTGTATTTTTGGAGTATAATTAATGACAAAAATTAAGAGAATAAGATAACTTGTACATGGTAAGAATTAGGGTATTCAGTTGATACACAGAGAAGGGCCATATTATGAAGGAGGATGAAGGGTTTCTAAGGTTAGAACCACAAGTAAACCGTTTACACCACCGAGACCACCACTGCATAGATCGGAGAACGAGGGTCACAACCATACCAACTACACCAACGGATCATGCCTTCTTTCTTGAGGCAAGTTTTTATTCCTTCCAAGACTTTATCAATAATCATGTTCATGTTAGTATAGGTGTATATTGTTTATGAATTGTTCATAGTCTTGAATGAAATTGGAGATTTAGAGTAACTAATTAGAATCTAGAAATAATTAGGTTAAACTCTTCATGTATGTACATTAAAAATTATGAATTGAGAATTTATTGTGATGAACGAATCTGGAAGTATGGTATTCTTGAATGTGAATTTTAAGAATTAGGGTTTAATGGACTAATTTGGGGATTTCAAAATTTATTGTCAGTTATGCATGATTGAATGATTCTAGGTTGTTTGAAATCATATATATATGTTAGGACATATATTAGAAGTAATTGATTGGTGTTTGACATGATTCTGTAGAGGTTTTTAGGATAAAAAATGGAGAAAAACAAAGTTTCAAGAGGTAGAGGACGAAACAGGTCAAACTCGTTCGAACGAATGAGATTGCCAATGAAACTTCTAACGAGTTATAGAACGAGAATTCAGAGATTGGTTCGTTTGAACGACCTTGTTCGAATGACTTTTCTAACGAGATTTCAGAATTTTAAAAATTGATAGTTTGAGGTTTAAACTTCGCAACGCTGTTAATTAGAGAGAGAAGAAATAGAATACGTGAATCCTTATTATAGATTAATATTATAAGAGTTGGATTAACTACTATAAAAGATATTTGGGTTTATGAATCTCTTTGCATGAGACACGATAGAGAAAATAGTCGTAATTAAATAATATTGGGAGCATAGTGAGAAGTATATCACTTATGAATATATACTTAGGTTGTGTGTACCTACTAATTGGAATAGGTCGTGTGAATACATATATGATTGATTTACTATATGTATGACATACCTATGCTGCTTGCTATCACGGGAGGTTATTTTGGAAAAGGGATAGTCTTATCCTGATGAACCCATTTGGGGGGATTTTAGATTTGGCACCTCAGAACATAGAACCTAGGTACGGGATATCTGTGACAATGATAGTGATGACGGTCATATGGGTGCGTAGGTATGTGTGTAGCCCATAGCCTTGGAACCATGCTCGCCTCCAATATGTGTGATTTGTATTTCTATGGTTCATGAGTGATTCCGAATCATTAGTCCTTATTTAGTACAAAATGTATCGGGAATTGATAGCAGAGTATGCATGCACCTCAGCTGAGTATAGGGGTGCCGTATTAGTGTGTATATAATATTGTGATAATTATGTATATACGCTTGTGATACTATTTATTGTGTGATATTTGTATACAAAGAAGATAATAAACTCTTAAATAACTTAAGTATGTGAACACTTAACAATTTTGTGAAACTTATACTCGAGATAGTAAATATGAGAACAATGTATAGTATTAGTACGTGGAGAATACGAGATATTATCACGGGTCATAGTTAAATAGTTTATATCTACAATCTAGTTAGGCGATAACTATGACTAGAACGGTTTAGAGTTACGTCAGGTGTGCACAATAGTTGAGAGGTGAGATTCTCAAGTGAGTGTTCGAAAAGATAACATGCATATAATACTTGCTTTAATAAAAAATTTAAATACTTGCTAAACTATTTTAAAATCTTTTACACTCGGGCTTTGACCCGTCTCTTGAAAAATCTCTTTTTCCTGTGAAACTATTTTTAGTTGCTCAGCCACAGGGATGCCAAGCTTAGAGGGATGGATCTTTTTACGTGCTGCAGCTATAGTGGACGTTGTAGGTCCTTGCATTTAGATGCCTCCACCTCTATCATTTCATTTCTAGTATTTATACTTCTCAGTTAGGGCATGTGTTGCCCATTCTCAGTTATTATATCAGAGAAACATTGTACTCATTTATTTTAGTATTTCCATTTCAGTTGGATTTATTATTGTTGGTTTGGATTTTATTTGACTCGTACGATTATTCCAGTTTATTATATTCAGTTGGATGATGTTTTAATCCTTAGTTATTTATTCATGAGAATGGTGAATGTTTCAAATGGTTTAAATTAATTGACATTTATTAATTGGATTAAATGTTTAACACTAGCTTAATTAATTATTAGGTGGTTAATAAGAAAATTATTTTTGACAGTGATGCTAAAAATAAAACAACCGGAAATTATGTTCTAAATTTTATATAGGACTGGACACACGGTATTTAATTGGGCAGGTGTCATAGGTGGTATAAGATCATCAGGTTCTAGAGTCTTTTAGGATCTGTACGACTTACTATACTTCCAGCTTTGCGTTCTTTGATATAGAGCCCTATATTTAGGATTGTTGCATTCTTGATTATCTGATTATGTCTTTAGGTATTTGAGATTTAATAACAATGGACTTACAAATTATTTCTCATTTAGGATGCTTCCCAGACGTGCATCGAGGTCCAGAAATGCCCATCCCGAGCCCCATCGAACACAGGCTCAGGGTATGATGAACGCTACAAAGGTTGCTGCCATTGTCACCCAAGAAGTTAATGCAGAATTAGTTGTCATTCAGCAGGCTCCATCACAAATACAGGCAGCAGTACCAGCTCCAGTACATGTGTTCCCTTCTGCTTGGGAGAAAGTCAGAGATGCCTTTTAGAAGGAACCCCCCCCCCCCCCCCTCAGAATTCTAGGGGAGTTCAGATGCGGTAGTAGCGAGCCAGTGGAAGAAGGACATCCAGCAAAATTTAAGGATGTATGAGTGCACGGAGGTACAAAAATAAATACTAGCTACTTTCAAGCTAGTGGGAGCAGCGCTATAGTGGTGGGAGTCCACTACTACTGTAGAGGAACGTGATTCGATGAATATAAAGGACTTTGGGGTGAGGTTTTACTGCAAATACTTCTCTTTTATCGTTCAGAATGAGATGAGGCAAAAATAATTTGACCTCACCCAGGAAGCGAAGACTGTGGTAGAATATGAGGAAGAGTTTACTAGATTAGTAAACCTGGTACCAGCTGAGGTGCCAACTGAGGAGAAGAAGATCCAAATGTTTATGGATGGTCTGACCTGGAGGATTCGACAGCATCTTCTGGGTAATATTTCCTTGCAGTACTATACGAATGTACTTAATGCTGCTTGACTACATTACCAGGATCACCGCTTCCATGTTAAGGGGGGCAAGCGAGGAGGTGAGTCCATCCAGTAGGGTAGGACTAGTGGGGGTAGTGATACTAGGGCACATGGAGCTCAGAGTAAGCAGAGGCAGGGTGAGCAGGGTTCTCATCAGGGGGATTTTGCTAAGAGATTCAGATTAGGGGGTTTCCATCAGGCACAGGGAGGTTTTAGGCATGGCCACTAGAGCCAGCATGGCCATCAGGGCCAACGGGGACAGTAAGGCCATCGGGGCTAGCGACAGTTTCAGTAGGGCCATCAGGGCCAAGGGAGTGATGGCAATAACCAATAGGGCTAGGTCAGCAGGGTCATAGGGGAGGAAACTTTGTTGGTAGGTGTTTCATTTATGATAACACTGGTCACAAACGTCAAGACTTCCCCTAGAAGGATAAGGCCCCGCAGTAGCAGTAGGACGCTCGTTAGGAGACCCATCGACTGATATTCCCAGCCACTCTCCCAGCGCCAGCACCATTTCCATCGTTGCCTTCCATTCCAGCAACCCCGATTCACATGTTTACAAAATACACCAGACAGCAGCTCCATAGGCTCCACCCGCAGTTGAGGGTACGTTCTCTATCCATGGGTCTATTGGGCGTATTTTGTTTGACACGGGAGCCTCACACTCTTTCATAGCCAGTATATTTGCACAAGCCACAAGATTATTAGACACGATCGATAGTACTATGACTTGTTTAGACTCACCGTTGGGTAGGGGGTCAATGGTTTTCTTTATATGCGGTATGGCCATCCCGATCTCGAAAATTTCCTTCAGGGGGATTTTTGTCCCGTGTTCCCTCTCTTGGGAGCGCTTCAACCATCATCGGTGTGGGGTAAAATGTAGATAGATGTAGTTGCCAGTCTATTTTACTCAAAACAGACAAAAAAAGATGGATCCGCATCGAGAGACGGCATCTAAGACATACTGGATACATACGAAACTAATAATTTGAGGGGGTTCGGAGGCTAAGTTACGGAATGGGAAGGTGTTAGGCACCCATCCCACCCTTGCGGTCTCCCATGGGATTGGGTTATTATTTTCCTTTATTTCTCCGTGGAATATATGCGCGTGTATATATAATGGAGATAGGACCCGTTCAACTCATATCATGGGAAATATAGAGAGAAAATATCCATAGGAATGCTTTTAAGATAATACAAAATATGATTTATGCATTTATCATGATATTGATCGCTATAGAAGGACGATATTATGTGTGGGATAAAACATTAATAAACAAAAAAGATAACAAATTTAGAATTCGGAGAGATTAGATCATTTAGAAATGAGGAAATTAGGAAATTAGGACTCGAGTCTCAGATTTTACTCCGAGATGCCTACGTAGCCTATAAAGGCATCAAAGTCCATGTAGTTCACATGCAAGACGAGGGTGAGGTTTATCCCACAAAAAATCCAACTGGGGATTTCTCTTGTTTATGTGTGTTGGGAAATGTAATTTAGTGTGAGAAAGATATGAGAATTTCCGTTTGGAATTTATGAGCAAACCCTTTTTTTCTTGATTCTTGGGTTTTTTTAATATGAAAAATAAAGTATGTGCAATAATACTAATGAAAAGGTATATTAGGGTATGTGATTTAGAGTAATAAAATGTCAAGTAAGAAAATAATATAATGCGAAACTAAGAGAATTTAGAGAGAAAGTGAGAGATTTGGACCTTCTTCGAGATCTTGAGCTTGATCTTGGATGTTAAAGGGTTTCCCTTGCACTTGAATGAAAATGATGGATGACTTGTTTACCAAGTTTGGAAAAAGGATGATGAAAAGGAATGTTGGAAATGGGATTTTGGGTATGGAAACCGCCCTGACTTCATGAGAATATTGCTGAGATCAGTGAGGGTGATGGATCAGAGCTCCTAGTCCCTTTGCTAATGAGGTCATGCCCTCCTTTTATATGGTCAGAGGGTTTTCGATCGGCATAGCAATGGTCATGCCAATAAGCAGGTGACCCTAGGCACACTGCCGATAGGTAGGGTCTTGGACCTGCCTATAGGTAGTCTCATGAAATTGTCTTGAAAAAATGGTCGTAGAACGCAATTTGTCGATCCGAATCGCGCACGGGGCATACCGTTAAAAAGGTAATTCAGAGACCATCGAGAGTCTTTTAGATTGATCTCTAGTCTAGGAGTTGACTTTGGGTCAAATTTTGCTCGGAAGGGCACACCAGTCATTTGGACGGGAGATTATCAAACGCAAACAATTCGTTCGTCTGTATGGTACGTCAGGATCGCGCACGGGGAGGACTGTTGAAAAGGTTGAGAGATTTAATTCTACATTACAAGGAGTTTTTTCTTGGTTTGGAGATTTGACTTTGGTTAATTGGGACCCGGAAGTGCCCAGTGACCCATTGGAGTAAAATGGCTCGTTCGTCCGTACCTAAGTCAAAATTACGCACGGTGCGAACTATTGGTATGGGTATTAAGTGTCCTTTTGAGATTCATTCAGTCTCATTCGAGATGAATAGTTGACTTTGGTCAAATGGAGTTCAAGAGTGCTCAGTGGCCTCCGAATTAGCTTTTGGGGGAAATGGCTCATTCGTCTGTACTGTAAGTTAGAATTATGCACGGGTTGGACCGTTAGAAAGGGTATTTAGTGCCCTTTGAGGTTTCAAATAGTTTTTGCTCTAACCATAGAGTTGACCAGGGTCAAATGGGTCTTAGGAACACCCGATGGCCTCTAAATCGATATATGGAGTGTGACATAGGGTTTGTAGTGAAACGAGGAGGTGATAGGGTCCTAAGGAGAGACTTAGGGGTCTCGGAATGGGATGTCTATAGATCCCTTTGATGGGTGAGCTTGGAATGAGTGAAAGTCATAAAATAGACACCACATGATGTGTAGGAGGTCAATGATAAGGACCTAAGATGGGGGTGGTCAATTCTGACCTAAAAGGGGGTGACGATCATGACCTGAGGTCAATTCTGACCTAAGAAAGGTGACGACCGAGGGCCAATGTCAATTCTAAACTAAATGGGATTATGAATTTTAGGTTTAGCTGGGGAAGGGCTGATTTTAAGGGGTTTAAGTAGAGATGACCAATTCTGCGGGTCGAAGCCAATTTTGAGGGCTTAAGTAGAGATGACCAATTCTGCGAGTCGAAGCTAATTCCGAGGGCTTAAGCAGGGATGACCAATTCTGCGGGTCAAAGACAATTCTGAGGGCTTAAGTAGGGATGATCGATTCTAAGGGTCGAAGTCGATTCTGAGGGCTTAAGTGGAGATGACCAATTCTACGAGTCGAAGCCAATTCTGAGGCCTTAAGTAAAGATGACCGATTCTGAGGGTCAAAGCCGATTCTGAGGGCTTAAGTGGTGATGACCGATTCTGAGGGTCAAAGTAGATTCTGAGGGCTTAAGTTGGGATAATCTATTATGAGGGCATAAGTTGGGATGACCGATTCTGCAGGTCGAAGAAAATTCTGAGGGCTTAAGTGGGGATGATCGATTTCGCGGGTCGAAGCTGATTCTAAGGTCTTAAGTAGGGATGATCGATTCTGAGGGTCGAAGCTGATTCTGAGGGCTTAAGTGGAGATAATCGATTCTGCGGGTCAAAGTTGATTATGAGGGCTTAAGCAGAGATGATCGATTCTGCAGGTCGAAGATGCTTCTGAGGGCTTAAGTAGGGATGATGGATTCTGAGGGTCTGTAAGAGGGTACTTTAGATTATAGATGGAGGCGTAACCTCTTTTGAGTATGGTAATGATAAGTTGACTATCCAAAACCTTGGATTAATAATAGGACATGCAAACACAAACTTAATCAAGATAAGACTCAATTTAAACTCACAAATCTCTCGTCCTCATCCTCATCCTCACCCATAATCCCTACACCCTCACCCACACAATCCCACCAAAACTCATCTTCAACCTCTCACCTTCTCTCTCCTCTCCCTCCATTAAACCAAACCTCCATAAACCATCAACCTCCCAAACCACAAAACCCACAACCCCCACCTGAAAACCACTCCAGCGTTCACCCCCGCCGGACCTACGACCCTCAATCGCCATCCCGACATCCCCTATCCACCTGACTCGAGCCACCCCTGCTCGTAACAACTCGTCGGCAGCGCTCCACCTACTAGTGCCCGTTGTGACCCCTGCATGCAATCTTTTCCGACACTACTCCATTAATCATCGGTAACCCACCTGCTCTCCTTTACCCGAGCCGGAACCACCTGCTCCAAACCGCACTCACCCGCCATCACTGCCGGTGAGATCCCCCTACTTCGGGGGGCGATCCAAATTCCAACCCCGTAGCTGTCGCCGCGATGACACATGTCCGGCCGGTCCTCCTCGATCCAGCCGATCTCCGGCACCCACAGTCGCATCCCCTCTCTCTCTCTCGATCCCAGCCAAACCCATACCCACTTCAAAACCAAAAACCCATGAACCCATATCCTTTGGAAACCCACCTTTACCCATTTCCATTTTCCCCTTTTCCACAAATGCCACGATTTTCTACCTGCCAAATGCAACCAAAAATCCATGTGCCAAATCTTAACCCATTTAACCCTTTTACCCAAAATGCCCCCAACTATATCTCTTAACCTCAATCCCAAAATTACCCCTCACCATATCAGATTTTTATTCCCATTCACATGACACACCCAAACCACATGCACACTTATACCAATTACCCTATATACCCCTAGCTCCATGCCTTGTATAAAAAGAAGATAGAAGACCCCATGAGAGGAGGAGCTTTATATAGGAAAATTCTAGAGAGAGAATTGTAGAGAAAAATACCATATGTAAATAGTTTTATTTTATTCTTTTTATTTTTGTTAGATATTTGTGAGATTAAATATTGTAAGAGAGTTAATTGAGTGGATATTTAATTTCAAATCATTTGGATGCTCAATTAAGTGGTGTATGCTTCAATTTGGAATAGTAGAGTTCAACTTTCTCAAAGAGATTTGGTTTGCTAGTTCTATTCTCTTCTCTTTTATTTTAGTAGCCTTGATTATTAATTTATCATATTTCATATCATGTTAGGCTAAAACCCCTTTCAAGGGGTGGGGTAAAACCCTTATTTGATGTTATTTTATTTTAATTAGTTTAATTACTTGAAAAGTCCCTTTGAATGTTAATTTTAACCCCTCACCCTTAAATTTATGCCTCGAGGGAGGATAAATGATTTTCGAGAGAAAATCAAAATTATAGTAATAATACCCATCTTATATTCGAACTAGAGATAGGGGTTTCTTAAGTAGGGTATTATAACTTGAATTTCAACTCTAAATTTGTTTTTTAAGATTTACATAAATTTTAATTGATCGATCCTAGCGGGTTATTAATTAAAAGGAGTGTAGATCTATTTTTCTAGAGTTGTGGGGTGTTAAACTTAATTTTATAAAAGATTACTATTATAATTACACTTGCAACGAGAGTTGGTTTGTAATTTTGATATTAATTTGGGAGAATTCAATTAAATTAATTAATTAATTAGAATAACTAAAATTTGTGGTGTAATATAATTCCTTGATTGTTCTCACAATTATTTCGTCACTTTATCTCTTATTTTAGTGTTAGACTTTGTTTTCATTTTAGTCACCTTCTAGTTAGTTATTTTCATCTTAGTTTAGTTTAGTTTAAAACCTCACCTCACCGTATTGTTTTAATATTGAAAAAGCTAAAAAAAAGTAGAAAAGTGAAAAAGAACAAAAATAAAATAAAAAGTGAATTACAATTGAATTTGTCTCTAGCTTACTCCCTAGGAAGTGGATTGATACCCTTACTTACCGCTACACTTTAGATTGTTATATTTTGTAGGTATTTGAGGATTTTGACTAACTTGGCTTTCAACAACGACATATACAAAAACAAGTTATCAATTAATGTAAGGCACAGTAAGATACTCAAAATCTTCGTTTGTTTTATTGATAGTAAAAATAACATTGAGAACCTCATCAAAGGAGGTCTCAATTACATCAGAGTGATGATAGAAAAAAGAAGGGATTGGATAAACATCGGGCTTAAGTTGGATTTCAGCAGGTGGGACTGGCGTAACATGCTAGTTAAGGAGAGGGGTATTAGTAACTTTTATCAGGCGGGAAGGATCCAGTGATGTAGTGATTAAATGAACTATCCTGAGTGTCAGCTCCAACGTCTGAAAGTTGAATGAATCCTTATAGTCACTTTCCTTGGAATCTCTAGCATCAGCTATGGTTTATTTGATGAGTGGTTACACACGGTGTGGGGATATTTCGGGCCATGGGTGGATGTCTTGTAAAAAGATCTCCATTCCGGGTTTCATCTTCTTTCCTTCATGGTCATACCACGGTTCAGGGAAGCCGTAAAAGGGGAAACATTCGCCCTCTTTGATGAATCGTCCATTCAAAGAATCTTCTGGGATAGTCTAGATGCATTCGAGTCTTCTTTTCAGTCAAGGTTGACGGATCATACTGAGTTATTCTTTCGACGGTTGATAGCCCAAACCACAAGGAGGAAAAGTTTTCTTTAACACAATCGGTTAAAGTATCTCTTATTATCTACGTCCCAACCCCAATCCGGGCATGAAGTTCATGTTCTTGAACATCTGGATTACATTAATGTTACCATGAGGGTCATATTATCGACAAACCTTATCTTTGAAGTCGTCCCCCACCAGAAGTAGAAGTCGTTCAGCTCGAAAGCCTGATAGAAGCATATCGTTTGACCCGTGTTGTATCTCAAGTATTGGATGACTGGTGCTTTCGTTCTCGACATCGTCACCTAAGATGGTGATGACCTGACCATTGGCAAAGAATTTTAATTTTTAATGGAGGGTAGAAGACACGCCCTTAATATCATGGAGCCATGGTCACCCAAGTAACGGATTAAAGCAAGATGGGATGTTGATGACTTGGAATTCAACGATAGGATTAATATGGCCAACCCCTATCGTAAGTTTTATGGATCCCATTACTTCTCGACGGGTACTATCATAGGCACGTACAACAACAGAGGTTAGAGCAAGGTCACTCATTTTCAGTCCCAAATAGTTAAAGGTTCTCAACGGGAAGACATTCAAAGTTGATCCATTATCGATAAGAGATAGTGGGATAATTTTCCCCAAAACTTCGACAGAGATGTTGAGTGCATAATTGTGGTTTGGACGAATTTTGGGAATTTCTTCTTCGAAAAATGAAAGAATTATGGTATAGGTCAAGGATCCGATCAGATTTACCGTTTCTTCTGGTGTGGTAGGCGGAGGGACTGTGGGTCCCGTGAGTATCTTGATCAAGGCATTTTTATGTAGCTAGGAATACATGAAGAGTCCCTATAGAGTGATGTTAGCTTGGGTTTTCTTTAATTAATCGAGATCTTACTTTCTTCAAAGGTCATTTCTGGCATCGAAAGTTTTGCAATGCCTTTCCCTTTATCATTAGTTGATAGTAAGATTGGGACTTGGTAATGTCTCCCTGATTTGGTCATATGGTTCATAGAAGAATGGAAAATCATAAACCCTATTTCCTCATCGATCTCGGGTTGTTCGGCCACCCTATTGATCTCTTTGAGTAGTTCCTCTAATGATATCATCCCACATATGTCAACTACTGGGCTAATCTTTTCTGAAATTTTCTCTTCATCTGAATCTTTAAACTCTTCCCCCATCCAGCTACAATAATATTATCTTCCCATTTAAAGTCAATGTACTCTACAACTTCAATAGCTTCTTCGTACAGATCTTCCCATTCGGCAGGGAGGTGCAAGAGTGAAGGGACCATGTGCCCTTATTATTTCATAGTATCAAGTAACTCAAAAATTCTACAAATATCTCCGGTCTATCAAAACAACTCTGCCATGATCTGGATAATGTCGTCTTGGCTGATTTCATCGATCGGCACTACGCAATTATCTATTTCTCGAGCCCATTTTCATCCTTCCAAGAATAGTGTATTGAATATATGGTAATCAATGATCATCTATGAGCGCAATTTCAGCCCGAATATGAGGAGTTGGTTCAACACTTCTGATAATTCCATACTTCTATATTAATTATAGGAGCGGACATCGATGCATGCTCGGGTAAGGAGTGACAGTGCCTCATCAGTGAGGCCAATAGGGTGCAGGAGGAAATATGGGTAAGTTTGGAGAGGTTTAGGAGAGTATATGGGCGTGATCTGGGTTGAGGGATCGAATTCTGGGTTCTCTTTCAGGAAGATGGCATTGGCATGATTTGGGTGTGGATTGTGAGTAGTATTTGGCTTAGTATTGGTTGGTGGGGCAATAGTTCCCTGGTCCATCAGACCTTGGATGATATTTTTGAGGTGAAAACATTAGTCGATGGTATGGACAGTAGTTTAGTGAAAGTCACAATGGGCATCTGCCTTGAAGTTTTTGGGTAGTGGGTTTGGCAATGGACGAGGATACAATGGTTTGATAAGGTTTCGACTTAAGAGGGCCTGGTAAACTTTGGAGAGAGGAGCGTGAAACTCAATGTATTCCTTTTGGACTGGTATGGGGAGGATTTTTGGTGCCCATGAAGTGGTTGGCTGAGAAATGTAGTTAATGGTTCAGATTGAGGTATCGATAGGCTTCTCATACTTTCTGGGAGTGAATTGCCCAGAAACTTTCTTTGGTTGAATTTATTCTTTATCAAGGCCTTCCTCGATTTCTACTCCTGCTTCTCTGAGAGCTTAGAATTAAGGATAGCATTGAATTACCATTATCACTTAGACATGGGGTAAGAAGTTCTTCTTCACGATGTTGACTTGTTCTTCCTAGGATGGCCGATTAGTCATGGTGGCTGCCTTTTCTCTCCACTGGGCTATAAATCTACTGATTGATTCCCCCGAGTTCTATTTGAGTAGCTCTAAATTAAGATGGGTGACTCCTAACACTTTGTTATATTTGTATTGAGACATGAATTCTCAAGGCACATCCTCCCAGCTACGGATTCTGGACTCCTCGAGAGATAAAAACCATCAGAAGGAACTATCCTTTAAAGTTTGTTGAAACATATGTGCCATTATATCTTTGAAAGCCCCTAGGAGAGTCATAGAGCGGTGGTAACTGCGAAGATGGACAATCATAGGTTCACTACCTCCGAATTTCTTGATATTCAGCATCTTGAATCTTCCGGGTAACCTTGCTTTAGGATAGGGAGACATGTGGGTGTAGTCCATGTAATACCCAGAGATTCTGACTTAATCAAACTTCATAGTCAACATTTTGAGATCTTCTTTGACCTTGTTTAATTCTTCCTCCTTCGGATCAATGGTCGCAAGCAAGTTAGCCCCTGGCTGTGCGAGGTTTAACATAGGAAACTGCGCTGGTGGCAGCCCCTTAGCAGGAGGGGCATGTGGAGCGTGATGATATTCTTCGGGAACCTAGATAGGCTCGGGTGGACCCATGACGTGAGAAAAGAGGACCTCGGGCTCTTCGGGAACAAGGGCCCGGTTTTGTTGTATCTCATGGACATCGATTTGGAGGTTATCAATATTGGACATGAGCTGAGCTAAGACTGTCATGAAATCGAGATGCACAACCGGTACTTGATCTGTATTCTCTATGGAAAGCAGATGAATTCCGGACTCGAAAAAAGTAGCATGGGAATCGACGGAGTTCTGGGGTGATTTGACTGAAGACCAGAGCCAATAAGGAGACAGGGCAAGGGTATGCAATCGACCTAAGAAGGCATGAAATCAGATTTATTTTTTTAAAAGGAATGAAAATGTTTTTGACATTTTTTTAAATAGGAGGACAAAATATTTTTTTATAAAAGAGGAAAAATGTTTTTGGTATTTTATTTTTTTATAGAGAAGGAAAATATGAGAGACGGGTCTCAGCGTGACTATTATTACGATGCTTTATTATATTATTAGGTTTTCCTGCTTTATTATATTATTAGCTTTTCCTAAATGCAAAAAGAGAAATGTCGGATGGGACCTGAGCCTGGAAAAGTTGGGTTTAGAAAGTATGTAAAAGTGGTTGGACTTGTTACCAGACACGTGGGGAAGATCCCATTTTTAAAAAAGAGAAAATCGCGTGAGAATTTTCGGTGACATGCCAACCCGTCATTTTGGCAGAGTTTCGAGTTGAAATTGGCAAATTTGAAAAACTATTACTAAAGCCGTTTAATACAAGATTAAACTATTTATGTAACTCCAAACTATTTTTTGAAGAAACTCTTTTCTAAAAATTAAATCAAGTCAATCACAAGATGTGTTTAAAAATATGCACGATATTAGTTCAAGATTTGTTAAGAAGTATTGGAAAACAAAACTAAAACAGTTTTAAATTAGCACACGAGTAAGAATGAGATGAGGAGATGTAGAAAGATTAATGACAAGAGATTTTTAACGTGGTAAAACCTCACCAAACTGAGGAAACATCCACGAATCCCTCTACGGAGTAAAAAAAAATCCACTAAAACAAAATATAACAGTTACAAACTATATAACACACATGCAAACAAATCAGTCATGTACAAGTTTAGGAATGTACCCACTGGTATCCTTTAACTTTTCTGCAGTTATGATTATTGATGTTGTTCTCCCAGTTTGATAACTTTCACTTTGTTCCGGTCTTTACGTCGACTCTTGTTTCAAGATCTTATTACCAACACTTTTAATGTTGTAGTGTGTAAGCATTTATGATGGTGATCTAACATATGCATGCACACACTCACGCTTATTATTACAAACAGACCTAGCAAATTACAAATCAGATATATATGTTGTGATTTTTAGTTTCTCTCTTCTTAGGAAACATGAACTATGTTTGCCTTTAAGATTAACCCAGAATCCACGGTTATCTTGCCCAGAAGACATATCAAGATCTTAATCAATTTTAGAGTTTTGAGAATGTTTTTGAAATTGAAAATCGCCAAGTGTGATTCCAACTAGGTCAAAGGTCTTGTTTTAAAAGAACTAGAAACAGAAAATGATTTTGTTGATTTTGAAGATGAAAACATTTACAGAAAATAATCAACAAAGGACTTCTCAAGGCGAGAAACTATAAATGTAGATCTAAGTGTAATATAACATAAAAATACTAGATCTATGATTTATATGAAACAGAAATAAAGATCTAACGTAATGTTTAAGTTGGACACAAGATCTTAAAACGAAGAGGTTACAACACAAAACAACTTTCAAACCAACACTCAAAAACTCTCAAACACTCAGGGATTGTGTTTGGTATATACTGGTTTTTGGTAAAAGGGTTAGAGTTTGATTTAGTATTTGGAACAATTTAGGGTTAGGGTTTCTAACTCTGTGATTTCTCTCTCTCTCTTCTCTCTTCTCACTCTTCTCACTCTTCTCTCTCTAAATGACGAAGTGACAAAAGCTCCTGAAAGGCTGAGGGAGGGCTGAGAAAGATCGAGAAGGGGGTTGGAAATCAAGGGCTAAGATTAAGTCTTACCACATTGACTCCCATCCAACAGTTAAAGGTAAGCGATTGTTTATGAGGCTTCTGATTGGAGGAAAGATATTCACAGGGATTGGAACAAGAACGCATGCAGAGCGTTGATAAGCTTAATGCAAGGGCTGATAATACACGTTGTTTTCTCTCATAAAAGAAACACATATACCACCAATATGAAAGAAACAGATGTAAGGCAAACAATGGATAACCAACGCGCATCCAAAAATAATTACATAGACACCCTGATTTCTCTAGCGCTTTCGATTCCTACCCAAGTGAACATTTCAGGGATAAAACCAATAACCAGAATTTATAGAAAGACCCCAAAACTTTCTAGTTCTATTTTTAATTAAGAAAAAATTGTTTGAAAAACAATTGAAAATTCCCAAAAATTTACTAAAAGTGATTTTAAGGGAAATTAACACACACAACACACACACAAACAAATTATGCAATATGAGAACAATGTATGTAGTCCTAGAGTGTGTGAGTGTTTGTGGTTATACCTTGATCAATCAAACAAGAGGAATGAATTGTTTTGAAGAGTCTGAGGCTTTTTGGTATCTAGGATAGGGACTCAATTTTGTCTCTATTTCCAAACTAGATGAGCACTTATACAATATAGACTCAAGTGAGTCAAGCGTATAAGGTGCTTCAATCTCCCCCTTTGAAAATATGAGACAAAATCTCCTTCGAGTCGTCTTAGAATCGTAGGGGAATAAAAATAAACGAAAAAACCTATTCCTATACAAAAATTCTATCTACCCATTTCCTAGAAAAGAAAATTACATAACTCAACTAATTACAATTCAATACCCTATTACAACTGTTGAGAATAACTGTACAGAATCCTACAAATAATCACTAAGATCAAGCTTTTTAGAATATGTACAAAATAAATGAATTCTCATAAGACTCAAATCTGTTGAGAATAACTGTATAGAATCCTGTAAATAATCACCAAGATCAAGCTTTTTAGAATATGTACAAAATAAATGAATTCTCATAAGACTCAAATTTCTCCCCCATATTGTATCAAATGGACAAAGGGAAAAACTATGCAAATCTAAGAGTTTATTCAGCACAAACCATTCCTATCTATTTACGCAATGAAATAAATCTATTGTAATCCAAAGGTTTGGTAAACATATCTGTGAGTTGCAAATCAGTAGGAAGATAATTGATTTCTAATTCCTTAGTCTCAACTAATTCGCGTATAAAGTGATGTCTTAATTTTATGTGCTTTGTTTGCGAGTGTTGAATAGGATTTTTAGAGATATTGATCACACTTTGATTATCACAGTAGAGATGTAGTTGTTACTCTTTAATACCATAATCACTTAACATTTGCTTAAGCCAAAGTAATTGAGCACAACAACTTCCAGCGACTATGTATTCAGATTCAACTATTGATAAAGAAGTGCAGTTTTGTTTCTTACTTCCCCAACCTACCAAATTATTACCAATATAATAACATGCACCCGATGTTCTCTTACTATCGTCAGTACACCCTACCCAATCGGCATCAGTGTATCCTATTATAGTGCTAGGAGTATCATTGGTGTACCAAAGTCCTAAATTTAGAGTGCCTTTAATGTATTTTATTATTCTTTTAACACAAGATAAATGTCTCTCTTTAGGATTGTTTTGATAACAAGCACACACGCAATACATAATGTCAGGATGCAAGGCAGTAAGGTATAGAAAGGTTCCTATCATACTACGATATAAAGTTGGATCTACGGATTTCCCAATTTCATCCTTAGATAGTTTGACCCTAGTACTCATGGGAGTTTTAGCATCTTTTGTACTTTCAAGGCCGAATTTTTTAACAATCTCTAATGCGTATTTTGATTGCGAAACAAATAATCCTTCTGAATTATGTTTGACTTGAAGACCTAAGAAAAATTGCAACTGCCCCATAAGAGACATTGGAAATTCTTTATGCATAATTTCAGAAAAGATTTAACTTCAATAGGGGAAGTTAATCCAAAGATGATATCGTCTACATAAACTTGAGCTATAATGATATGTTTGTCAAAATGTTTGACAAAAAGGGTTTGATCATTTCCACCTCTTTTAAAACCTTTGTCTAAGAGACAGTTGGAAAGGCACTCATACCAGGCCTTTGCGCTTGTTTTAGGCCATACAAAGCCTTTTTAAGACGAAAAACATGATTTGGATATTTAGGGTCAATGAACCCTTTTAGTTGTTCTACATAGGTCTCCTCAGTCAATGTTCCAATAAGGAAGGCATATTTGACATCCATTTGGTAAAGCGTGAAATTAAGTAGAAAGATATGGCAAAGAGAAGACGAACAGATTCTAATCGAGTAACAGGAGCAAAAGGCTCGTTAAAATATATTCCTTCAATTTGAGAGTATCCTTTAGCAACTAATCCGGCTTTATTTCTAATGACTATCCCACTTTTATCATATTTATTTTTAAATATCCAACGTGAGCCAATAACCTTTTTGTGATCAGGCCTATGTACAAGATACCAAACATCATGAATGACAAATTGAAGAAGTTCTTCCTGCATTGTAGAAATCCAATGAGGATCATTCAATGCATTATTTACATTCTTTGGTTCCATTTCCACAGTTCGTAGTTTACTACTGAGTAATTCAGGAGTGAGATTTTGATCACACACTTCCTCAATAGCATATCTTTTGTTCTCAAATTTCAGTGGTAATGATCTTAGAATTTTAGATATAATTTCATGTTTGTCATATGTTATCTATTAGCATGCAGTTTGGTCACAATGTCATTTAATTTCATGTAGAAATCATCAAAGGTTTCAGAATCTAACATAATTAGGGAGTTATACTTCTGAACAAGCATTTGAGTTTTAGCAGCCTTAACTCTAGTGTCACCTTCATGTGCAGTGACCAGTGTATCCCAAGCTTCCTTAGAAGTGGCACAAGATGAGATCCTTTAGAACGCATGTTCAGTTATGGACATAAAGATGGCATTCTTGCCTTTGTTATTGTTTCGATAAGTTTGCTTCTCTTCTTGTGTGAATTCACTTAATGCTTTCTTAATCCTCTCATTACTTCCTTCAGTGGTTGGTTTAGTAGGATAAGTGTATCCATTTTCAGCAATATCCCAGACATCATCTCCTGAGGTTCCTTGTATGAAAGCAACCATCCTTACCTTCCAGTAAGAAAAGTTGTTTCCATCAAAAAGTGGGGGTCTGGTCAAGTTACCAAATCTTTCATTTTTCTCGTCCATTATATTGATTTTAAGAAAATAATTTCAGAAACACAAGATCTTTTTAAAAAGATTTCCAAAGCTCTGACACCAATTGAAAAATTGTTACTAAAGCCATTTAATACAAGATTAAACTATTTAAGTAACTCCGAACTGTTTTTTGAAGAAACTCTTTTCTAAAAATCAAATCAAGTTAATCATAAGATGTGTTTAAAAATATGCACGAGATCAGTTCAAAATTTGTTAACAAGTTTTGGAAAACAAAACTAAAACAGTTTTAAATCAGCACACCAATAAGAATGAGATGAGGAGATGTCGAAAGATTAATGACAAGAGATTTTTAACGTGGTAATACCTCACCCAACTGAGGAACACATCCACGACTCCCTCTACGGAGTAAAAAGAAAAATCCACTAAAACAAAATATAACAGTTACAAACTATATAACACACATGCACACAAATCTGTCCTATACAAGTTTAGGAATGTACCCACTGGTATCCTTCTAACTTTTCTGCAGTTCTGATTGTTGATGTTGTTCTCCCAGTTTGCTAACTTTCACTTTGTTCCAGTCTTTACGTCGACTCTTGTTCCAAGATCTTATTACCACCACTTTCAGTGTTGTAGTGTGTAAGTGTTTGTGATGGTGATCTAACACATGCATGTACACACTCACACTTATTTTTACAAATAGACCTAGCAAATTACAAATCAGATCTATATGTTGTGATTTTCAGTTTCTCTCTTATTAGGAAACTTGAACCTTGTTTGACCTTTAAGATTAACCCAGAATCCATGGCTATCTGACTCAGAAGACGTATCAAGATCTTAATTAATTTCAGAGTTTTAAAACTGTTTTTGAAATTGAAAACTGCCAAGTGTGATTCCAACTAGGTCAAAGGTCTTGTTTCAAAAGAACTAGAAACAGAAAATAATTTTGTTAATTTTGAAGATGAAAAAATTTACAGAAAATAATCAACAAAGGATTTCTCAAGGCGAAAACTATAAATGCAGATCTAAGTGTAATATAACATAAAAAGACTAGATCAATGATTTCTATGAAACAAAAACACAGATCTAACCTAATGTTTAAGTTGGACACAAGATCTTAAAATGAAGAGGTTACATCACGAAACAACTTTCGAACCAACACTCAAAAACTCTCAAATACTCAGGGTTTGTGTTTGGTATATAATGGTTTTTGGTAAAAAGGTTAAGGTTTGAATAAGTGTTTGGAACGATTTAGGGTTAGGGTTTCTAACTCTGTGATTTCTCTCCCTCTTCTCTCTTCTCACTCTTCTCTCTTCTCACTCTTTTTACTCTTCTCTCTCTTCTCTCTCTAAATGACAAAGTGTCAAAAGCTCCTGAAAGGCTGAGGGATAGCCTCCTTATATATAGGGCTGAGAAGGATCGATAAGGGGGTTCGAAATCAGGGGCTAAGATTAAGTCTTGCCACATTGACTCCCATCCAACGGTTAAAGGTAAGTGGTTGGTTATGAGGCTTCCGATTGGAGGAAAGATATTCACAGGGATTGGAACAAGAACGCATGCAGAGCATTGATAAGCATAATCCAAGGGCTGATAATACACGCTGGTTTTCTCTCATAAAAGAAACACACATACAACCAATAGGAATGCAACACATGTAAGGAAAATAACGGATAACCAATGCGTATCCAAAAATAATTACATAGATACCCTGATTTCTCTAGCGCTTTCGGTTCCTACCCAAGTGAACATTTCTGGGATAAAACCAATAACCAGAATTTATAGAAAGACCCCAAAACTTTTTAGTTCCATTTTTAATTAAGAAAAAATTGTTTTAAAAATAATTAAAAATTCCCAAAAATTTACTAAAAGTTATTTAAAGGGAAATTAACACACACATAAACAAATTATGCAATATGAGAATAATGTATGTAGTCCTAGAGTGTGTGAGTGTTTGTGGTTATACCTTGATCAATCAAACAAGAGGAATGAATTGTTTTGAAGAGTCTGAGGCTTTTTGGTATCTAGGATGGGGACTCAATTTTGTCTCTATTTCCAAACTAGATGAGCACTTATACAATATAGACTCAAGTGAGTCAAAAGTATAAGGTTCTTTAAAATTAACATGAGTTCCCTTGGTCTGACACCTATATGCGGGTATGAAGTTTTGTTGGGTTAATTGGAAAGGGTTCTTCCCTTTGGCATGGCTTCTACGCTATACGTCTTGCTTTTGAGGGAAATTGGTATGCGTGGACAAGCCATTTGATATACCTGAGTGTACGTGAATTGCCTCATGATATACCTTATGGGGACGGTATATGTGAGGCAAATTCGATATACTCGATGTACGTGAACAAATTCCATGCGATATACCTCCTGTCATGACTTTGGACAAGCGGTATGATGCGGGGTAACCATTTGATATGCATCAAAGGTACTTGAATAATGGAAGGTGAGAGTCATATCGCTTAGGCTAACTACCACCTGCAGGTCCAGCGCCCATCACGAAGTGACCCTCATGTTATGGGACAAAATTTGGTCAATAACAATGCTCTTTAGTGAAGAGGTACGCATAATGCATGATTCTTTATTAGTATCATATGGTGAGAGTATCCTTATTGATGATGAGCAGGGGATAAGTAAATCTATACTAAGTATGGATATTCACAAGTGTGACAAGTATGAGGTGCGTGCAACATGCGGATATAAGTAATCCTAAGTGCACGTGGTGTGAAGTGTACATGAGGAAATTTCTATAAGTGAGTGAGTGGTGATATAAGCATATGGTATGTATGTATAAGGAAGAAAACAAGAACATTAATGTATATAGAGTCTAGCCCTTAAATAGTCCCCAACGGAGCCGCCACTGTGGCAATCTCGATCTCGAAAATTTCCTTCAGGGGGATTTCGGTCCTGTGTTCCCTCTCTCGAGAGCACTTCGGTCGTCGTCGATGTGGGGTGAAATGTAAAGAGATGGAGTCGCTGGTCTATTTTACTCAAAATAGACAAAAGAAGATGGATCCTCCCCAAGAGATGGTATCTAAGACATACTGATATATACGAAACCAAAAGTTCGAGGGGGTTCGGAGGCTAAGTTACTGAATGGGAAGGTGTTAGGCACCTATCCCGCCCGTTCGGTCTCTCATGGGCTTGTGTTGTTGTTTTCCTTTGTTTCTCAATGGAATGTGTGCGCGTGCATATATAATGGAGATAGGACACGTTCAACTCATATCATGGGAAAGATAGAGTGAAAATGTCTGCAGGAATGCTTCCAAGATAATACAAAATATGATTTATGTGTTTATCATGATATTGATCGCTATAGTAGAATGATAATATGTGTGGGACAAAATGCTAATAAACAGAATATATATATATATATATATATATATATATATATATATATATATATATATATATATATATATATATATATATATATATATATATATCCCTCTCTCTGAGAGAGAGAGAGATAATAGATGTGGGATTCATAGATATTAGATAATTCAGAAATGAGGAAACTAGGAAATTAGGACTCGAGTCTCAAATTTTACTCTGAGACGCCTACGTAGCCTATAAAGACATCAAAGTCCACATAGTTCGCATGCAAGACGAGGGGTGGAGTTTATCCCATAAATCCAACCGAGGATTTTTCTTGTTTATGTGTGTGTAGGAAAATGTGTTTTAGTGTGAGAAAGATATGAGAATTCCCGTTTGGAATTTATGCGCAAAACCTCTTTTTCTTGATTTTTGGGTTTTTTATATGAGAAATAAAGTATATGCAATAATACTAATAAAAGTTATATTAGAGTATGTGATTTAGAGGAATAAAGTGCTAAGTAAAAAAGTAATATAATGCGAAACTAAGAGAATTTAGAGAGAGAGTGAGAGATTTGGACCTTCTTGGAGATCTTGAGCTTGATCTTGGATGTTGAAGGGAATCCCTTGCATTTGAATAAAGATGATGGATGACTTGTTTACCAAGTTCGGAAAAAGGATGATGAAAAGGAGTGTTGGAAATGGGATTTTGGGTATGGAAATCGAGTTGACTTTGAGAGAATGTTGCTGAGATTAGTGAGGGTAATGGATATGAGGTTTTGGTCCTTTTGGAAATGAGGTCATGCCCTCCTTTTATAGGGAAGGGAGTTATCGATCGGCATAGCCTGGTCCTGCCAATCGTTAGGTGACACTTGGCACACTATCAATAGGCAGGGTTCTCGACCTGCTTATTGGCAGTCTCGTGCAGATTTTTCTAGAAAAATGATCGTAGAACGTAATCCATTGATCCAAATAATGCATGGGGAACACCATTGAAAAGTTAATTCAAAGAACTTCGAGATTCCTTTAGACTGCTTCCGGATCCAAGAGTTTACTTTGTGTCAAATGTGGCTCAAAAGTGCATGTTAGTCCTTTAGATGAGAGATTTTCGGATCCAAACGGATCGTTTATCCGTATGGTACGTCGTTTAGATATGTACTTCAACATTCCAAAGAGTTCCACTCAGTTCGAAGAGTTGAATTTAGTCAATCGGGGCCTCGAAGTGCCCGGTGACCTTTCGGGGGAAAACGACTCGTTCATCCGTACCGTAAGTCAGAATCATGCATGGGGCGGACCGTTGGAAAGGGTATTCAGTGACCTTAAGAAATTCATTTTGTCTCATTCGATATAAATAGTTTACTTTGTTCAAACAAAGTCCGGGAGCGCTCGGGGGCTTCCAAATCAATTTCTGAGAGGAAACGGATCGTTCTCCTGGATTGTAAGTCAGAATCGCGCACGGGGCAGACTGTTGGAAAGGGTATTAAGTAACCTTCGAATATTCATTCAGTCTCGTTTGAGCTGAGGAGTTGACTTTAGTTAAACAAAGTCTTGGAGATCTCGGGGGCTTTAGATAAGTACTCGGATTATGATATAGGGTTTGTAGTGAAATGGGGAGGTGCTAGGGACCTAAGGTGAGACTTAGGGGGTCCTAGAATGTGGTGTCTACAAGTGGTTTGTGTAAGTTTTAGTGCGTGTTTTTATGAGAGAGAGACAAATATAAAGATATAAGGGAGAGAGATAAAACATGTATATGTGTGTGTGTGTGAGAGAGAAACATTGTGTGTGTGTGTGTGTGAGGGAGAGAGAGTATGTGTAAGAAAGTATGTAAGGGAAAGAGTGAGGGTGTGTAAGTAGTGGTTGAAATGTGAGAGTATGAGTTTGTGTCTACGCATGAGAGTGAGTGTGGGTGAGAGAGAGAGAGACATAATATGTTTGCTCATGTAATTGAGTGTAAACGTGAGAGATCAAAATCTTTTGGGTGTTAGAGATAGATTTTAGGTGCATGTGTGAGTTTGTTATATATTTTTTTATGTGCACGAGATACTATATGTGTCGATATGTATATGTTTTTATGTGTCATGGTGAGATATATTTAAAGTGTGTTTTTATGTATGAGTAGGGGGAGAGTGAATAGGGAGTGAGAGACAGAGAGAGTTAGAGAAAAGGAAAAAAATGTGGTGTGTGCACGCAAGCATGTGTGAGCGAGAGGGAGATGGAAAGAGAAATTATATGTGTGTACATAAGAAATGGTTGTGAGAGTGCAAGTCAGATATGCGTGTTCACGTTTTTGTGTGTGTTTCATGAAAGACACAGAGTTGGAGTTTGACAGAGCACGTGCATGTGTGGGCGAGGGAGAAATAAGGGGGTAAGAGAAATAGTGTGCATCATAGAGAGCGGAAAAAAGATAAATAGACCCAAGTTAGAAAGAGAGAGTGTGGTAGTGAGTGGGTGAATGTGTAAGTGTGTGGTGAGAGAGAGGGAGAGATAGAGAGATAGAATGAGAAAGATAAGGTAAGGTGACCGTGTAGATGGGTGGATATGTGTGTTTGTGTGTGTAAAAGAGAGAGAGAGAGAGAGAGAGAGAGAGAGAGTGTGTGTGTGTGTGTGTGTGTGTGTGAGAGAGAGAGAGAGAGAGAGAGAGAGAGTTATGTATGTTTTAGTGATAGCGAGAGGGAATATGTGAGAGTGAGATAGTGTGTGGCGGAGTGTGACCATGTGCATGTCTGAAGCAATGGGTTTATGGGTGAGAGATAAAAGGGGTGTGCGACGGTTTGTGATTTCATATGCAAGTGTGCGTAAGTGTTTGTGAGAAAGAAGCGAGATAGTGCAAGGGGTGAGATAAAGAGGGAGAGAGTGTGAAAGAGAGCAGACATGCATATTTATAAATTTGTGTGTGTGCATGATTTTGTATATGTGTGAGAAAAAGAAAGCAAAAAAATGTGTATGTAATAATGTATGTTCTTTAGAGTGTGTTTGTGTGTCTTGATGAGATAAAAGGGAGGGAGAGTCGGAGAAAGAGAAGTTGTTTGGGTAAGTTTTTGTGCAGATTTATATGAGAGAGAGAGGGAGAGAGAGAGAAAACATGTAATTTATATGTGTGTGTGTGTGTGTGTGTGTGAGAGAGAGAGAGAGAGAGAGAGCATATGTGGGGAAGTGTGTGAGAGCGAGAGAGCATGACTGGGTGGGTGGGTGAGTAGTTGTTCAAATATGAGAGCATGAGTTTGTGTCTATATACGAGAGTGCGCATGTAGGTTTGAGTGAAAAAGGGTATATATTCTTGTGTGATTATCTGTATACATGAGAGATCAAAAGAGTTTGGGTGTTAGAGAAAGAGTGATTGGATGCGCGCATGAGTGTGTTATATGTGCTTTTGGATTTGTGTGCACAGGATAGGGTGTGTGTTGGTATGTATATGTTTTATGTGTGAGATATAAATATTTAAAGTGTGTATGTGTGTGTGACAAGGAGGAAGAGTAAGAGAGCATGAATGGGAGAGTGTGCATGTAAAAGGGAGTTAGAGAAAGAGAGAAAAACGTGGTGTGTGCATGAAAATGTGTGTGTGTGAGAGAGAATGAGAGGGAGAGGGAGAGGGAGAGGGAGAGGGAGAAATAACTTGTATGTGTGTGTAAGAAGTGTTTGTGAGAGTGTGAGAGAGAATGTTTATGTTCATATTTATGTTTGTTTTAATGTGTGTGTATGTGTTTCATGAAAGACATGGAGTTGGCGTGTGACAAGGCACTTGCATGTATAGGCGATAGATAGATAGATAGATAGATAGATAGATAGATAGATAGATAGATAGATAGATAGATAGATAGATAGATAGATAGATAGATAGATAGATAGATAGATAGAGAGAGAGAGAGAGAGATAGAGAGACAGAAAGTGTGTATGTGATATTTTATTTGCATGAGCGAGAGTGACTCTGTGTTTATATATGTGTGTGAGAAAGATAGTGTTTATGTGTGAGAGTGTGTGCATGTGTGTGTACGTGTAAATGTGTATACGCGTGAGAAAGATAGAGGTAGAGATTGTCTGTGTATGTTTGTTTATGTGTGTGTGAGAGAGAGGGTGTGAGATAAAAAGTGTGCACAGAGAAGAGGAAGATATGAAGAGAGTGATGACAGAGATAGAGTGGTTCTGAGTGGGTGAATGTGCAAGTGGGTGTATGAGACAGAGGGATAAAGATAGGGAGATAGAGTGACAATGATAGAGTGTGAGCGTTCATGTGTGGATGAGTGGATGGGTATGTGTATGTGTGAGAGAGAGAGAGATAAAGAGAGAGGGAGAGAGAGAGAGAGAGAGAGAGATAAAGATAGATGTGTGTGAGAAAGATAGTGTTTATGTGTGAGAGTGTGTGCATGTGTGTGTACGTGTAAATGTGTATACGCGTGAGAAAGATAGAGGTAGAGATTGTCTGTGTATGTTTGTTTATGTGTGTGTGAGAGAGAGGGTGTGAGATAAAAAGTGTGCAAAGAGAAGGGGAAGATATGAAGAGAGTGATGACAGAGATAGAGTGGTACTGAGTGGGTGAATGTGCAAGTGGGTGTATGAGACAGAGGGATAAAGATAGGGAGATAGAGTGACAATGATAGAGTGTGAGCGTGCATGTGTGGATGAGTGGATGGGTATGTGTGTGTGTGTGTGTGAGAGAGAGAGAGAGAAAGAGAGAGAGAGAGATAAAGATAGAGACCACGTATAGGGGAATGTTTAAATAACTGTGCAAACGTGTGTGTGAGCGCCTATTTATGAGAGAGAGAGAGAAATAGAGAGAGATAGAGTGTTGTGCATGTGTATCAATGATAGAAATAAGGAATGTATGAGTAAGTGAGAGAGTGCCAGCATGTGTGTGTGTGAGTGGGTGGATGGGTCATAGAGATAAGGGGTGTGTCAGTATGTGATTGGTTTTGCATGTGTGTGTGTGTGTCTATTAAAGTGTTTGTGATAGGGATAGAGAGAGAGCATGTGAGAGTTCATGGGTGAGTGAGATAAAAAGAGGGAAATAGTGTGAGAGCATATGCATGTGTGTTTTTTCTTATGTGGGACAAATAAATAAAACAAATGTTTATGAATTAGGGTTTGTTTGTGTGTCTTGATGAGAGAGAGAAAGAGTCAGGGAAAGATAATGATGTGGTTTTTGTAAGTTTTTATGTGTGTATATTTATGAGAAAGAGATAGATATATAAAGATATAGGGTGAGATATAGTGCATGTATGTGCATATGAGGGAAAGCGATCGTGCATATGTGTGTGAAGGGGAGAGAGCATGTATGTAGGTGTCTATGAGAGAGGGAGAGAGAGAGAGAGAGAGAAAGGGAGAGAGGGAGAGTGAGAGGGAGAGAATATGTGGATAATTATGTGAGAAAGAGAGATAGATCATGTGGCGAGGAGTGTGTGAATATTTTTTCAAATGTGAAAGTGAGTGTTTGTGTCTATGTATGAGAGTGTATGTGTGGATGTGTTAGAAAGAGAGAGAGAGTATGTTTTCTCGTGTAATTGTGTGTTTACATGAGAGATAAAAAGCCTATTTTGGTATCAGGTAAAGTGATTGTGTGCGCATGTAAGTGTTTTGTATGTGTTTTTATGTTTTTGTGTGTGTGTGATAGTGTGCGAGTATCCGTATGTATGTGTTATTGTGTACGTGTGTATGTGTGTATGTGTATGTGTGTGTGTAAGAGATAGATAGATAGAGAGAGAGATATAGATAGATAGATAGATAGATAGATAGATAGATAGATAGATAGATAGATAGATAGATAGATAGATAGATAGATAGATAGATAGATAGATAGATAGATAGATAGATAGATAGATAGATAGAGAGAGAGAGAGAGAGAGAGAGATAGAGAGAGAATATGTATATGTGTGTGTGTGTGTGACAGACAAAGATGGAGAGGGAGAGCATGTGTGGGGGAGTGTGTGAGAGAGAGCGATTCGGGTAAATAGAAAAGAATGTGGGGGGGTGAGAAAGAGAGAGGGGGATAGATAACTTGTATATGTGTAATAAAGTGTTTGTTTGGAAGAAAATATAAGAGGGCATGTGCATGTTCATGTGTGTGTGTATGTTTCGAGAGAGAGGAGGAGTTGGAGCGTGACAGAGAATGCGCGTGTGTGTGTGAGAGAGAGAAAGAGGGAGAGATAGAGAGAGAACATATATATGACAGTTTATGTGCATGATCAAGTAAGAGTGTGTGTCATATGTGTGTGTGTAAAATAAAAAGTGTTCATCAGAAACATATATATATATATATATATATATATATATAGAGAGAGAGAGAGAGAGAGAGAGAGTTTGTGTGTGGTGGTGAGTGTGTAGATGTGGCAGGGGGGAGATGGAGATAAATAGGGAGATAGGATACAACACATGTTTGGATGAGTGGATAGGTGTGCGTGTGTGTGTGTGTGAGAGAGAGAGAGATAATGTTTTTGGTTTGTGAATAACTGCACAAAATGTGTGTGCATACATGTGTATGAGAGAGAGAGAGAGAGTTTTATATGTGTGTTAATGATAGCAAGAGGGAATATGTGAGTAAGTGAGAGAGTATGGGGCAGAGTGTGAGTGCGCGTGTGTGTGAGGGAGTGAGTGCATGGGTGAAAGAGAGAGGGAGAAAGGATGCATCTGCGTGATTGCATATGCATGTGTGTGTGTGTGTGTGTATAATTGTTTATGAGAGAAAGTGTGTGAGAGTGCATAGAGGAGTGAGATAAAAAGAGGGAGAAAGTGTGAGAGTGCTCATGCATGTGTATTTATAAATGAGTGTGTATGTTTTTTCCCCTGTATGAGAGAAAGGAATAAAATGTATGTGCATGTGATAGGTTGGGTTCTTAAGAGTGTTTGTGTGTCTTAGTGAAAGAGAACGAGTCGAAGAAAGAGATGAATATGGTTTGTGTATTTTTTATGTGGATATGTATGAGAGTGAGAGTGAGAGCGAGAGAGGGAGCGAGAGAGGGGGAGCACTTGTGTGTGTGTGAGAGAGAGAGAGAGAGCATGCATGGGGAATTATGTGAGAGAGAGCAAAATAACATGTGAGGAGGAATGTGTGAGTAGTTGTTCAAATGTGAGTGTGTGGTTATGTCTATATATGAGAGTGAGTATAGATGAGTGTGAGGGATAGAGAGTATGTTTGCTTGTGTAATTGCGTATATGAGTGAGAGATAGAAAGCATGTGTGGGTGTCAGAGGGAGAGTGATTATATGTGCATGTGTGTGTTGTATGTGTTTTTGTGTTTTGTGTGCGCAAGATATTGTGTGTGAGTATTTGGGTGTATGTTCTTGCGTGTGCGAGATAAAGATAATGTGTGTGAGACAGAGAGGGAGATGGAGAGAGCATGTGTGGGGGAGTGTGAGAGAGAGGGATAAAGTACTTGTATGTTTATATAAGAAAGTGTTTTTCTGTGAGAGGGTGTGAGAGAGCATTGATGTGTTCATGTGCATGTGTGTTTATATGTTTTGAGAAAGACAGATAGATAGAGTGTGACAGAGAACCAACATGGGTGAGTGAGAGAGAGAGAGAGGGAGATAAAGTGTGTGATAGTGTATGTGCATGATTGAGAGAGAGTGTGTGCTTATGGGTGTGTGTGAGAGAGAGATAGTGTGTATGTTTATATGTGAGGGAGTGTACCTGTGTGTGACAGATGGAGGAAGGGACAATGTGTGTGTGTTTATAGGAGAGAGGGAAAGAGGTAAAGAGACACTAGTGTGAGAGAGTGAATGTGTGTGTGTGTGTGTGTGTGTGTGTGTGTGTGTGAGAGAGAGAGAGAGAAAGAGTGAGTGAAAGAGATATGGAGAGCAAGTGTGGATTGGTGTGTGTGCATGTGTGTGTGTATATGAGAGAGAGAGAGAGAGAGAGAGAGAGAGCATGTGTAGGGATATGAGTAACTGTGAAAATGTATATGAGAGCATGTGTGTGAGAGAGAGAGAGTGTTGTGTATGTGGGTCAGTGATAGCAATAGGGAATATGTGAGTAAGTGAGAGAGTGCATCTACGTATGAGCGTGTTGTATGTATTTTTATGTTTATGTGTGCCTGGGATAATATGTGTGTATCATTATGTATAGGTTTTTGTGCATGTGAGAGGGAGATTTAAAGTGTGTGTATGTATGTGACAGGGAGGGAGTGTGTGAAAGTGTTAGTAAGGGAGTGTGTGAGAGAGAGAGTCAGCGAAAGAGAGAAGAATGTGGTGTGTGTGTACGCATGCATGTGTGAGAGAGAGGAAGAGGATAGAAAACTTGTATGTGTATATGTAACATAGTGTTTGAGTGTGGGAGAGAGTGTGGCGTTCATTTGTGTGTGCGTTTTGAGAGAGATAATGAGATGGACTGTGATAGAGCACGTTCAAGCATGTGTATAAGAGAAAGAGATAGTGTGTATGTACATGAGAGAGAGTGAGTGTTTATCTCTTTGTGCATGTGAGAGAGAGACTGATATATATATATGATATAGAGAGAGTGTTTATGATAAAATTATCCAAAAATATAGGGAAATAAATAAATTGATCAAGTGAGAGATAGTGTGTGGTGGTGAGTGGGTGAATGGGTAAGTGTGTATGTATATGCGTATGAGAGAGAGATAGGGGGATAAAGTGAGAGAGATAGAGTTCGTCACGTGTGTGGATGGGTGGATACTTGTTTGCATAAGAGAGAGAGAGAGAGAGAGAGAGCATGTGTAGATGTGGGGGAGTGAGATAAAGAGAGGGAGATAGTATAAAAGATTGCATCCATGTGTCTTTATAAATGTGTACATGTGTGTTTTTATGCGTGTGGGGGGGGGGAATGAAACGTGTATATGATAAGATATGTGTTTTATAGTGTTTTTTGTGTGTCTTGGGGTGAGAGAGAGAAAGAGTCGAAGAAAGAGAAGGATGTTGTTTGGGTGAGTTTTCTGTGTGTATATGTATGTGAGTGAGGGAGAGTGAGCATGTATGCGTGCATGTGTGTGAGAAGGAGTTATATATATATATATATATATATATATATATATATATATATAGAGAGAGAGAGAGAGAGAGCATGTGAGGGGAATTATGTGTGTGTGTGAGAGAGAGAGAGAGAGAAAGAGCCTGTGTGGAAGAGTGTGTGAGTTGTTGTCCAAATGTGAGAGAGAATGTTTATATCTATGTATGAGAGTGTGTGGGTGTGAGTGTGTATGCGTGAGAGAGAGAGAGAGAGAGTATGTTTGTTAATGTAATTTTGTGTATACGTGAGAGATAGAAAGCGTGGGAGGTGTTATAGAGAGTGATTGTGTGTACATGGGTAGTATATGTTTTTCTATTTGGGTGTGACAGTGTGTGAGTATTCGTATATGTTGTGTGTGTGTGTGTGTGCATGAGAGAGAGAGAGAGAGATACAACATGTCTATATGTGAAACATAGAGGGGGATGGACAGAGTGTGTATGTGAATGTGTGTGTGTGTGTGTGTGTGTGTGAGAGAGAGAGAGAGAGAGACAGTTAGTAAATAAACAAGTGTATAGGGGGTATGAGAGATAGAGGGAGAGTGAACTTGTATGTGTGTAAGAAAGTGTTTGTCTGTGGGAGGGTATGAAAGAGAATGTGTGTATGTGTGTGACTTTGGATAGAGACATGGAGATGGAGTGTAATAGAGCACGCACATGTTTGTGTAAAAGACATATATATATATATATATATATATATATATATATATATATATATATATATATATATATATATATATAGAGAGAGAGAGAGAGAGAGAGAGAGAGTGATAGTGTATGTGCTTGAGTGAGAGATAGTGTATTTATATATTTGTCAGAGTGTGTGTTTGTGTATATGTGAGGGAGTGTGCTTGTGTGTGTGTGTGAGAGAGAGAGGGGGGTAATTATGCGTGTTTTTATTTGTTGGATAGACAAGGAAAAAGATAAAGAGAACTAAGTGAGAGAGAATGTGTGGTAGTGAGTGGGTGAATGTGTAAGTGTGTGCTTGAGAGAGAGTATGAGATATCGAGAGATAAAATGAGAGAGATAGAGAGCGGCGTGTATATGGATGGTGGATAGGTGTGTGTGTTTATGATAGAGAGAACATGTGTAAGAGGTGTGAGTAACTATGCAAATGTGTGTTCACACATGTTATGAGAGAGAGAGAGAGAGAGAGAGAGTTTTGTGTACATGTGTCAGTGATAGAAAGAGGGAATACATGAATAGTGGGGGAGTGTGATGCAGAGTGTGGGCGTGAACGTGTGTGAGGGAGTGGGTGCGTGGGTGAGAGAGAGAAAGAGAAGGGGTGTCTCTATGTGTGATTGCGTGTGCATGTGTGTATAAGTGTTTTTGAGGGAGAGATAGTGCATGAGAGTGCATAGGGGAGTGAGATAAAGAGAGGGGGAGAGTGTAAGATAGCATGTGCATGTGTGCTTTTAAATGTATGTGTAAGAGAGAGAAAGAAAAACTTTGTATGTGATAGTGTGAGAGAGAGCGAGAGAGCAAGTGTGGGTGGGATGATGAGTAGATATTTAAATGTGAGTGTATATATTTTGTCTATGTATGAGACTGTGTGTGCATGTGAGTGAATGAGAGAAAGAGTATGTTTTATCGTGTGATTATATGTATATGTGAGAGATCGAAAGAGTTTTGGCATTAGAGAGAGTGGTTATGTGCACATGTAAGTGTGTTATATGTGTTTGGGTATGTGCGAGATAGTGTATGTCGGTTTGTATGTGTTTTAGTGTAGATGAGAGAGAGATTTACAGTGTTGGGGGAGTGAGATATCGTGAGTGGGGGGTGAGAAAGAGATATAAAGAGATAGAGAGAGAGAGTTAGAGTTAGAGAGAGAAATAAATGTGGTGTGTGCGCATAAGTGTGTCACATCCCGATTTCCCGAGCATGAGGTTTTATCTTAAAAATTTTTAATCATAAATAAGCCTGAATACTAGAACAACTGAGGAATTTATTAATACTCAAATGTTTTACGACTGTACTCTAAGAATTCATTCTTATAACAAACTTCTGTACATATGCATTTCTTCTGTTGAGCTACGCTTCCTCTCTTCTAATGAGACCTCTATTTGCCTTTATGTGTTAACTGATTCTGAAATGTTCATCGTTGCCTATAGGTACCTGTTTAAAATAACTGAAAAGGAAGGAATAAGAAAACTTTGGCCAGTAGATGATTCTTCTTCTATAATAAAGGAAAAAATAGTTTTTGAAGATTAGTAACATCATGAGTACATAAGAAGTTGGATTCAATATTTAACTGAGATGAGAACAATAATACATGATGATATTTCTACAATTAGAAATATCAAGGATAGAATAGGTTAAAGGTTGTGGGTGGTTTCTAAACAAATAACCCATAATTATCTGCTTAAAGGCTTTAGGGCAATAGGCATGCACATAACAAATCAATCCAAATAATTGGAGATAATGAATCCAAAAACTTTGGAGATAAAGTAACCTTGCTAAGCTAATACTAAGAGAGGCATTCCATATGGTAAGCAAAAAAACTAGGCCCTCAACATATGAGTCCTACTGTCCAAATAATACAATCGTGGTTATAACGATAGATAATTCTCTGATGTTAATCTATGCTATAATAGAACAAGTTCAATGAATCAGATTAAATGGTATCATTGCATAAAATCAACATAGGGTTTTAAAATCAGAATAAATTATACGTAAATGTTTGAACTACTCAAATAAGTTTATAAATGATAATAAGATTAACTTGGACTATCACATCGTAATATCAACAATTGGTGTAATCAAAATCATTGTGAGAAATAATATCGAATAAAAAATCATCTACTATAATTTTGTGGGATTTTGACTGGTTTGGTACAAATTGCATTTGATGCCTTTGGTTATGATTTCAAGTAAAGGTTACTGATTCGTATCGATTATTGCATATTTCCGCCCGTTATCTTTATGCATTCTAGCACTTTTACGGTCCTAAATGCCTATAATTATGCTCATTAACCAGACAACCATGGATTTGGATCTATACATGCTTTGCAGGGGTTATTTGTGCTTTTGTAGGTATTGGAACGCTAAAAGTGAGGTTCGGTTGCATTTCGGAGAAGTTCCATCGTCGAATGATACTTCAAGGGCAATTTGGTCTTTTCAAACTCACTATTTTTTATGGAATGAAGTTACCAACATGTATATCATCAAATTATCCTTCCGTGGCTACTGACCGTGCGTCATTCTGACTCCGTATGTGGAGGTTATGCCCATTTCTGGAAGGTTTCGGTATTTTCTTCTACTTCAAGGGCATTTTTGTAATTCCATACTGCATAATTTGAAGGGTTTCAAAACAGAATCATGTAGATAATTGAATTATCTTCGCGTCGGTTCCGACCACGCCTCATTTCGATTCCGTATGAGGGAGTTATGGCCGTTTTCGTGCAACGCGTCAAAATTGGTTCAAAGTGGAAAAGTGGGCAAATTCCAAAAGTGCGGTCGACCGGTCCCAAAACAGAGGTCGACCGGTCCTATCAGATATGGACGAAAATTGACTTATTTTGGGTTTTTTGGCTTGGTTTTGTTTGGGGTTTATTTTGGGGTATAAATAGAGTGTTAGGGGCATTTCTTTAGACATATATTTCATTTTTAGGTTAGTTTTTGGGGATTCTTTGTGGAGCTTCCCTCTCCTCTCTTCTCTTTGGGTTTACACCCATTTGTGTATGTAAGTATCACTATTCATGTTCTTCTCCATTAATGTAATGTCCATTTTTGTTCTCAAGCTTTGTAACCTATATTTCCATGCTTTCCATTTATTTCTTGCTTAGATAAATTGTAGTGTAATTTAATTAGGTGCTTTAATTATTGTTGTTTATCATGCTTAGTGGCTAATTTAGTTTAGGTTGTCTTGGATTGAACTCACCTAGGGTTGACGTGTTGCTTTGCTTTGGTGATGGAGTTTACGGGTCTATTTCGAGTGTGTTGACCTAGTTATTACGCCCAAGGGATTTGACGGGGTATATCATGTATGCTCCGTGCTTACGACCTTGCGTGCGTAATTTTCGGGGTATTTGTTGACACCAAAATCGTATTAGACTTTTATGCAAATTTAGTGTAACACCCCGTATTTTTGGTACATTTAATTTAATTAATTCGGAGATTTTAAATTACTTAGTGTGTTGTAATTTAATGAATTAATTAGAACAGAATAATATATAAATATTAATCTGGGATTGAATGGTTAATATTTAGAGAAAACTTATTCACTAAGCGAATAGTAATAATGTAATTATGTCGTCTAGAGTATTAATGACGAGGTATGTACTTATCGCATCCGAAAGTCGGTATAGACTGTATTAGGTGGGGGATAAGTATTTTTAGAAATTAACTCGGATGCAAATTCTGAGGGTACAGTTGAGTCCGGATGGGCCGAGATAGTCGGAAAAGTGTACCCGGGGGTAGTAAACGGGTCACGGGACGTTTTTAGACATAGCCGGGCCCACTCGGGGACATTTGGGTCACTTGGGCTTGGCCCATTAGTCAAAAAACGGGATTAAGTAATTAATCTAATAAAAAGAAATAAGGGGGTGGCTGAACTTAATTAGAGAAAACAAATTAAGGGTTAGGAAACCCTAACAGCAGCCAAAGCCAAATTGGGGATCAAAGAGAGCCATCAAAGGTCATCTTCAACCTTGGGATTTAGCTCCAATTCAGACTCTACGAACCTTAAGGCAAGTGGATAACTTGCAATAGCATTAAATCTGTTTTCGATTCATATTCATGTGTAGTGATTATGTAGAAATCCGTTTTTGGGTGTTAATGGAATGAACATGGGATTTTGAAAACAACAATTCTGATTTACGAAATTTGGGGTGATGTTTCTTATAAGATCTGATTATGGTGAGTTATTGCATATCTGATAAGAATGTTATCTGCATATTTGGAAACGTATTTGATGATGAAATTTGGGGTATAAATGGACCTAGGGTTAATGATGAAACTTTCCCCAAATTTAGAAATTTGAGTTAATGGACGAATTATTGATGTTGTTGAATACTTTGGAGATCCTTAATGAGTTTCCTAATATGTACAAATGCTAAAAGAGACTTAGTTTCAGTGTAGAAGGAAATTAGGGTTTGCAGATTTTCGCCCATGGCTGTCCGTCTTCGCGAAGAAGGCGGGTACCTGTTCGATCGATCGATCGACGCCATGAAGTCGATCGATCGACGGTCGGCAGAAACGGACAGTTCGCCCAGTTTTATTTACATAGGAAGAGATTATATAAAAAGTTGTTATGCAATTAATTATTGTTGAGAAATTAATGCATGGGGTATACCTAATTAAATGTGAGTGAATTAATTAGGAGATGGGAGGAGAAATTTGGATGACACGTCAAAATTTGGTTGAGTGACATCGAGGTAAATTATATTACGTAGTAATGGGCTAAGAAATTTAGAGTCAGGATTTAGACTCGGGTGAGGTTAATTCGGGCTATGAGATTGAGTCCAATTAAATGGTGAGGGCAACATCAAAAGTAACTGAATTTATTAATGTGCAAATTAATTAATAAATTCGAGTTGGGTAATAACCTCATAATAAAAATGGAATAGGCTTGTGTCACGGGTTTGGTACACGGTGTAGCTAGAACATTTTTATATATGTGTATATATATATATACGGTGTGTGATAGTATATATATATAGTGTATGCCTTAATATCAGTGGTTAGATATTATTATACTCTAGTGCTATAGGGGGAGGTTACGCGCAGTGGATGAATCCCCTAGCTTGAGGAGTAGGGTGAGTAGATTCCAAGGTCATAGCGTCCGTTACAGGGGGTGAGGGGCATCTCACTTTCCGGGAAGGAATATGACCGCCTCCAATCGTATACTAAACCAAGTTAGTGAGAGATTCTAACTTGGATAACTAGGATATGTGAATATACCTAGTGTACTAGCACTTTAGAGAAATTATATCCGGGGAGTACTTTTACTCGGGTGGATATTAGTGGTTTATGTATTCCAGTGTGTGTGTGAATGCTTCAATATTCTAAGTATATAATAGGGTGATTATTATATACGGACTAAATAAATACAAGCATGTGTTGTTGTATATGTATAACGAGTGGAGTAGTTATATGAATTAAAAAGGGAAATGATTTAATTAAGTTGATGTTACTAATGACTTAAAAATCATAATCACATTTTACTCAGGTTAGAGTAGGGGAGGAGTATAAGGAGACTTTAATAATTATCTAGTCATGAGATAGATAACTAGGTGATAATTAAAGCGTTAGTGGTGCATATTAGAGGAGGGGCAAGGAAGTTCTCAAGAGAGTGCGACACTAACTAAAATATGAAGAGCATGCATATTTATTATTACTGCAAGTTAATCATTTGCTAAATGTTTTCAAATGTTTTGGGTACTAACCCTTGCTATAAAAAATTTTAAAAACCTTTTAGGTGTCCAGCCACAGGGATGCCAGACCTGACTCGATTCCAGGAAGTCCGTTGCTGCAGCATATGTGGATGTTGCGGGACCTTTGATAGACGCCTCTTTCTTTCATTCATAATGTAGAGACTCATTATTATTTATTCGAGCATGTCGCTCACTTTCCATTTATTTGTTTCTTAGATTGTTGGGATTCTATTCTTGTCTTTATGGGATTTATTATTTGGACCGATGGTTTATTCGGTTAATTATTTTTACTTGTGGAATGATTAGTTCAATTATCTGTGATGGTTATATTGCTTTATTTTTCCGCATGGGTTTTAGTTTAATTAATGAAAGATAAAAATTGACACCAGTCTATTTTCCTCACTTAGGTGGTTAGTAATTTAATAAAACGACAGTGATGCTAAGAATGGACCAAATGAGAAACCTGTTCTAACTTGATTTAGGACTGATCACCCGGGATTAATTAGGCGGGGTGTCACAGATGGTATCAGAGCATCAGGTTCTAGTGTCCTTAGGATCTGTACGGCTTTCTACGTTTCAGCGTAGCGTTCGGTTGTTATAGAGCCCTATTATTAGGACTGTTGATTATATTTTCCGCTTGTGAGAGATCGTATTTCTGCTATTAGTTTTGTATAAATTGTGTACTTATACAATTCAATCTATTTCAGATGTCACCGAAGAGACAGAGTGCGGAGAGGACTGAGGCTAGGGAAGAGGTGAGGGAGGCTCACCAGGAGCCACAGGTACCGCCACCACCACCACCGCCCGAGTTGATTTCTACCACTCAGGTGGCAGTGATAGTGGCCCAAGCGGTCGAGACAGCGATGCGAGCTATGGCAGCTCATTTTCCACAGCCCCAGGCACCGCCTCCATTGGCTCCAGCAGTTCAGGCTCCAGTGGGGCCACCGTCTTGGCAGCGAGTTAGGGAGACCTTTCAGAAGGGTCACCCACCTGAGTTTCAGGGGAGCATCGATGTGGTAGAGGCTTGTGACTGCAAGAAGAATATTCAGTGCCATCTGCGCATGCTGGAGTGTGCCGATGTGCAGAGGCAGAAGCTTGCTTCCTTTCGTCTGTCGGAGGCAGCCCTACAATGGTGGGAGTCAGTGACCACCACTGAAGAGCGAGATTTCATGGCGGTACCCGAATCCGGGGTGCGGTTCAACCGTAACCACGTTCCACCAGCGGTAGAGGCGGAAATGCGAAGGAAGTTCAGTAAGTTAATACAGGGTGACCGGTCAGTGGCAGATTATGAGCAAGAGTTCACCCGTTTGGCAAGCTTTGTACAAAATGAGGCGAGCAATGAGGAGTGGAAGAGGTCAAGGTTCATGAATGGCTTAGCCTGGAGGATCAGGCAGCATTTGATTGGGAATTCGGCGTTAATGACTTATGCAGATGTCGTTAATGCCGCCCTCGTACTTTGTCGGGATCATCGTGCCCATACGAAGGGGAATAAGAGAGCAGGTGAATCGAGCCAGCGGGGCATGGCGGTTACGGGTGGTTGCACTAGTAGTACTCAGCCACAATTCATTCAGCAAGGGAATCAGGCAAAGAGATTTAATCCTGGTGGGTTCCAACCGGGAGGACAGGGGTCCAGGCAGGGGCAGCCAGACCCTAAACAACAGCAG
This sequence comes from Sambucus nigra, assembly GCA_949130495.1. NCBI lineage: Eukaryota > Viridiplantae > Streptophyta > Magnoliopsida > Dipsacales > Adoxaceae > Sambucus > Sambucus nigra. The sequence goes on along the minus strand of OX422214.1, from coordinate 245,902,608 downwards.
CAGGTTCCTCAAGGCTGTCAGGGCCAAGGGAACAATCGGGGAGGCCAGCAGGGCCAGCCACGTCAGGGCCAACGACAGGGAGACGTGCAGAAGCTCTGTTTTGTTTGTCGCCAGCCAGGACACTTCAAGAGGGAGTGCCTGCAGAGGGGCAGAAGCCGCCAGCAGGGTACCCATCAGGGGCAACAGGGGCAGATACCACCGGTCGCACCAACTCCACTCGCCCCAAAGCATCAGTGGCAGATACACTATGGGCGTGTGTATAATGTCCGGAATGTTCCCAATCCTCCGGCACAGCAGACGCCGCCAGCAGTTGAGGGTATGTTTTTCATTCATGGTCATGTATGTAGCATAATTTTAACATGGGACCATTAAATCTAATTTTGCTAAACGGGCTGGGTTATTAGAGGCAGCGGGTAGACTCCGTATGAGCGTAGAGTCGCCAGTAGGCAGTGGGGCTTTGATTCGCTCGATTTGTCGGGGAGTGGACATTTTTTTTTATTGGTAGGCTTAGTTTAGTAGCAGACCTCTTAGTGTTAGATATGGAGGGGTATGATGTCATCTTGGGCATGGATTGGTTGGCAGGTTACCGGGCTACGGTGGATGGTTATGAGAGGACAATCGTGTTCTCCATTCCGGGACAGGAGATGTTCCTGATAGCAATGTCGCTTCCTGAGGGAGGGTCGCGCACTCACTTATATTACATTGAGAAGGAAACCTCACAAACGGTGGTAGTCCCTTTAGACTCTATTTCCGTAGTGAGGAACTTTGAGGATGTTCCTAAGAGCGCTTTTTGTCGCAAAAATGGATCATATGAGTAATGCCTTTCGGGCTCACCAATGCACCAGCAGTGTTCATGGATCTCATGGACAGGGTTTTCAGGGAGTACCCAGATCAGTTTGTCATCGTGTTCATTGATGACATCCAAATCTACTCGCGCACCGAGGAGGAGCGCACAGAGCATCTGCGCATGGTTCTACAGACACTGAGGGATCATCAACTCTATGCCCAATTCGGGAAGTGTGATTTTTGGCTGTGGGAGGTACAGTCCCTTGGTCACGTCGTGTCAGATCAGGGTATTGCAGTGGATTTGAATAAGGCATCGGCGGTGAGGGAGTGGGGACAGCCCACGACACCGACCGAGGTGCGCAGTTTTCTGGGTTTGGCCGGTTATTACAGGCGATTCATTAAGGGATTCTCTAAGTTTGCAGGACCTCTGACGAATCCGACTCGGAAAGGGGTGCCTTTCAAGTGGGATGATAGTTGTCAATTAGCGTTCGACGAGCTAAAGGACAAGTTGACATCTGCACCAGTGCTGGCATTGCCAAAGGGAGGGCTAGAGTATCGGGTTTACACAGACGCATCCTTACGGGGTCTTGGGGATGTGCTCCAGCAGGAGGAAAGGGCTATAGCTTATGCTTCCAGGAAGCTAAAGCCCCACGAGAGGAATTACCCCACTCACGACCTAGAGTGGGCAGCGGTCGTTTTTGCTTTGAGGATATGGAGGCATTATCTTCTAGGAGAGCAGTTTACTCTATTCACGGATCACAAGTCACTTCAGTATCTCTTCACACAGAAGGATCTGAATATGAGACAAAGGCGGTGGCTAGAATTCGTGAAGGACTACCAGTTTGATATCCAGTATCATCCTGGTAAAGCCAATGTAGTAGCAGACGCATTGAGCAGAAGACCGACTGGGGAAATATCGGAGGTATGGAAAGCGAAGTGGAGAGAGCTTCAATATGAGGACGACGTAGCAAAGGCTTGCATGTCGACTTTGTCCATCACACCCGAGATCATTATGCGGGTTGTGAAGGCTCAGGCAGAGGATCAGATTTGCCGGGATAGGGTGGGCCAGTTGTTAGCTGAGGGAGCAGAGGGTTACTCGATTATCTCAGAAGGAGGCCTACGTTTTAATGGGGGGTTAATGGTACCAGAGGATGAGGACTTGAAGCACGCAGTTATGACAGAATCCCATGGTTCAAAATTTGCAGTACATCCCGGTGGGGATAAAATGTACCAAGATATGAGGAGGCAGTATTGGTGGGAAGGGATGAAACGGGACATAGCGGAGTTTGTTTCGAAGTGCGCCACGTGTCAGCTTGTGAAAGTTGACCACCAGAGGCCATCACGGATGCTACAGCCGTTAGAAATTCCCGTGTGGAAGTGGGAGAGCATCTCCATGGACTTCATCACAGGGTTACCGGTATCGCAGAAGGGTCACGACTCCATATGGGTTATTGTGGATCGGTTGACTAAGGTAGCCCACTTTTTGCCGGTACGCACAGACTTTGAGACGATGCGTTATGCACATCTATTCATAGCAGAGATTGTTAAGCTGCATGGAGTGCCGATAAATATCGTATCCGACCGAGACAAAATCTTTGTTGCCCACTTTTGGCAGAGCTTTCAGGAGGCAATGGGCACGGAGTTACGCTTGAGTACAGCGTATCACCCACAGACTGACGGACAGACTGAGAGAGTTAATCAGATGCTGGAGGACATGCTCAGAATGTGCATTTTGGACTTCGGGGGAGGATGGGAGAAATATCTTCCTTTGGTAGAGTTTGCGTATAACAACTCTTACCAATTCACAATTGGGATGGCACCGTTTGAGGCACTATACGGGAGACCTTGTCGTTCACCCGCTTGTTGGTTAGAGGTGGGGGACAACAAACTCTTGGGGCCGGAGATTGTCCAGGAGACATCTGCGAAGATAAAGTTGATTCGAGGAAGGATTCGAATAGCTCAGGACAGGCAGAAGAGTTATGCTGATGCTTCTCGAAGACATGTGGAGCTAGAAGTTGGGGACCAGGTTTTAGTCCGGGTATCCCCTATGAAAGGGGTGATGAGGTTCGGAAAGAAGGGTAAGTTAGCACCGCGATACGTAGGACCTTTCCCTATTATTGAGAGGGTGGGACCGGTGGAGTATAAGCTTGGATTACCAGATCATCTTCAGCGGATACACGATGTATTCCATGTGACATCGCTGAAGAAATATCGAAGGAGCGAGAGAGACTTTTGGCATATTCCACTCGAGGAGATCGACTTACAGCCAGACATCTCGTATGAGGAGAGGCCGGTAGCAATTCTGGATCATAGTGAGCGGAAATTACGATCCAAGGTTGTTCCATTGGTTAGAGTACAGTGGGGTCATCACAATGTTGACGAGTCTACCTGGGAGCGAGAGGAGGATATGCGGGAACAATATCCAGAACTTTTCAACGCAGGTACGATCTAATTTCGGGGACGAAATTCCTTTATAAGGGGGGGAGTATGTAACACCCCGTATTTTTGGTACATTTAATTTAATTAATTCGAAGATTATAAATTACTTAGTGTGTTGTAATTTAATGAATTAATTAGAACAAAATAATATATAAATATTAATCTGGGATTGAATGGTTAATATTTAGAGAAAACTTATTCACTAAGCGAATAGTAATAATGTAATTATGTCGTCTAGAGTATTAATGACGAGGTATGTACTTATCGCATCCGAAAGTTGGTATAGACTGTATTAGGTGGGGGATAAGTATTTTTAGAAATTAACTCGGATGCAAATTCTGAGGGTACAGTTGAGTCCGGATGGGCCGAGATAGTCGGAAAAGTGTACCCGGGGGTAGTAAACGGGTCACGGGACGTTTTTAGACATAGCCGGGCCCACTCGGGGACATTTGGGTCACTTGGGCTTGGCCCATTAGTCAAAAAACGGGATTAAGTAATTAATCTAATAAAAAGAAATAAGGGGGTGGCTGAACTTAATTAGAGAAAACAAATTAAGGGTTAGGAAACCCTAACAGCAGCCAAAGCCAAATTGGGGATCAAAGAGAGCCATCAAAGGTCATCTTCAACCTTGGGATTTAGCTCCAATTCAGACTCTACGAACCTTAAGGCAAGTGGATAACTTGCAATAGCATTAAATCTGTTTTCGATTCATATTCATGTGTAGTGATTATGTAGAAATCCGTTTTTGGGTGTTAATGGAATGAACATGGGATTTTGAAAACAACAATTCTGATTTACGAAATTTGGGGTGATGTTTCTTATAAAATCTGATTATGGTGAGTTATTGCATATCTGATAAGAATGTTATCTGCATATTTGGAAATGTATTTGATGATGAAATTTGGGGTATAAATGGACCTAGGGTTAATGATGAAACTTTCCCCAAATTTAGAAATTTGAGTTAATGGACGAATTATTGATGTTGTTGAATACTCTGGAGATCCTTAATGAGTTTCCTAATATGTACAAATGTTAAAAGAGACTTAGTTTCAGTGTAGAAGGAAATTAGGGTTTGCAGATTTTCGCCCATGGCTGTCCGTCTTCGCGAAGAAGGCGGGTACCTGTTCGATCGATCGATCGACGCCATGAAGTCGATCGATCGACGGTCGGCAGAAACGGACAGTTCGCCCAGTTTTATTTACATAGGAAGAGATTATATAAAAAGTTGTTATGCAATTAATTATTGTTGAGAAATTAATGCATGGGGTATACCTAATTAAATGTGAGTGAATTAATTAGGAGATGGGAGGAGAAATTTGGATGACACGTCAAAATTTGGTTGAGTGACATCGAGGTAAATTATATTACGTAGTAATGGGCTAAGAAATTTAGAGTCGGGATTTAGACTCGGGTGAGGTTAATTCGGGCTATGAGATTGAGTCCAATTAAATGGTGAGGGCAACATCAAAAGTAACTGAATTTATTAATGTGCAAATTAATTAATAAATTCGAGTTGGGTAATAACCTCATAATAAAAATGGAATAGGCTTGTGTCACGGGTTTGGTACACGGTGTAGCTAGAACATTTTTATATATGTGTATATATATATATATACGGTGTGTGATAGTATATATATATAGTGTATGCCTTAATATCAGTGGTTAGATATTATTATACTCTAGTGCTATAGGGGGAGGTTACGCGCAGTGGATGAATCCCCTAGCTTGAGGAGTAGGGTGAGTAGATTCCCAGGTCATAGCGTCCGTTACAGGGGGTGAGGGGTATCTCACTTTCCGGGAAGGAATATGACCGCCTCCAATCGTATACTAAACCAAGTTAGTGAGAGATTCTAACTTGGATAACTAGGATATGTGAATATACCTAGTGTACTAGCACTTTAGAGAAATTATATCCGGGGAGTACTTTTACTCGGGTGGATATTAGTGGTTTATGTATTCCAGTGTGTGTGTTAATGCTTCAATATTCTAAGTATATAATAGGGTGATTATTATATACGGACTAAATAAATACAAGCATGTGTTGTTGTATATGTATAACGAGTGGAGTAGTTATATGAATTAAAAAGGGAAATGATTTAATTAAGTTGATGTTACTAATGACTTAAAAATCATAATCACATTTTACTCAGGTTAGAGTAGGGGAGGAGTATAAGGAGACTTTAATAATTATCTAGTCATGAGATAGATAACTAGGTGATAATTAAAGCGTTAGTGGTGCACATTAGAGGAGGGGCAAGGAAGTTCTCAAGAGAGTGCGACACTAACTAAAATATGAAGAGCATGCATATTTATTATTACTGCAAGTTAATCATTTGCTAAATGTTTTCAAATGTTTTGGGTACTAACCCTTGCTATAAAAAATTTTAAAAACCTTTTAGGTGTCCAGCCACAGGGACGCCAGACCTGACTCGATTCCAGGAAGTCCGTTGCTGCAGCATATGTGGATGTTGCGGGACCTTTGATAGACGCCTCTTTCTTTCATTCATAATGTAGAGACTCATTATTATTTATTCGAGCATGTCGCTCACTTTCCATTTATTTGTTTCTTAGATTGTTGGGATTCTATTCTTGTCTTTATGGGATTTATTATTTGGACCGATGGTTTATTCGGTTAATTATTTTTACTTGTGGAATGATTAGTTCAATTATCTGTGATGGTTATATTGCTTTATTTTTCCGCATGGTTTTTAGTTTAATTAATGAAAGATAAAAATTGACACCAGTCTATTTTCCTCACTTAGGTGGTTAGTAATTTAATAAAACGACAGTGATGCTAAGAATGGACCAAATGAGAAACCTGTTCTAACTTGATTTAGGACTGATCACCCGGGATTAATTAGGCGGGGTGTCACATTTAGGGGCGTGACAACCCTTGATTTAATTAACTGTCGAAACGAGACGCATTTGTAATAAATCGTCGACCCATGTAACCATTTTATACTAATTAACTCGGGTGAGGGATATTCGACGCAACCTATAGTTTTTACTCACATTCTTAATATAGCTTTATTTTCCCTCGCCTAGATTACTATTTCCCTTTTAATGCATCTTTTTCCTTTTTGTGTATAATCATCTTTTACACTTTTATTTTAGGAGTATTTAATCACTTAAATTCTAACATCTCGTCTCTGTGGATTCTCGATACCCGACTTACCGCTCTACTTGCCCCGTAAGTGTAGATGTAACTTAGGTTTTTGTATTGAGTTGGCGAAACAAAAACAACACTAGCGTCATTACACGCGCTACTTTTCGCACTTAATCAAAATGGCGTCGTTGCCGAGGATGAGTTTGTTTTAGACTTTATTGGATTTAGTATTTCATAGTATTTTCTTTCTATTTGTATTATTTGCTAACTTGTTGCAGGACTTCCACATTTGAGCACTTAGAAACGCTCGAATTTCCCGCGCGCACCTATTTTGTGGAATTCGTCACTTGAACCATTTTTGGGGTAAGCATGTCTTATTCCAATTCTTTCGGTAATCCTTGTTATAATTCTCAAAATTCTAGGCCTATGGCTTTCGGTGAATACTTAGCATCCCAAAGTAAAACAAATTCAAATATGACTTTGGGCGAGTATAACGAAAGTCAAAACTTAGGTTATTGGAATTTTGATGATGATGATAAAGATTTTGGGCCTTTACCTCCTTATAATAGGAATTTTGAAACGAATTCGAATAGTTTTCAAAATTTCTATAATAATGACTTTAAGTTTAAGTCCGATCGCAACTTTCAAAGTTCCCATTTTCATGCATCCGCACCTCGACCCATGACATTCGGTGAGGGCTTGCGTATGTATGAGAATGAGAAACTTGAAACTCGTTATCGGGAAGAAAATCATTTGTGGGAACATGAGTTGGATTTATTATTTGAGTCCGACGATGATTTTGCTTCCGAGACTTTCGAGGTCGACGAATGTTTTGAACCAAATGAGGTACTTGTGCCTACTTTGGAACAAGCCATTCTAGACTTTGCCCATTGCGTAATAGATATTGAAAGTGAGGATGATAATGACGTAATGTCTATTTGCAATGAAATGATTTCTTCTTTGGCTCCCAAAGAAGAACATTTAATTGAAAATGATATTATTTCCTTTGAAATTTCAACTTCATGCGATGATGATTCATCTCATGATTTTGAATTTCTTTCATTCCCATTTTTATTCTCTATTACCCCACCGGAACAAGTACCCGATGATTCGGTTTCGAACTTTAATGTTTTAAACCTTATCGCCGATGAGGAGTACTTGTTCGAGTCGCCCTCCACGATCGCATCTTTGCCTTTGTTTGCGCCACCTCCCATTCCAACTTCAAAATCTTTGGGAGGATATTCGGCTTTTCTCGGTCCCCACTTGTTTTTGTCACCCGTTCAATCCAAACCCCCCATCGTCCCTCCAAAACTTTTAATTGGCGATGGTTCATTTCTTCCGCCTTACACATGCCTTCCGTTGATAAAACGGAATTCATATTTTTCGGAAGGCATGCTTGTATGTGAGGGTACACCGGTTATCCTCCAAAGTCAAATCGTTCTTATGGTGGACCCTCAGCTATTTAGACTTCTAGTGTACAGTTAGTGTGAAGTCTAAATAGTAGGTTGTATATAGATAGCTTTTTATTTTTTCTTTTTATTTTTTTCCTTCCTTTTTAATTTAGTCTAATGTAATTAGTTAACTTTTTACTATTTGTTTTTGCTATGCTCGGTTCTAACTTGTTTTGTAGATTCTTTGGACTTGTTCTTATGGGGATCGCTCCATTTTTGGGTAATATCGCTATTTTCCTCTCTTTGACTTGGTTCTTAATTTACATTGAGGACAATGTCAAGTTTTAAGTTAGGGGGTGTGGAATATTCTATCCATTTCATTATTTAGTCCATGTTTTTGCTCACATGTTAGTTACTTTGTATGCTCTTCTTAGAAAAATTAAAAATTTCAAAAAGATTTTCTTTCTTTTTTCTCCTTTATTGGGCATTTTGCCCTTGTTTTCGATGATAAATTTTAATAATTGCCCGATCCAATAGACAGCCCAATGATGCATGTTCTCGATTTTAGAAGTTATTAGACTTTAGTCTCAATTATTGATATTATGAATAACTTCATGAATTAAACTTTAATCCCATGAGTACATGCACTTTTATGGTTCTATTGATTTGGTTTAAGATTTTTAAAACTCGATAATCTTTT